>JALIZH010032945.1:10080000-10135000 GCA_030522465.1 Rhipicephalus appendiculatus | reverse complement strand
GAATACAACGTACCCACAAAGCACGGCACACGAGTGTTGTCGCATTCGGCAACCATCAGAAGGCAGTTGCCGCAAGCAGGAATCGAACCCACGACCTCATGTTGAGCAGAAAGACGCCATGGCAACTCAGTTACAGCGGCCGGTCCCACAGTAATCGTGAGTGGATGTAACGAAAGCTCAATGCCACAACATATAGGTGCCCATAAAAAAGGGCAACATCTTGCTTTAGTTCATAGTACAGTGCGGATATTTTAACACACTATGTAATGATTGGGGCGCTGCATTATACAAGATATTGGAAGAAGACGATAAGAATTGTTAATATTGATTACACGTTATTGCGTTATGCGCTGCGTCCATGAGTCCAATGACAAGTAAGAAAGGTAAACGAAAGCCCACCTAACTTTCAAAGTGACGTACACATAATAATCTGTGCTCAGTGCTAATTACGATCAAGTTAACCTGATCCTAAAATTTCGTAAGGCATTGCATTAATGGCCAGACAGTATGAAGACATTGCCTCTTCATTGGGACTGGTTGTATACAGGAAAACCACAATCTCGGAGAATGCCGAATAAAGCGGTTGCCTACAAATCAATTGCGGGGTCTTTTAAGGAGCTAGTCGAACTTGATTTTCAGTGCTTCCATCTAGTTTGCGAACAAAAATGCACGCGGTGCACTCTGAATGGTGCTTCTAAACTACTTTGAAGCGCAATAGCGTCTTACAAAAACAGACATTTCTTTTTATGCCCTGTTGCTTACCTACTAAAATCGCAACAAATTAATATTTACTAAAGAACTAGGCGATCAGATTTTAAGAAAGACAAGTAGCCTCATAAGGACGTAAAATGACGGGCAGCCTTGAGCTAACGCACAGGGTTTTCCTGCAGAAAATCCCATGAAATGCGTAAGGTAACGCCATACTTAAGATATTAAAAATACCATTCAGTAAGCTGAATGGAGTAGTATAACCCAAGCGCCTCTGGCGCATAGGTCGCAGTAATCGAAGCAGAAAGTACTACTTTATGTCAGTACAAAAATCAACTAGCGAAGTAAAAGAAGTAACCAACAAAAAATTCATTTCTATAACGTCAGCAACGACTTGACAAATTTTATGCAAGCAGACTGAAACTCCAAAACGGTTAAATGTCTCTTACAGGTCGAAAGAAATCGACATAAACACGGACGCCGGATGGAAAGAGATGGGGGTTCGCAGCCGTGTGCAGAAGTATAGAAAGCACCATGCTTTTTGGTTTTTGTTCTTCGCGATTTCCAACAACAGTCATTAGGTAGTATGTCGTAAGGCCTGCGGGTTCAAAGCTTAACCAGTGTGGCACTGGATAAGCCTTGAGTAACAAACACGTAACCGGCTGGTCTCGTCGTGTTTACTTGCGGAGCGTGCGTGCGGCCATCGGCCTGCATCGTTTGTCCACGGCCGACAGCTGCTCGCTAGTTGTCAGCTGGTGACGAGTGAAGTTTGCAGAGAGACCGGGCAACATTCGCCCAGCCTTGGTTGCTGTTGCCGGCTGGGTTTGGACAGAGCCGCGATTTTGCCATAGAGAGGCCGGAGGTCCGCAAGGCCTTAGGGCCCCAATGCGGACGGCGCGCTTACCGTCGTTTAGGGCAAGGTGACTCTGGAGCTGGCAGGCTTCAGGGGCGGCCCAGCGAGCCCGGCGAAGGACGGACCCCGGAAGGCCATGCGCGGCGACGGGAGCGGGAGCCGGGCGTCACGGCCGCGCCGGTCACGGGTAGCGTTCAGCGCGACGCGTCCAGCGCCGTCCTGGTCGAACCCTGGCGAGGGTCATTGCAGAGGTGCGTCGCCATCTTGGCTGGCGAGCATTTTGCTGGCGACGGGCGGAAGACGCGCCGATTTCGCCCCGTGGCCGATCGATAGCACCGTGCTGAAGTCGGCCGCCGGAGTGCGCCGCTTCGTACGCTCGCCGCAGCGACGCTCTGCGCGCTACCAGAGCGTCGTACGCGCTGCGGCCGCACCTGCGCTGGGGTCCTCTGGTTGCCGCCTCACGCGCTGCGAGGCTCACGATAGTTGGAACGCCGGTTGCACGCTTTGGGCACGACGCGTTCCACATATCCAAGTCCTGTATCGTCGACAAACGACAAAAGAGAACGAGGCATTTGCTGACTGATGCCGGTCGTGGAAGGCAAACCGGCTGGCGGGTCACACACGCTATAGTTTCAGATATTAGCTTTGGACGTGGTGACTACGTGAGTTGACACGCAGCTGCGCCCAATTTACTTCGTTTCACCAATCAATTGCAGGTGCTCTCTCATCACCAGTCTCAGGGAAAGCGATACATGGTATCCGACAGTGTTCACAGCAATCGGACAGGGCGATAAAAGGCCAGTGCCACTATGTCTACTGAGCTGGTTATAAATTAATGTGGCCGTTAAGATTTTGTGTACATATCGCTGAAACTGTATCGCCTTTCAAGCAGATGGAATCTTCTGGTAAATACGATAGCAGCAAGCATACAGACGATAATAATGCTCCTCTTTTGGTGAGTGCCCGGAGATGTAGTGTGGCTTATTGGGTTTGTCGCATAGTGAAATGTTCAGAGTAAATCTTGACCAACTGGAAGTTGTCAAAGTGCCCGCAAACTAAGTATTTTTACATTCCGTCCCAATCTTAGCGTCGCCATCAACGTGCAGACTTGATCCTATGACTTAGTGGTCAGCAGTATAACGCTTGACCGGGTCGGTAAATAAATGTTCTTAAAGAAATACAATAGAAAGACAAAAGTTGAATTGGTTGCTTACAGTTCTGTAACGGAAAATGAGGCGAATTTACCGAGCGCAGGCGCCTCTGTCGGGAAACGACGTATGGCGTCGCCGCCTCCGAATTCTCGAATCAATCGAAGTTTCCCCCATTCGATTACAAATTTATCTGGTAGTTAGCACGGACAGCTGGGATAAAAATACCGATGTCGCTTATGGAGATTAACGCAGCGGTATTCCATCACTGAGGGTGTTCACCTTGAGCGCGCGTATAGATCCTATAGATATACAATAAGCAAAAAGAGGCAGGCGCACGTGGCCCCTGGGGGGCAACGGCATTTTCTTCGCGGCACCTGACAAAGAGGGCACTGGCCTTTCCAAGCACTGTAGCGTGTCAAAAAGAACGGCACTGCGAGTGACGGAAGTGCACTTCAGGCGCGCACGGCTCCCGTCGAGAAAGGGAGGCTATAGATGAGTCAAAGCACGTCTGGTACGTACGATAGCGTGCGGGTGGATGCCATCCTCTGATCTATACAGAGGGCTCGTATGGTACGATAGCGTGCAAAGTTACGAAAGCCGCGTGTCCGTCTGGCTCAGCGACGCCGCGCAGGAAAGGCGCGGCGCGGACGCTGACAAGTATACAGAGACGTCCAGGCAGCTTGAAACCACGGTGTCACTTGCAAGATTTCGAGACCTTGTGTCGACAGTCGGGCACAAATGCGCGTATACAACGCTGTGTCCTTGTTGCTCGGTAGTTGGCCTTTCTTCACAGAAAAAAAAAAAAAAAATGACGCCTGTCGTCAGATGCCGTCTTTGTATAGAGAGAAAAAAAAAATCTTGGACAAAGCGATAACAGAGCGCCGATTGGTGTGAATCTATATATGGCTCATAACCACTATGGGGGGATTGGCTAAGAACCGGGTGGGGTAACTAAGATAACTACAAAGTGAACTAGTAACAAAAAGAAACGCTAACGAAAAAGTTTGGTAAGATGAAAGGTAAATTGACGTACATAACATAACCTTTTATGGGCTTGGCGAGGAAATTGTCTTGAATCGTGTTGAAAGTTCTCAACGGCTACTCAGACAGCCCTATGATAATGTCCTCTAGAGGAGGTTGACCTAAGAGAAAATATGAAGTTGGGAACGGTTCAATCCGAAACGTTGGTACTATCCTTCTAGAAAAGTTTTTTTCCCAATCATAAAACCGCAGCGGTTGCTCAAAGTTGGAGCATCCGCCTCGTATGTGCGAAGTGCTCGTATCGAATCCTGGTGCCGCCGGGAACCCACCAGATCTTATAATGGGTAGAGATATTCCCCGCACTGGTGCTCGGCTGCTCGTGGATGTCGAAAGAAGGCCATGTAGAGGCTTCTAGGGTCTTTGGGCGTCCTTTCTCCTTTTACTTCCCTCGCTACTTCCCTGACCTCGGGGCAGGTCAGGTGTCCGCGCAAACGCGAGACAGTTACGATGCTGAGGAACAAGAAGTATAATGATAGAAAAAAAATAAAGATATACAACACGACAATTCGCGATATTCTGGTCACGCACACATAGAAACTGGTGCTAAATTCAAGTTGAAAGAAAGAAAGAAAGAAAGAAAGAAAGAAAGAAAGAAAGAAAGAAAGAAAGAAAGAAAGAAAGAAAGAAAGAAAGAAACCGTATTTACTTTTACTGCGCTGTTTTCAAGAAACACTCGAGGTCTTCTCTCAAATAATCTTCGCTTAGGTCAGTATATTAGAGTAACAGGGAAGGAAAATAATGACGATGGAAACGCAGGAAGCATAGAAACGTGCATTCCATAGCCGAAAGCCGCGAAATGCATCGCCTCGTTCGCATCAAGTTTGAAGGGTATCCTGAACCACCTTTCCAAGTAATAATCGAATGACCTCAGTATCGTAGTTTATTGCCTCACGAATCGATTGCCGCAAAAAATTTCTCGAATCCGTCAAGAACGGACCAGAGTTACAGGGATCGATTGTTGCACGCTTTAAGCGCTTTCTCTCTTCTCTCGTCCCAACGAGCACGCTGTGAGCTACACAAGGAGGGATGGCGCGGGGAAAGAAGTCACGTCAGCGCGCGTCATGACCTTGAGCGCGCGCGATAAAACGAGATCGCTCTCTCCCGTTGCGATTCCAGGGCGCGAGCGTGGCTCACTGTGAAGTGCTAGCGGACTATGCAGCGCGGCGCCGGCATGTGGCTGCACCCCTTGGCAAGAAGCGCATATGATCCAAACGCCGCTCTTGATTTATTTCAGCTGTCGGCCAATAGCGGAGATCCGCAATATGAAGAAATATAGCAGCTGCCAGCACCTTCGAAGAGGGTGAGGAGGGCACTCTGTATGAAGAGAGGGCGCTTGAGAAAGTGGCAACTACGCGCTCCGTTTGTGAACTTTCCTTGACGCGCACGGCTGCAAGATTCGGCTTAGCTGTTCACAGCAGCGCCTGCATTCCGCTGTATATATTTTTGTTCACCTAGCAAAAGGAAGGGGGGAGGGGGTCAGGACCCCTTCAATTTTTGCGTACATCTTTAGTAAGCCAGCCATAAATACCGCTGTTATCACTCAAGTGTCTTTTCTCGCGACACGTCACGTTTCTGTTTAACGACAAAGTGTTCCTACGCACGCAAAGGCATGCCACTTTAGACATCCCAAGACGACCTTTCATTTAGAGACCACTGTAATGAAGCATGTGCATGATAGTATTAAAGCGACTGGACTCCAAAGCATTATCCAGAGAATACAATTTTAGGACTGTAGCGACATCCATCGCAAATAAATGTTTGCAAGGTACTACAGATGATATACTCACGGTGATATCTTAGCGGCTGAGCTGTTGCGCTGCTAAGCATTACGACGCGGTTTCGATACGCGGAAACGGCGGCCGCATTTAAGCGGGGGTAAAATGGAAGCACACCTCTGTACTCAGATTTAGGTGCACGTCAAAGAACTCCAAGTGGTCGAAATTAATCCGGTCCTCGCTATGGCACGTCTCGCAATTGTATCGGGCTTTTGGCACACAATATCCTTGAATGTAAATGAAACGTTGCTTATTTGGTACATGAAAAGTCATAACAATATTAGTATAGTGACAATAAAACATAGCAAAAAAAAAAACGCAGCATATCCACGGAGTGAATGATGATGAGTGGGCGAAGCTGCGGAGGTTCATCGGTAAACCGTGAATCTTCCGTGAATTCTGCCCGGTACATTATCACCGACGTGAGATCGGGCGCGTTTATACTAAAGGGTCGATGAGAGTTATGGTGACTGAAGCAATCATGGTTACACCGTGAAATCTTCAGTGGTTTCGCCCAGCAGTAATCAAAGCGATAGTGTGTGTGAAATTTTATTCAAACTTCAACGACCGGTCGTCGTCCATAGTCCGCCAAGCAGCACGATCCGGCAAGCGCACTCGTACGGCGGTCCGCGCAATCGAAGAGCAGCTGCACCGCCAACGCCATCTAGCGTACCTTCACCCAACCGCCATATTGTGCGCATGTCTATAGGACAGCGCCCTCTCGGAAACGAGACGAGAACTGGAGATGACAACACCATATCCACGGAGTGAATGCGGTAAACCGGTAATCTTCCGCGAATTCTGCGCAGTACATCATCAACGACGTGAGATCGGGCGCATTTATACTAAAGGGTCGATGAGAGTCATGGCGACTCGCAGCTCACTTTAATTTTACATGTACGTTGTGAATTTTTTTTATTGTTTAATCACGCACAGGAGACATCTCACACAGGCACTACCTTGGAGGTCGAAATCCAGTACCTACTGGCTACTCAGAATGCATGGACAACCGAGGACCGCCGAAGTAATCCTATAAGGAGCTTCGCCCCTAAATATATTCATCATATACAAGTACTAAACGAGAGGTGGCTACATACAACGGGGACGCACGACCCACGGCTTAAGGAGCTTCGCCCCTAAAAGTTTGTTTTAGAACAATGTGCACAACTAACACGAAGAAGCTGACAGATGCATGCAAGCCCAGAACAGCCTCCTTAGTGCTTCAATGTACGCTTTACGTTGGGAACATTAATGATTAGACAAATTTTCTTTTGTTTTAGCAAGATAATTAAGCTTAGAGTTGGTATATAATGAGCACCAGGTAAAAGGAGATAAACTATAGGTATAGTTCATATTGAAACTTCGACACGAAAACGTAATCACGACGTACAAGGCTGCGTGTTTTCGGAGTTTATTTTTCTTGAAATTCGGAGGGTGTTTTTCAGAGTTTATTATTTTTTTTAGGAAATTCGGCGTTTACCGGAATTTATTTCTCGTAAATCTCCAATTCTCCGAAATTCGGTGTTTAATTTAGCATTATAAGTTGCTGCAATGTCTTCTTATTAATTTTATTTCCATTGAAAATGCGTTGCACTGTTGCTGATAATCCTATTTTTCCACCCTTTCATTTTTTCTCACTTCCTGTTCATTTACCCTGTTAAAAAGGCTGTTGATGTGCACTGCAGTTAGCTCGCCAAAGTGTACTTTTGGGGGGGGGCAGGAGCTAGTCAAGCAGCTTCTCTGCTTGTTCTCCCAGCATCCCTCATCTTCTTGACGAAAAATAAAGGATCTATTATTCTCATTATTCTCAATACTCCGAAAATATTAGATCAAATGACATCTGAACACGAAAACATGTGAACACACTAAGTGTATTTCAGATGTCTGGAAGATTTGAACGCGCAAACACATATACATACAAGCGCAAATACTTGTATACATGTATACAAAGTACCTACGTTTTCTCGTATTACGACCTTAAAGCTTGTTGTAATAGACGAAAGCACACTTTACGAGGTTACTGCCGCTGATGGAGGTGCGCTCTTTTCGATTGATGATTGTCAGCTTTGAAAATGCACTTTGAACGTTGAAAATGCCCTGTTAAAATCGGAGCTTATCGGATAAATCCGAATTGTCAAAATATTTTACGTGCGAGTGTTTATCGGAGAGAGAGAGAGAATAAGGGTAGAGCCCTAAATACAAGTAGTACAAGGAAGTTGTCGCACACAATGCTTCAGGCAATCCCAGAAAAAAGGTTCCTCTCCCTTTTTGTATGAAATAAACACCGTAAATGCGCCTAAAACAACAGTAAGTGACACAAACAGACTGCACCCAAAAATGATGTCGTAAGAAGAGGACTTCGCAAAAGCCAACAAAAGGCAAAAATCTACATGTTCTCGTGAAAAAGCAGGAGGTTGTCTAGGCTCTGCGGCTTCAAGCAGGTCACCCTCGCAAGGAGTACGTACCCAGGCGCATTAAAATTACGTTTGCTGTATACTGGCACTTGTGTATGGGATGCAAAGAACACGAAAATGATCTGGAGAGCGGCTTTTTGTATAGACTATTTTTCCATACGTGGAAAAAAAAAGTGTTCGTTTTGTTGGAAAACGCAGAAAGTAGAACTTCGTCTGTATCTCCTCGGATGTACATACTAAAAGCTAGCTCTTTGCACGTGCCACTTCAACTTTGCTCAGAATGCCTTCAACCATGCAATGCTTAACGCTCGCGGGTGCTTGAAGGCCCGACTTATGCCCTTTGATGGAAGGCCTGACGGCAGCCCAGGTCCGTGCAGTGCTCTAGACTCGAATTTGTTGGTCATTGTGAACAAGTACCAGAGACGATCACACTCTCTTCCTGGCAAACGCACTCACCAACAGGCTGACTTTTCAAGTCAGAGCGTTTATGCACCAGACGACAACAGGTGTACCTTTACCACGACACCGATTTGCTGTGATAAGCGGCAAGTATAGAAAAAGAAAATATTCCCCTTTTCAATGTCTCCAAGGGTTCCAGAGAAGGTCTTTCCGAGGCAAAATGCTCCGTCGAAGGCTATAGTTGCCGCCGAAGTGGATGTCGTCGATCCATATTTCATAATGTTGCGTTTTATTTTCTTACGTATCGCTGGGATCGTCGAGTGGCCGATCCCAGCGATGACGGCGGCGCGGCGTCGCACGAGCCAATGGAAAGGGCCGAGAGGAATGAAAAAGGAAATGGGTCGTTACAAAGTACGGCCCCTGGTATCCCGTAAAGGTTTTTTTTCGCTGCGATACTATTCATTTATTATTAGTGGTTCCGCGGAGCTGCCAATCCTGAAGATAGCGAATACGCGGTTTCGTGCGAGCTAATGCAAAAAGAATGGAAACTGAAATTAATGGCTGCGATATAGAGCTCTCATTGACTGCGTGACCGGACGCTAGCCGACCAAGAAACGATAGGACGTAGAACTTTGGCAGTAGAGGTGTGCATTGCAAATGGGTGGACGGACAGCAATCCACCGCCAGATAAAGAAGCACAATAGTGCTTGTAATTCAGTCTGTTCTGTCCTACGGACTCCTATGCCATCAAGCAATTACAACGCACAGACCTGTGGCGAGACGCCGATGGACTTATAGTAAATATACATAGTACCAAACAGGCTGTAAAAGAAAGCTCAGTTGTTTTCGGTTTGCCGGATATGCAATGATTAAATTTCACTTTGGCGAAATTTCGCGTGAGCTACCACCGAAACAATACTGACAAGGCCACAGGGTCGGTAATCGTATACGCAGTTTTAGCGGCCTTCAAACAGTACGTAAGCAGACGACGCATGCGCTTGATGGGTGTCGCTATGACTATAGGTCCATGTACGCCGCCTCCTAAATGTTTCAGCGCGTCCTAATCTCAGAGGTCATGCCGAGGAGGCACACGTTCTATAGTCGTGCCGTTATCATGCGTCACTCCCGGCGAACGGAAATGGCGGCGTCTTGTTTCCGTCTCGGTATGAGAAACGACTGCTTTTGCGAAATTTTCGTGACGCTTTCGCTCGTATTTCAACGTTCAAAATTTGCATGGAAACTTATCTAGACTATCTGAAACTATAGGCTTTTTAAGTGGCCTGAAATTTTGTTGTAGTTCGCCTGTAAGGCAGATGCCCAACCTCCAGATGTACTGCAGTCGCCACTGCATATGAGAAGTCTACGCTGCGTCGTCACGGCATATGGAAGTAAATTTAGAGTCCCTAATGGTCGAGTAAATACTCTCTTTTTTTTTACCCCAGCGCAGTGTAACAAATCAGATACTTCGAGCTGGTTAGCCTTCCTGCCATATACTTTATTCTTTCTATGTCTGTATGATGCCAACCGTGAATCACGAAACAATATGGCACGGGAAGGATAAACAGATATAAGAAACGGCGATCTCGCGTCCAACCACAATGCAAAGTGACAAAGTGATGCCACTGCACAGTGTATGTAGCTCTAATTGCAGCACCCAGTTGGAACTTTGTTACAACGGTTATCTATCAAGCTGTGGCGTTCGACGCGGACCTGTGTGTCGCGGATGGGGCGCCTGCAGCTGGTGCACGCACTTCTCACTTTCCCCTTCCCGAATGTGTGACGTCACGCGGGTGACATCACTCGCGTCACCTATTCTTCCTACATTGACGTGGAGCACAGTTTGTGATGTCACCTAATCCTCCACAGCTGTGCTTTCTTTCTCTGTCCTTGCTCCCAGTCCCGGTTTTAACTGTCCGACATCGGCCGACGTTCACCCATGCAGCGTGGAAAGTGCAGGTAAAGAAAGCAAATGTAAAGTTCAGTGCGCGCCTAATTAAATCTAGCAATTCCGGCAGAACCACTCTCATGATGGATGTCCAATCGGCCCATACAAATACCACATAGACGCTGCTGAAGTCTGTGCGGGCATGTACACAATGGCCCAAGTGGACTCTCCCCTTGGTCTTTGGAAGTGCGAAATCGGTCGGCGACGACAACATGGCGACGCAGCTAAATAAAGCGATCACTTCACTCTCCAACCTCTCATCCCTTCCTATATAATGAAATCAGTAATGCGCACGCCAATTTGGTTACTTCAGGAGTCAGTGCAAGTCTCGATGGTATACTTAGAATCCTTTGGCTCTTGATCATAGGCGTGCGCAGGGTTCCCCTTCAGGGGGGGGCAGGGAGGGGCGAAGGTTCATCGCAGCGCCCCCCCCCCCCCCCCCTTCCTATTAAGTCAATGTATGGGGCAGAATTAGCGCCCCCCCTCTCTCAGCTGACTACGGGGGCGGCCGCCCCCTCTGCCCCCCCTCGTGCGCACGCCTATGCTCTTGATGCTGCCGTATGCCTTGGGTATTTGTGCTCAGCAACCGCGGTCCCCACAAGGCGACTAAGAAGATACATGATGCATCACGTCTGCTAGACAGAACATTCAAAATTTATGTGTAGAACGTCTTCGATTGACGCCATACTTTTGATTAAGTTCGAGAAATCATTAAATACAATTAAATACAATATGGCAGAGTCCACTAAAAGACCGCGCAGATCATGAGAGTCACAGAAATGAACCAGAGAGTCTCAAAATTTTTGGGTATCTCGAACACCTTTGCCGAATGGGCACCATTACCTGCGCGGAAATATAACGTAGATCTATCCCTTGTTCATTGTTGGAAGCAACATAACAGCTTGGTTTTTTTTTCAATAAACGTTTTTCAATTCAATTCTCTTTTGTGCTCTAGTACAGTGGTTGAGCTCAACCTGTGTAAAAGGATTGAAGAAGCCACGCGTTGTTGCAACATCACTCGAAAAAGGATCGACTGGGTGCTGCGGCTGCTGCTTCTGAAGAAAACTGTATGCACAGTCGCTTGATATGCAAACTCCTCCGGTGCCTTTATGTCAAGTGATGTTAGACGTTTGCAGGGATGTTATGGCCGAGTTGGAGGACAAGCCACGTGCTCTTACGAGCTCACATTCAGAAAGCTTTAAGCTCGAGATGCCCCTCAGGGAAAGGAGAGGACATTCACCATGAAGTAAGGAGAATAGAAATTGCGACAAAAATTTTGTAGTTTTTTTTTTTTCGTTTCTAATCGTAATTCGAAAACTTTTCCTGCCCCAAACTTTCATAACGATGGAAGCTGTGCGTGTGCAACCGATGCTCCGTGTAATATCCTCCGCCTTCATTTGAAGATCATGCAGAAATTCCTTGCATTTACAAGGAGATGTGTACACTTTACATTTTTCCATTCCTGTCCTCACAGACCAACACAATAAGGGATGTTTACATCCAGTGCGTCCTCTATATGATTTCTATTTGCACGGACCTATTAAGGCTGGGAGAAGGGGTCCAAGCGGCCCACCACTCTCGTTCACGCGGGATTATTGCCACGATCATCCGCAGCGTTCGCGCGCTGTTTGCACACGGCTATAGCGAAAGCAAATCCCGGTCGGGCTTCTGTTTACCTTAGGCTCCTGTGAGCGCGCACAAATTCGAACGGCGCAGAAACCGTGTGCGCACCAACACGACCACTACACACACAGCTTTTTTTTTTTTTGTCGGCCAAGGACTCACTTCCCCTTCATAGTCAGCCGCTGATGCGCTCAAAGCTCGCTCGTCATTCAAATGCAAACTCTCCAGTCTATGATTTCTCCGACGTATACGCACAAAGTTGCCTCGAGCACATTTTAATTACGTGCTCAGCAATGGCGTAGCATTGCGAACATAGTGAGACCTACTGGCGATGGAAAGAGCAAAGGTTTGGACGAAATGACTTGTCTACGTGGCCTAAACAGGAATTTTTTGCACCACACACACAGTTTACTGACAAAGCATAAACACTAAAGCATGGCTTCGACATTGACAACACATGTTCAGCAAGACCTTGCCAACGTGTTGTTCAGTCTGCGCTATGGAACCGGCATCGCAGTCGGACGCGGATGTCAG
This sequence comes from Rhipicephalus appendiculatus, assembly GCA_030522465.1. Classification (NCBI taxonomy): domain Eukaryota; kingdom Metazoa; phylum Arthropoda; class Arachnida; order Ixodida; family Ixodidae; genus Rhipicephalus; species Rhipicephalus appendiculatus. The sequence continues at coordinate 10,122,557 of JALIZH010032945.1, read as the reverse complement.
TGCGCAATTGGTGCTCTGTTCGCGCAAGCGCCTACTGGACAGTTGTCATCGTTCTCTTTCCATCGACATCCTTTGACTCTACTTCCTGCCCTTCCTCAGTGCAAGGTAGTGCTATGCAATATATTGCGACAGCAGTTGAAATATCTGACATCGGTTTGGCGTACCCACCCTTTCCGTTACGCCGTCGTCGTTATCGGGCTCCTTCCTCATCCGGAGGTTCGCCGGCGCCTAGTTGCGAATAAAAATAAAACAGTGCCTACCTCCGCCACGGGAGATCGAACTCATGCTCCTGCGACTATGTGCAGCCAGTTTCGCCAACAACGCCATCGTGCATCGGATAATTTAGCGCGCCCCGCCACTCCTAACCCCGTGCGGGGTAGCCAACCGGACTACCTCTGGTTAATCTCACTGTTTTTCTGTACACAAAGACTCTTCCTCTTCTTTGTACATCCCGAGCACTGAAAGTAGCGACCACAAAGTCTCTGTCGCGCATTATTCCGAAGATTTCTGTTGTACGATTGTGCCATATCTGCGACCAATCTTTTGAAGCTCGATGCGTTTCAGTTGGGCGCCAGAAATGGAACCAATCGCTCTATCACTCGCTCGCTCCTTTCTTTCTTTCTTTCTTTCTTTCTTTCTTTCTTTCTTTCTTTCTTTCTTTCTTTCTTTCTTTCTTTCTTTCTTTCTTTCTTTCTTTCTTTCTTTCTTTCTTTCTTTCTTTCTTTCTTTCTTTCTTTCTTTCTTTCTTGTTGTGTTGTGTTGTGTTGTGTTGTGTTGTGTTGTGTTGTGTTGTGTTGTGTTCTGTTCTTTCCTGTACTGTACTGTTCTGGTTCTGTTCTGTTCTTTCCTGTCCTGTTCTGTTCTGTTCTGTTCTCTGAAGGCACACTTTTAATTTTTGCGTAAGCACAAAACCCTTTTCGGAAACGATGGCAAAAAACTATTGCCATAGTGAAAGGTTCCCCTCTCGGCGGTCCCCGCTGTGTCTCCAAAACGTTTTATTCGTCATGTCTTGCCCAAATATTTGCAATCAAGTTGTCCGCGATGGCTCACGGGTTCGAAAACCCGTTACTGCTAACGAGTATATATCTCTTAAGTTCTAATTACAAGAAACACACATCTTTACGACACCGAAACAAATCCACATTAGAGGGGCGTTTATTGTTGTGTGACAGTAATACCAGAGTCCAATACTTATTGAAGGACTCTGGTAATACATATCGAGTAGTGTATAACACTCTTAGCCGCTTCTGCACTGATCGTAATGTTTGTGCTGCTAACTCGCGCCAACAATACGAAGTCAACGAAGCGTAACGGAAGAAGAAAATGTTGCCGTTGGTGTAATTATAAGTCGGTACGTTATGCGCAATGATTCATGTCCAGTGGTTATGATAATTGTAGCACATAATATGCAGAAAAAAAAGAAAACACAGAGAGAGAGAGAACTAACAAAGCACGTGATCTGGTATGAATGAAAAAGCAAAGCTATTTGGGCCCATTGTCCAGTGCGAACATAGGCAAGTGCATTACGGCGTGTCTCCCACTGCGATTGGATACCGTCCAATCGGCTGAGAAATCGTTAACTGAAAAAGTGAGATAACGAGTAGGCACTTTCCTCTCGCCTACAGTCACGGAAACGCGCACATGTTACCTAACAGCCGTCGGAGCCACGTCATCAAGTTGCATCAATCTCAAAAGGTCATATGAACAGCTCTGTCGCCTCGTAAATCACACTTTGGCGCGGTGATTGTACTGCTTAGCCTTGCAAAACTTTTACAAATTGTGCTGCTTGTACGGACACACTGAGAGCCTACTTCACGTTTTCGAACTTCTTCAGTCATTCGACTTCCATCAGCGCAACATGCACCAGAGTACTGTTACTAGTGGACGCGCATTTAATTATAATTACTGAATCACTGAGCATACGCGCTACATGTAAGGGTGGCAGCACGAGATTCACGGTAAAAAAAAAAAAAAAAAAAAAAAAAAAAAAAAAAAAAAAAAAAAAAAGCACATCCCAATCTTTTTTTTTTTTGTGATATAAACTTCAAAAATGCAGTAATAATAACTGACGGGGTTTAAAATGCCACACTTACAGCTGTGCTCACTGGTGGGCTCCGGATTAGTTTTGACCACATGGAGTTCTGTAACGTGCATCCAAATATCCGTGCACGACCGTTTTTGTATTCCGCCTCCATAGGAGCGCTCGCAACCTCGAGCTCAACAGCACAAAGCCATAGTCTCTGTACCAGAGCAGGGGAGATAAAATTCGATGAAATCTGCAATAAACGACACCGGTTACATTTGTCATATGCACAGGCAAGCACGGTGTGCACTTGTGTTGCCTATCACATCCGTCTTTTTCTTTTTTCCTCACGTCTAGAAGTCATAACACTGAAAGGCATAAGTAGCCGGCGTCGCCTAATATGTCAACACCTTCAAAAAACAGGCAACGTAAAATAACGCGCCTCCTTGTGCGCACAGGTGGTGCAACCCTCTATTCACAAGTTTATCCATGACCAATTTGGAATGCGCAAGCAGAAAAGGTCTTAACAATTGGCTTGGCACTTACCCGATCAATCTGGTCTTCTCGGCAACAGCGTCGCAAGGGCCGTCCTTACAGCCCTCGGACCTGCAATATGAATAAATTAAAACTGGTATAAAGAACAATCGCATTTACCGAATGCACTTAAACAAAAGCAATGTTACAACCACATGTGAGCTTCGAGGGTGACGCGAAGTGTACTACCTACGCCCCCCCTCCCCCTCACCCTCCCCCCAAAAAGTAGGAAAAATTATTAGCTTCAGCATTTGCAACTTCCATGTCAACTTGACTACGTGTCGCTGACGTTTTACTACAGTAGAAATATATGGGAGGTAGTAGAGGTTAGAGTGTCAGTGTTAGTAGAGGTTGCTAATTGCCTGCATCACAGGTTAAAGAAAAGTTCCTACCTGTAATGGCTGTAGTATGTTATGCTGCAATTGTGCCAATTATATAGAAAATTTAGGCAAATGATAATATTGATTGAATATGTCGGAGTAACAGCTTTGTTCTACGTCATGGCAGACAAATATATATGCAAGCAGTATATAGGTATATGAATCTGGGCCGAAAACGTCCATTATATGTTTAAGTTCATGGCTACTCACCGGAACAGCGTGTGCTCCTCCGAATAGGGTCATTAATAGCGTTGAATTTGGTGTTAGAGTATGTCGCGTGGAAGTCTCGATATTCTGTATGTGCGTGTACGCCTCCGCGTTTATGGTTTGTTCATTCCTTCATGCATAAATTGTTATCTGAAGATGTCATTGTGGTGTGTATTTACCAGGGTATTTGCCAGGGTAATCACATGAAGTAATTAGCGAATATTTATTGGTGCTACAAGACTATGCCCGTACCGCTTCACGCTTCTTATTTTGGTTTATGCTTTTGTAATAGATTCGACTTACAAGGTAGTCATTGTTGTCACAACCGTTTGCTACCTGAAAGTTAGTAACCACAGCTACTTTTTTTTGCACATAATTGTTAACAATAGCCCGCCGGCACTTGCTTTGCTTTTGCGATGAGCTGTAAATCACATACAAGCTGTACATCACGATGGGCAGTGCATCACTAGGCAAGAACCCATATATTTTACTGGAAGGCGAGTTTCGAGGAATTTTAGTGCGAGTCGAGTTTCAAAGTTCTTCGCTTTGTGAATATGCCGTTCTCCATCCGCCATTGCTATCATTGTATGCCCGCGCGTTTGTTCGCACGAACGGTTTTGTATCTATACAGACGCAGAAGCCAGAATATGCGGGTTGCACAGTGCTCATATGCACCGTGTACAACCTTGTGCCATATGAAAGTTCTAAAAAAAATTTTATTTCCAGGACAGCTGCTTTGCGGCGTAGTAAACAAGAAAAAAAAAAACAATTACGAATAGGTATCCATTCCTGTTGGCGTGCAAAAAGTCGAATGTTACGTTTTACTCATCCACCATCACCTCTTTAGCACGCCATGCAAGACTAATTTTTCACTCTTGTTAGCACGACCCTCTCCCCCCATAAAAATAAAATAAAGCCCCCCAGGCGCGACATAAGCGCTCTTATTCCTCCCGCGTGTCTCTTCCTTCCCCATAACCACATATAGACCTATTCCATGTTGTCCGCCGCGGTGGATCAGTGGCTACGGTGCTCGGCTGCTGACCCGAAGGTCGCGGGTTCGATCCCGGCCGCGGCGGTCGCATTTTGATGGAGGCGAAATAGTAGACGCCCATGTACTGTGCGATGTCTGTGCACGTTAAAGAACACCAGATGGTGGAAATTTCCGGAGCCCTCCACGACGGCGTCTCTCAGAATCATATCGTGGTTTTGGGACGTAAAACCCCAGATACTAATAATAATAATATTATTATTATGTTCGTAAGAGCAGATACCAGCCAATCGTGATGTTGGATGCACAATTAACGAAGGCGGCCGCCCAATGATAAACAGTGCCTAAGAAAAAAAAAAAAAGCTTTGTGAATTGAGCCCCAGGATTCGTTGTTTTTCGCAAACACATTTCAACAAACAGTATAGGTTTTACGTGTAGGCGAAACAACAATCCAAGTTTCTGCGCGCCTGAACTCGCAGGGCGCGTAATCTTCTGCACTGGCCTTCTATAGGAAAGATGTTATAACATTTCATTTTATTTACTAACGTAGGACACTCTGGCACCCCAGTAAAAGAAAAAAAAAAGAAAGCAAGAAAGAAATTACCCCTCAACGGCGCATTTGCCCGTCCGATGAACGCGTCGCGTCGATGTTCGTGTATACGGTAGCCTCCATACTGTGACAGACTGTACACGACGGGTTACACATGCGTCATGTATAACGCCGTCTAACGTTCAGGGTAAACTGAGTTTCGCTAACGAAAATTCTGGCTGTGCAGATGTGCGTCAATCGAGTGCACTCGGAAGGAAGACCATTGACGTACTCCTCAGAAACACATGGCTTGAGACTTTTCACTCCATAATTAATCTTCCTGCAAATGTCGCCCACTATATCCGTATGGGCGCCCACTATAGCCGTCTAACATCAATCTTGGTCATTGACATCGGTTCTTGATGCTATTTTTTGAAGCAGCAAACGTTATACATTGAAGAACAGCAAATGTGCGCTTGAATTTATGAACGCGCAAGCAACCCGTAAAGACATTTGGCCCGTAAAAGGTAAAAAAAAAATAAAATAAAAAAAAAGAACGAGGAGCTATCATTTTGATATATAACTACGCACAAAAACTAAATTGAACGGGGGCTGTAGTTTGCGGCACTGTGTTGCAGAACTGCGGATCTTTCATAAGCTTGCGGTATCGCAGAAACGATTTGGGGGGGGGGGGGGGGGGCATCGAAGTAGGGTCGCAGTAGTATATTATTTTCAGTGGATGCCTACTTGTGCAGGAGTGTATCTAGGGAAGGAGCCAGACGGACCCACCATACAGGCTCTGAACTAAAGGCTTTTGCGCGCGATGCCGCCGTCTCATTGGGACATTCGTAAATTCCTCTTAGAGGTATTTTCCCGATGCTTTACAGAGCAGTAGGACGGCGATATTGCGGTGTTTTGTAGAGTTACGCGAGACCGGATCCTAAAGGAGTTAGCTGCTATATCCTTAACTTTGTATAACATTCCAATTTGTCGCTATCGCATTCATTGCTTCGACCTTGCGGCAAAACTGTGAGTTTTTGTTATATGAAGCTGACCGCATAGCGCAAAATGAAACACGAGAGAAGACATTTAACAGCGAGATACACTATAATTCATCGCTTTAGATTGGTAGCGGCGTATACGCAAGAAACCCACAAAGAAGGTAAAAATGTACTACCATTAGCCTCCGCTAATGGTTTATATGCCCAGATCACAATTGGCTGGAAGTTTTTCTTACGAACAATTTGTGCAATTTTTTGTGAATACGGGCCATGATCTTTCTTCATTTGCAAACACATGTGGAAATCGACGTAGAGTGTGTCACTGTCAGACAGCGTAAAGACATGGCTCCAGATCATCCACCCGGACTAAATATGCACGAACCAACGCGCCTACAGTCGGATACTCAAGTCCGTAGCCTGCAGGCCCCCTATTCACAAGATCTTACTCAAGAATTGTTCGCAAGAGAAAATTGTAGACACTACTGACACTGGATATACTATAATTAACTAAGGCGGTAACGTCAAATAGCAATGCGCGAACTAAAACCTTTCTGAATTCGGCCCCAGATACTGTGCGAATATAGATTTATCTATAGCGTACAGCGTTGCGTGCCTAAGCGTGGCTTTGACTGTGGTATCAAGAACTTTTTTGCCCGGATGTCTTTCTCGAGTGCCCAACATATTCCGCAGGAAAAGCTGTGCTGAGAGCATCGACGATGGCTGTCGAAGCATGCAAATAACCGCACGCTTCAAGAAAGCTATGGCTATATTCATGAAATGGTGCGCATAACGGTGTATATTTGTTGCAGTGAGGGTACTTATACTCCGTTCCATACATCAGGTGCAACGCTATGGAAGCTAGCGAGATTTCTTGCAGTAAATGCGTTCGCACCAAGGAAATATAGTTCAAAGATTTTACCACCCGTAATGTGATTTCTTTTTTTTTGTTTTTTTTTTTTTTGTTTTTAGACTGAGTTCATAAATGAAGATGCTATGTGCTTTCGCAACAAACAAACCCCGTTCTTTATACGGTTTTCAATACGTTGTCCGAGATTGCTTAGCGTTTCTTTGTTTTTTTCGTATCGTGGCCTTCGCGATTTGTTCCGGTAGTGCGCAGTCGGAGCCAATGGCGGAGGCCACGTTTACAACGACGAAATCGAAGCTCGAAACACGCGGACTTACACATTTTGCTGGATCGAACTTCTTGCATAGCTTCCACAGCGTTGCATCTGATATATGAAACGGGGTATAGGCAGCGTTTGTCTTGTAACGGTGTATATTTGTAGAGATCAGGGGCCGAATTCACAAAACATTTCTTTCCTAAGTGTTCTTCGTCATTGGTCGGCAGGCTTCGCTAGGGACATGTTCAGCAGCGGGACTGCCTGAACATGTCCCTAAAACATGTCCCTAAAAACATGTCCCTAAAAATATTCTCTTCCGAATATTTTTTTTAGCGCAAGATGTTCTTGTGAATGCGGGCCGAGAGCCGTCAACGTCTGTCGCAGTAGTTTAGACAGGCAGCATATGTACGACTGGAACATCCGTAACGGTTTACATTAGGGGAAGAACGTGCGCTGTAACATATGCATCTCGGACAGCCGTAACCGCTCGCGTTCAGCAACGAATGCGCGCATGGATCAGCTAGTGCAAAGTCAGAATGTGCAACCACCAAGTAATTGAACGTGTCCATACTGTCTCCAGGATCAGCTTAATTTGCTATCACACTGGCCTGCAGAATTGGCGCGCCGAGTATAGGGCCGATTGTGGAAATAGTGCGATATGGAGCTGGCACCTTCACAGGTGAGACTGACCAAGCAGGCGCCCCAAACCAGAAACATCCGGAAAAGGAGGCGCCGAGAGGTTCGTTTTACTAATTCCTCTTGATAGCCCTAAGGTTCCTGTACAAAGGCTATGCAGGTACCGTCTCTTGTTTTGGTGTGCAATGTACAGAGAAAAGAGTCAGTAGCCGCCGCATCTGTCTGGTAGTTCAGGTGTGTACATACATATGTCAACCGCGGGCGTACGCCGTTGAGTGAACGTGGCTCTCGGGTTTACGCCGCCTCGCGACGGGCTCGCGGAGGACAGCGCGAATGTGGTGTCGATGCAATGCAGCTGCTGGTGACTCGCGGCAGTGAATGACAGAGCGCGTCCAATCAGAAGCGGCGAAGGCAGCTCGATATAAGCGAGGAAAACTCGGTTTGCGAGCCAATGAATGCTATTGGCATGAAAAACTTTAAGCGAACGAACCGACAAGTGACAAGTGAGCTTCTATGGCGACGGATGTAGTGATGCCTTTTATGTTCTATGTAGCCTATATGTTTATTACACTGAAATACCGACCTCATAAGTCATCGCTGCAGAGGGCGACGAAGGCACTGCATGATACAATGCTTATTGGTGATACTGCGCTGCGCTGCGATCGTGTCCGCTGATAGTGACCTGCCATACTCACGACATCTGCCCCCCTATTTTTCTAGTTATCCATTACCCAGCGTAGAATAGCAAACAGGATTTCCCGTGCTGGCAAACCTCCCTGCATTTCTGCGTTTTTTCGTCTCTCTCTCTCTTTCTCTATTCTGTGTATATATTGCACTGCGTGTACTGCAGAACTCAGTTATGTATTCGTAACAGCGGTCCCTCTTAAAGACCACTGAGCACGTTATCTGCGATCGGCGCCAAGCAGTGACTGCTATGTATACTGTGCGAGTGGAACGTGCCGAGTTTCGTGGTCGGTGCTAAGCTCGAGTTGTCTTGTGACGCTCTTAGCAGCGGCTGCGGCTGCTAAGTGCGACATAATACTTCATGTATTCAAATAGCGAGGGCTCATATTAATAATAATAATAAAAAAAGTTACTTGCTAGAATTTCTTGCGAGACCAAATCCCACCAAGTACCGATATTAGAGAAGGCGACCGGTCAGTGACAAAGAGCAATTACGAACGAAACGCTTTGCGAACACGGCTGCAGTTTCATTTCAGTGAGACGCTATGCGAAGGGCTCTTCAGCGAAAATCACCTTGAAGTCTGGTCAGCCGTTGTTAGCCAGAGGCATGGGTGGCTGAAGGACCGTTCCTCAAGGCGTTCAAATTCACAAAGCTTCTCGGCCCGTATTCACGAAAACGTCTCACGCTAGAATTGTCAATACCATAAGACTTGAGCCAATCCTGACGCTGGACATCTCCATTGGCAAAGCCGGCCGGCCAATGGCAGCAAACACGTACGAGCTTTATTTCGGGGCCTCGTTCGTAAGTGCTCTTGACATTGCCTTCGCTGATATGACCATCATCTATATTGGCTGGAATTTCTTTTCATGGAGAATTGTGGCGCAGTGGTTGTGAATACGGGTCTCATAGGCTCTGCTTTGCTTCTTCAATATCAACTGTTACCTTACGTCAGCAACAATGATGTAGGAATTTTCTGTTGGCCGTTATTGCTTTATATGCTTTGTTAAAAAAATACACTCCTATTAAAAGGTTTCATTTGCTCGTGGATGCGCACGATTACCATTACATGAAAGAGAACGTATTGCTTATATAATTTGCGCAGTAACGTCGATATATGCTGATTCAAAGATAATGCAAAGATATGCAGCGCTTCACGGAATGAAACGCGACATCGAAACGGCATGTATAACAATGGTATGCGTAATTGCTCAAGATAACCACGTCATGTGTCTACTAACCTGCGGCCACCAAAGCTGACAATGGCTCTTTGATCTAAGTGTACCGGTCAATATTACGACGACTTGTCCCCAATTGAAGACGGTGGAAACGAAACGACGTGCATTACTTAGTCCTAAATTATACGTCATCACTGTACATCATCCCTGTGCATCATGTAAAGACGCTTTTGAATTCAAACATTTGGAATGCGTTGCATGCAAGCCTTTCAGCATGGCTAACGTGTGTAGAGTACGTGATTCAAGAGGCTTTAAAGCGTGTTGACGGAATGGATCGCACATAAACACGGCATTCATCTTGAGTAATGATGAACGCGTCATCGCCCAACCACAGACGCTACATGCGTCACCCAAGATGAAAGTCCTGTTTATCCGCTGTGCATTCCGTTGAAGGTGCTCTAAAAGCCACTTGAGCATTCGTTGTAGCGCCTACACGGTTGCTGGGTCAATGCTTTAATACAGAGGCATTGGACATAATACACACATATATTTCCAATCGCAGCTGCGCGTCCTGCAGTATAAAATAACAAGTGAGGTAATCATAACACAGGACAGCTTGTCACGACTGTCTCGTCAGTTGAAACGGTAAATGTGTAACCACGATGGAATATTTTGTCCCAGTGTTATTCTCTTTAGGCTTGATGACAGCTGTGCGCATGTGCACATGTTTTGGAGATAACAGAAACGCACACATAATACCAGCTGCACCTGAACTGTCATCGTCCAGTAATAATGATAACGTAGGAGGCAGGTTGAAATGACCATCGCCGTAGTTGGAAGGGTCCTTATGTAATCACGATGTAATCGTTTTAGTGCTGTTCGCTTGCGGCTTCTTGACCACTGGCTACTACGGACTGACCAGGCAGATACCGGCGAGATCCAGAAACGTGCCATCAACAGTCACTGCGCCTGCGCGGGTATATCACCACACCGACCCCTCGGCAGTCTGCGGTGACGCACTCCAGCGTTCTGCAGAACAGTGGACCACTGGCCACCTGGCATCAGTGTTGGTGAGTGGAGATCATCTTCGCCTAAGTAAAAACCATGAGCTGTATCACGCGCGTGTGTTTCGGCGGATACATTAACTGGATGTTAATTGTTCTGCGCAAAGTGGCAACGTCATAAATTTTATATTTTCAGAGTTTCTACAATGAATTATTCTGTAAAATACAAATGGAGGAGCATAGAAACTCTTCGCTGTAGTATCTCCCCAACAAAATGTCTAAAAGGATAGAACATAGAAAAACTCTTATTTGCCGGCATAAATACACAGTTCTCATCACGTTTAACGATGACGGTCTATTTAATGTATTGCGTTTGCTTCATTAATAAAAATGAGACAAATCAAGAACGCTCACGATCAGCGCACAGCTATTGAAGAGACGGAAAAAAGGTCTTGACAAAAAGAAAAGAAAAAAAGGAGGTATCACGAGCAAAACAAAGAGACAGAGAAAAAATGTAGCAGTGATTTGGCTATCCTGAATTACCGAAAGTTTGCAGCATATCACACTGAAGTAACACCAATGTAACCAAAATGTCTATAAATTCGTGTATACCTCATTGTTTTAACTTTTCTCAAGAAGGAAGATACTCGTGCGGCCATTATTTCGCTTCAATTCGCCTTTCCACTTGCGTCTGTGCGACAGCTGTATACTATTGAATAGGTGAGCACAAGCAGCAGCGACGCCGCCATGCGTGAAGCATTGATCTCTCCCGCCCGCATGGACCAATAAGAACACGCACTTACAGGGTGGATCGGCGCAGCTTTTCGAGGGAGGCAGTTGCGAGATTTTCATGCCCCTCATCGCGTTAGAGTTAATGAGATACTTCCAGCGTCGCGCGCGACTCCAAGCCGCCGCGCTAAGCCGACGAGAGCTCGCCGTCGCTGTCAAGACGCGCCGCTATACGGACGCGTGCTCGGAAGCATCGGTCTTCGCAGTGTTCGGCGCCAGGGTTCGGTCGGCTTGTCAGCTGTGATAGAATGGCGCACCGGAGTCGATGACCCAGAAGCTGACGTCACAGTGTTGCCGCCGGCAGCTAGTAAACAGGCGATTTTCCGTCTCGTTTTTCTCTTCTCCTCCGTCGGTGGCGGCCATGTCGCAAGAACGACGACGGCCGTCATCGAGCGAGGCAAACGCGTCGCTCGAGGAATGCTCATCGGAGGAGAGCGAAAAACGAAAGCCTCGGAAACGCTCGATGCTTCGTTCGCTTAAAGTTTACTACTCTCCCTGTGCAAATAGGGTGGCCGTCTGACGGCTGCGGCTGAGAGTTACGATTTTGTTCCTACGTGCCCTCCAGTGCAAACAGGGGCAAGTCGCGTACGCTGCTGACGTGGGAAACTGCGCGCTCCAGCAACAACACAACGTAACAGAAGCGACGGACGAGCTTTTTTTTTTTTTTTTTTTTTTTTTTTTTTTTTTTTTTTTTTTTTTTGAGATCGACGAATATGATGACGATAGTCTGGCTCGCTTAAATGCGCCGTTTCTTTCGCACCTGCTGCTCTTTATTAACTATGCGCATAAATATACAGCAGTACACGTGTAACAACGTTTATGAGGGCGTTTGCACCGTATTCGCGCGCCGTTCCTCCTTAATTATGGGAGAAATAAAAAGAAAAAACGTAATCCTTCGTAAAGCATCTGCCAGATCAACAGAAAAAAAAAAAAGATAGTATTCTTGCTTGACTTCAATTAATTTCTAAGAGGACCGAAACAGAAGGGGCAGTTTTAGAGCTACCGTTGCTGGCAATTCGGCAGCTCAAAGAGGCGCTCATTTCCCGTCTCCGAAAACGGGGGAAACAATTTGTCGGATCTAATGCTTGTGCCAAGATTACTAACAAGCGGATATGGCTTAGCGATGGGCTACAGTCCTGCAATTGCGACACGTGCCATAAATTCATAATGAAATGCGAATTATTAAGAACGCAACTACGAGACACATTAAACGAAGCATTTCAAGTACATGCCATCGGGCCGCACCAGTGAGTGGCGTAGGCAGAAATTTGTTTCGGGGGAGGGGGGGGGGGAGGGGGGGGGGGAGGGGGGAGGGGGGGGGGGAGCACGCTCTTGATCAAACATGGGGTCCGGGCAGGTAAGTGTGGTCGAGTTTAGTGTCGTTTGGCGCTCTGTATTCCATTCGAGAAAAAAATTCGGTTGGGGGGGGGGGGGGGGGGGGTATGCACGGGCCTGGTGTGCCACCCCCTGCCTACGCCACTCGACCGCACTGATAAGCTGGTTTCCCTGTTACACAACTTTGTGCCATGGCTGAGTCACTTGTGAATAAATGAATAAATAAATAAATAAATAAATAAGTAAATAAATAAATAAATACTGTTTAGATCAGCGACAAGAGTTTATGGTTAGGACAAAAGTGGGTCAGCATATATAGAGAACATATATAGAGACGTCCATATATATAGAGAAACGAGCATATATAGTGAGGTCCGTCGCATTTGGCGCAATTTGAAATAGGTGGTTAGTAACTATGGTGGGTACGGTCGTGCTCTCTCCACCACTAAAAGTGTCCTGCCCATGGAGGAGAACCAGTGGAGGCAACAGAACAAAGATAGAATGCACAACTAAGATGTTAGCACCGTGCGCGAACGGCTAAATAACCAGCGTGTGAATTACTTATGATCGAGCATATACTGAAGAATAATTGTTTAAAAAATGAAGCGGCGCAGTCCACCTTTCACCACAGCTCAGCCACAAATTCACGAAGCTTATCTGTCGTGAGTGTTGCCCACTGATAGGTCACCTTTGCTAACAATATATGTCCAGAATCACGATTGGCTGGAATCTGGTCGGGAGGAAGGATTCAGCTTTTCTTTACAAAATTTTACGCGCGATCTCTCAGACATCGGGCTCAAACGCTTTACTATTGCTGATTTATGATTTGGTGCCCAGGACAAGAACGAAAACATGTTGCAATGTTTCGGTTAGGAAATATTCGCAGTCTGTAGTGGGCGCCGTTGGGTTTTCGTAGGGTGCTTCAGTTGTAAGTTAGTGCTCGTGGCGCCCTATCGTTGCGCAATGCCGCATCCTATATTTTAATCCTTAGACCATGGCTATGTCCGTCCATGGCGCAGAATGCAACGAACGCGTTGCTAATGTAGTACCTGAAGTCGTAAGTCTCTGCGATTGCCTTTAGACCACTATATTAGTGATCTCTCTCTTCCGTTCTGTCTCCCTGCTCACAGCTTTATCCCTTTGACACAGTGCAGGGTAGCAACCCGGACGTGTGCCTGGTTGACATCCCTGCCTTCTCTTGCTTCTATCTCCCTTAACATACGTACCACCAACTTGACCTCACTACCACTATGCTAGAATCAGAACAGAAGTTTCACTAAATGGAGAAAAAAAGTTCCACTGGAATTTCATTTCCGTCCCCTGTCTTTCCTCGCCTTTCTAATGCATTTCGGATCGCGTCCGGATCAGTAGCCGCGCTCCACGTCCTGCTCAGGGAGGAAGCGTGTTCGGAGAATAGAAGGATTGTCCTCGAGCTTTTCACCACAGCATATAAGCCGATAAGATGCTACAAAGCATGTTCATTTCAAAGTTGACGTTCCGTGACAAACGTGCTTGCAACGCACCCTTTTCATCTGCGATCGGATTTTCGACCGTCAGGAGGGGGAAAACGCCGAAGAAAGCTATTCCACTTAAAACACCGATATCAGCGTCGGCGTCCGCGTCTCGTTCTGCAAAATAGTGAGAGAAAAGCAGAGAGAAAGAGAAATTACGGCGTTACAAAGGTCGAATAGCAGCCATTGTTAAATAGACTCGGAATCGCTGAACTATAGGGCCTTCTGGGGTTTCTTACGTGGTCCGAGTTAACTGATTACGAGCTGCATACGAAATTCGAAGGGTTTCCGCACACAGGGGGCTTTGCCAAAATCTTATACCAGCCACTGATGCCCTCGCGCCTCGCGACGGTGAGATCTGTTATAAAATCGTGGCGAGAACAAGGCTAAACTTTCCGCTCCTTTATCCGACTCGTCACACCAGTTTCGCTAGCGCGAGGAGCGCTGTTAGCGCGCCGCCCTTGAACTCGCGGCAGAGCAGCTGGTCGCCCGAAAGGCGCGCCACACCGACGTGGGCTGTTCATTCGGGCAAACAATATTGCTGTGACGCGAGCTGCTCCGCAAAACGCTCACTTACGGCTCCGACGCGGCCAGGGCTTATCGATAAGAATCGCAAGCACAGAATTCGCGGGTACGATTCTATAGTGGTAAACAACGACCATGTGGAAGAGTTCGCGCTGAGGGCGCGACTTATCACCACTTGGAGGGCGAGGTTGAATGTGTCGCTGATCTCGGGGACATCGCCAGGGCCACTTGATCAGGGCTGTGCATGATAGTCACGGAGAAGGGCAACTCGGTGCGATACCGATGAGCCAAGGGGTGACTGCAACTGTGGAACTGGCGACTACTGGCAGCTGTTTCGATATTACGGACAGCGACATTACTAACATCTTGCACGTTTGTTTGATACGTTCGTAACATAAAGAACGGAGCTAGGGAGCTGAATATTGATACCATAACTAGCCGGCGAGCCATCGTAGAACTACCAGGGCTCTCAGCCCAGATTAACCTGCCTGCCATTCTTCTATTCTTATTATCTTTCTCTCTCTAGAGTATACGAACTGTTTTTCGAGTACAAACACTGTTCCTGACTTCGGTTGAAACGTGAAGCCATGCTCTGAGATAAGTAATATGCTCATGCGCTAGGAGCTCGTGCTATGGCACTGTGAGGCCGCTCATTGTTGCTTAATATGTTTTGAAGTATAAAATCTCCTACTAGTCCGAAGCCATACCAGTGGACATACGCCATTTGCTACTTGCAAAATAGCGAGCGCCGTCTTCCATGCAGCGATCGAACGACAATATTCGGTTGGAAAACTAGACGTACACAGTCATCGGTGATATAGGACCGCTTCACGGCCAGCTGAGTTGTGCGTCGTTACTTGTGTTTAACGAAGCAGCGACAACGCGTTCGAGCTACCGCCCACTGGTTAGTGAGTCGCTCATGTTGTCTTAAGGTAAGGAAAAAAAAAAAACCAAGCGCAGCGCCTATCTGCGACGACTCATTCTGTTTCGTAGACAACGGTCGGAACGTCCAGATAAACACCTTTGGCTGAAAAATACCTTACTAGGGAATGTGCAGTAGTATTTTTCCGAGTGATTAAATGCTTACTCTTGCGTATAGCTCACACAAAAAAGTGCTACTATCTAAAGAAAAAATAGTTTCATATTAGCACCTCATAACATAAATGCAAACTGTCTGAAGAGATAAAAACGCACGCATTAAAGAAAAAGAAGGGAAAGGAAAGACGGAGTTGGGCGTGCGATTAGAAGGGGAAGTTAATTTGTTACCTTCTCAAACGAATATCCACCTTATTTAAAAAATATACTGGAGCCGGACTTTCGAAGGATCTTGTTCATCCAATTCTGTTCATTTATCATCATTCGTTCCGCTGAGTGGTGGATACCGGCGATAACAAAGGAACAGCTTTGCGCGAGCTATTAAGCGCGGAAAGAATGGGAAACTAAAAAAAAACCGTTCCAAATAAACATCGACCCAGCTGTAGCAACATGTTTTTGGGGATGGATATAACAATAGCGCGTTCGTGCTTTGGGACAGTTCCCAATTAATCTCAGCCCGCTTGGGTACTACTCGAGCGCAGGGAGCATGTGCGCGACCGTTGCTCCGCAGTTGCCTCTCGAAATGATGCCGCCGAGATAGAGCGCACATGCTACGTTCTCGCTTTTAACAGTGTAACGCTGTATGTTGCGATGCACTCCTGTGCTAAGCATTGTAATTTCACGACCACGCTGCTTGGTCTAGCGGTCGTATAGTAATTGTGTAAAACCGTTGTGTTGAGAGCATGCAATCAGACATGATATAAAAATCATTCCTACCATTGTATATATATATATATATATATATATATATATATATATATATATATATATATATATATATATATATATATATATATATAACAGCGAAAGCTGTTATGGGATCACAACAAGGGCCGTTTTTGGCGCCGCCGCCGCCCCGGTGTCCATCACCGCTATCGCGCGGAAATAAGAAAATAACGAAATAAATAAAAAATACCATGGATAGTATGGGATTCGAACGCGGGCCCTCTGCGGGGCAGCCCAGTATTCTCCCACAGAACCACCCCTGTGCTGGAAACTCCTTTGCAAACTGACCCTATATGCAGGCTTCATGTCGGTAATGGAATCGCGTTAACATGTGTAATAGAGCGTTTTAGAAAGGTAAAATAACGACCGGGCGTCACAGAATGCGAATTACGTAACGAGTGGGTCGTTGAATG
Organism: Rhipicephalus appendiculatus; assembly: GCA_030522465.1. Lineage (NCBI taxonomy): Eukaryota > Metazoa > Arthropoda > Arachnida > Ixodida > Ixodidae > Rhipicephalus > Rhipicephalus appendiculatus. Next base: position 10,105,880 of record JALIZH010032945.1, on the reverse strand, counting down.
CTTCCAACCCATTACAAAAGGCTCAGACATAATTCTTCATTGTCGTCAGCCACAGCATCAACAAATTGCAAAATGCCTTACAGGTGTGTAGCGGGTATCACGCTTCTCCGAAGATTGACGAATCATGGCATAGTGGACGCTTGCCTACTTCACAAAAATTATGTTGATTTATGGTGTGGTGGCTGCCATGCAAGTGTGCTTGTAGAAGTCGCCCCAACAGTGTTTTAAAAGGCTCTATAAAGCCCGCTCTTCCCAGCTTTCGCTGTGACTGTGCTGCGCCTTCCGCGCAGGCCGGCCGTTTATATATATATATATATATATATATATATATATATATATATATATATATATATATATATATATATATATATATATATATACGCACGCGCTAAAACACACACACACACGTGCGTGCGTGCGTGTGTGTGTGCGTGCGTGCGTGCGTGCGTGTGTGTGTGTGTGCGCGTGCGCGCGCGCGTGTGTGTGTGTGTGTGTGTGTGTGTGTGTGTGTGTGTGTGTGTGTGTGTGTGTGTGTGTGTGTGTGTGTGTGTGTGTGTGTGTGCGTGCGTGCGTGTGTGTGTGTGTGTGTGCGTGCGTGCGTGCGTGCGTGCGTGCGTGCGTGCGTGCGTGTGTGTGTGTGTGTGTGTGTGTGTGTGTGTGTGTGTGTGTGTGTGTGTGTGTGTGTGTGTTTGTGTGTGTGTGTGTGAGGAAGGAAGGAAGGAAGGAAGGAAGGAAGGAAGGAAGGAAGGAAGGAAGGAAGGAAGGAAGGAAGGAAGGAAGGAAGGAAACAAGAGAGAAGGCAGAGAGGTTAACCAGACACATGCCCGGTTGGCTACCCTACGCTGTGGGAATGGAAAAGGGGAGTATAAAGATGAGAGAGAGAGAGGCAACGAAAGAAGGAAACGATCAGTAAATGCCCTGATGCGTAGACGGTGACATTATACAAAAGCCTAAAGCATTCACAAATACCCGTAGTCTTCAAAAACCACAAAAGTGCTTTAACTGCCTTGCGTGAGCCGACGAGCGATGGGGACGGTGTGTGATAGACTCAGAAATGGTAGTAGTAGTGAAAGGGGTGAGAGGCGGGGGGGGGGGGGGGGGGAGAAACGATACCTAAAAAAAAAATCGTGGCAAGTCCTCTAAAACATCCTTAGGAGTCAGCCTATAGAATAAAAGCGTATGTACGCCTGGTTTTAATTTATTTTTGTACATAAGCGCGCAGCAAACGTATCAGTCTCGTGTGCATAATAAATGCAAATAACAAAAAAAACAAAACGAAGTCTGCGCAACGGTGTTATATTTCTCGCAGAAACTACGCGAGCAGGACAGCCGTTCTGACGAATACCTGCGACGTGTCGGATTTCGTGTGCATGATTTCAGAAACCTTCTCCTGAAATGTTTACATCTTCCGTGGAATATTGAAATTCCTTCATAATGAAACAGGCATGCTAGGAACAAAGAGGGCCGAAATTTGAGTGGGTAGCGGTACCTTTATTCCCACCGGTGTCGCGTTTTGTAATGTTTTCCGCTCTTTTTATCCTTTGCCATTGGCTCCACCGTCGCTGAGATCGAGCACTCAGCTTGAAGGATGATTAAGGAAATAATAATAAAAAAGTCAGGTCAAAAGAGTCCTTATAAAATGTGGCCATTGCGTGTTTTTTGCTGGCTTTATAAGGCATAAAGGAAATAACTTTGACAGCGGCAGCCTCTACAAAATAACATCCGGCTCTTTGTCTGAGAGGGATGTCATCTCTAATGGGAAACTGGATACGTTGGCCCCGGCATGCTGCTCCAAATAGTAATTAAAAAAAAAAAGAAAAAAAAGACAAAAAGAAAAAAAAACACACACATACACACAAGCAGTGCGCACAAAACCGCACGGACGACACTGGTTATATTTACAGTTTCGTTAAATTCCGCAGCCTATAGATAACAATGACATTTGCCTCTGTCGCAGGCAGCACGCCGGCGCTGCTTCTTTAAAGGCCAACAAGTTCTACAGCTAGAAACACGAATCGCGATTCAAATGCAATTGAACTCGAAGAGACAGTTAAGTCATGACAACGGGTACACAACATATAGCACGTATATTGTACTTCCCTAAACGTCACACGAGGAAAAAAAAATTAACGTAGCTTATTGCACTGGAAGCGCAATGCTAAAGAGACAGCGGAGCTGGATGGGCACCTATGTAGTCCTGGCTTTTGCTGTTTTGCTAAGTCTTGCAAATTTTCTTTTTGTTTCGTTCTCTATTTTTTTCTTCTTCTCTCTTCTCTGTTCTTCGCGTCTTTTTTTCCCCCCTCTGTTTATTTCTAGTTATTTAGTTCCCCCCTCTCTCTATTTATTTCTCTTTCTTGCTCTTTCAACCCTTTCTTTCTTTCTCTCTCTCTCTACTTCTCGCTTGCTTCCTCCTTCTCTCTATCCTTTTCTCTATCTATTTCTCACTTTACTTCTTTCCCTCTCTTTGATTTTCTCTCTTTCTTTCTCTTTCCGCATTTATTTCTCCTTATCTCTATCTCATTCTTTCTATGCTACGTTTTACTCTTTCCCCTTCTCCGTTTTCTCCCTTTCTCCTCACCATCACATCTCTCGTCCTCACGGTCACTTCACTTTCCCACCCCCCTTGATACACTATTACTATACAAGGTTATGTTTTGCTCTGCTATGCCTTGATTGCCGAGTGGTTAGGACGCTTGCCTGTGGACCGAGGGTACGCTGGTTCGAATCCCGCCTCGTGAGGAATCTTTTTTCAGCAAGAAATTTTTTATTTCTTTCTATCTGTCACTTTCTTTCTTTCTCTCTCTCTCTACTCGTTCTCTCACCCATCAGGGTTATTAGAGGCTACGCCTGAGGAATCGGCGGACTTGTTCTGAGAGCGAAGCAGAAGAGGACGAAGATGAAAAAGAGGATGTAGAGAGGATGAAGAAGAGAATGTATAAAGTTCATGATGAGGATCGTTTCTATTTCCGACAGACAAATTACGGCGAGCATCAACAGCTACGCTGTTAAAAATGTGCAACTGTAAGTTTGTTGGCAGAATTTTAAGTGGTCTATTTTAGGTGGTCTATTACCTGCTTCGCCAGCTCAGCTATCCTTCCTTTATTCCAACACAAGAAGCATTGCTAACAAGTCTGACTCCTTATCATCCCGCGATAGATTCGTGTGGCGCTCATGTAATTGCACTTACTGAAACGTGGCTTTCTTCAAATACGCATGACACTGAATTGTTCGATAATGCGCAGAACTTTACTATCTATCGCTGTGATCGCACAGTGCGCCGAGGGGGAGGCGTGCTCTTAGCTATATCAAAATGCCTTCCATCGTCATGCATACAGATTAATCACGATATCGAAATAGTATGGGTTCTGTTAACAATTCGTCACTTAAAAATTATTCTAGGGGTATGCTATCGTTCGCCTTCATCTCCGCAAACTTTCATAAGTGAACTCCATGACTCAATAAACATGGTTGCTTCGCGCTTTCCTTTCACGCCTCTGTTTTTACTAGGTGATTTTAACCTGCCCAACTTAAATTGGAACACTGATCCACCAAGCTTATCACCTTTTTTCAGCACAGGCCAAGGATTTTGTAGATATGTGTTCTGTTTTTGGCCTGTGTCAACTGGTGACCCAACCTACAAGAATAACCAGTACCACTTCAAGTACCCTTGACCTAATATTGACTAACTCGCCCGATTTAGCCTCCGAAATCACTTATATGCCTGGTATCAGTGATCATTCTCTGCTTGTTTTTCACCTTAAAATGCCACCCCCAAAACGAACCAATGTGAAAAAAACCATAGTCGATTTCAATAAAGCAAATTTCGATGCCATTAATAACGAACTATCGAACTTCGTTGTTTCCTTTTTTATCCAGTTCAATGATCGCTCTGTCCAATCGAACTGGGATATTTTTGCTGCAATAGTAGATGAACTTACTAAAAAATACATTCCTAACCGAATCATCATTTCTAATCACCAGGCACCATGGTACAACACCTACATCAAACGCCTATCCAACCGTAAAAAACGACTTTACAGATCAGCAAAACTAGCACCTTCTGAAGACCGTTGGGCGATTTACAAAACTGCACATAACGCTTACCTTACGGCCTTAAAATCGTCTAAGTTACATTTTCTTTCTCGAACTCTCCCAGATATGCTTGCAAATAATGTACGTAAATTTTGGCGCTTAATTAACCCTTTACCAGATAACAGCATAGTTCTAGTAGATGATTTTGACAATCCAGTTCCTCCTGACATGTGCGCCGATCTTCTTAATGACACTTTCAAAAACAACTTTTCTCGAGTTGATAACGTCATCCTACCCCATGTGCAGAACTTCAATTATATTGCCATGCCACCAATTTCCATTGATCATTCTGGTATCGCTAAGCTCATAAATGACTTGCCCATTCACTCATCCCCTGGCCATGACAATATTGGTACCAAATTTCTGAAAAGCACCGTTACTTACAGTTCAGTGATACTAACAAAAATTTTTCAACAGTCCTTAGATACATCAACCATTCCTGTACAATGGAAAATCGGGAGGGTGGTTCCAATCTTTAAGTCGGGTAATAAACACTCTCCAAAAAATTATCGTCCTATCTCGTTAACAAGCACTTCCTGTAAGTTATTAGAACATGTCATTTTCACGAACCTCATTAACTTCCTTGAATCGAATTCTTTTTTCACACCAGCACAACATGGTTTTCGCAAACATTTTTCATGCGAAACACAGCTCATATATTTCACTCACAAACTGCATCAGATTTTAGACCGTTCATCATGTGCTGATTGCATTTTTTTAGACTTCAGTAAGGCTTTCGATAAAGTCTGTCACCACCTACTACTCTTCAAACTGAGCCTACTAAATATTGACAATAGTTTACTAAAGTGGATTGAGTGTTTTTTGTATAACCGTGTTCAATACGTTACTGCTAACAATCACAATTCGTCATTTTCTGCGGTCCACTCAGGTGTACCGCAAGGGTCAGTTCTTGGTCCACTTTTGTTTCTAATTTATATTAATGACCTCACGTCTTCACTCTCTTCTAACATTCATCTTTTTGCAGATGACTGCGTCATTTTTCGTGAAATAACCAGTAATAATGACAGTTTACGCCTCCAATCTGACCTTAACACCATAACAGCTTGGTGCAGCACATGGCGAATGGACTTAAACATTGCTAAATGTAAGGTAATGCGCGTGACCAGATCTGCTAACACCCCACTAAAATACTACTTAAGCAACGTCCCGCTTGATCCAGTCTCCTCGTATAAGTACCTGGGCATTCTGATCACATCTAACTTATCTTGGGCATCCCCACATCGCATACATTACTAATAATGCTAATCGCATGTTAGGCTACATACGTCGTAACTTTTCAAAAAGCACCATCTGCACTAAAACTACTGTTGTATAAAACATTAATACGTTCAAAACTTGAATATGCATCATCAGTGTGGGATCCTTACCACGATAACTTGACTACTTCACTTGAACTCGTACAGAATAACTCCGCCCGTTTCATACTTTCTAACTACAATCGCATCGCCAGTATTAGTTCCATGAAATCCAGCCTAGGCCTTCCCTCTCTCGCATCCCGTCGGAAAATATCTCGTTTAAGCACATTTCACAAATTATTCCATCATCCCACCCTACATAACCAACTAATCCTCAATCCTCAGTACATATCTCATCGCATCGACCATCGTCATAAGGTTGGCATCGGATCCTGCAACTCCCAGTGTTTTTATCGATCATTCATACCTCGCACATCAGTAGATTGGAACCACCTTCCCGATGACATCGTCACTATCACTAATAACAATATTTTCCGTCAAACATTACTCAGTATTGTATAAGGTAAACGTTACTCAAAATTGTATTATGTTTTTAGTGTATTATGTTCACCGTCGTTGCACAGCTACTATTGTATAATCAGGAGTTTTTCTTTATTTTTTGTTGCATTGTTTATTCTCATGCTGTACTTTTTTTTTTACTTTTTTCTTTCTTTTCCTTCTTTTTTCTTTTTTGTAAACTTTGTTTCCACTCCCCTCTATAATGCCATAGGCCCTGAGGGTAAATAAAATGAATGAATGAATGAATGAATCAAGTATGTTGTCACGTCACAGCGAACCTGACGGAGGTGCAGGCGCGCCTCGTCTCGCTAAGGGAAGTAATATTTGTTATTATCACTAACTAGCACACCAGAAACAATGTTATCACTACCAGATAGACCGATATCATGTTGATTTATAATGAACGTATCGCATTTGCGACTCCACGGCACACTTTGCGCGGCGTTATGTCGCCGTGATTTCTGTCGCAGTGGCTGATTCGCCGATTAATACTTCTGGAGATGAACATGACCAGCAATTTTGTGTCAACGTGATCGCGGAAAGAGCTGCTGCACCGGCGACGTTGTCGTTCGCGGTTTCAGTGTCGAAGAGCGCATCAGTTACAATGAGATGTGGGCGAATATAAGCTTTACAACACTCGGGCCTCACTAGAGCAAGGAGGAAAGTCAGGGAGGACAACCAGGCGAGCGTCTTCGGTTTGCTACCCTGCACTGGGAAAAGGAGACTAAAGGACGAGAAAAAAGGGTAGAGACGGAGGAATTTGTCAGTGCGAAACCCATGCGGTTATTCATTACGTCCACAGTCGATCGTACTGACCAGTGAATTTTAAGAGCAGTAGCAAATTCAATATCCGCATTGCTTTGCAAGCCTGCAACGATTACTATGCTGGAAGGTCATGCGCGCCCACCTGCAACTCCCGCAGCCATTAAGAGACGCTAGAACACGCATCGTGTTTTTGTGATGGTTTTAACACCGAATGACATGTTTCGTATTCTTCGGACCGAGTTAAACGAACTAGATCATAGACCACTTTCAGAGCGAGAAATCCTTGGACGCGGTACAACAGGACAGGTAACTGTCGCGGCTAAAGGCCACCTTTATAAACAAGATCGCAAGTAAAACTTCTGCGCGGCCTAGTGTGTAAGACATACTTTGAACTATAGGGAGAGCAAATATACAGACGCACTGACAAGAGAGGGTACGTATAGGGCAAAGGTAGGACTGCGCTTATCCTATACAGACCCTTCACCCGTGAATGTTTCTGCTAATTTGTGCTACCTACGCTTACAATATCACAAGTTGTGCCAAAAAAAGAAAGAAAAAAAAAAGGTACACAAGACAACAAGACAGTTAAAAATTTAGAAAAAGAAATGCAGGTACTGAATCACTAATATAAAAACGCTGACAAACGACAAGCAAAACGTATGAGTTTTCTTGAGGAAAAATTGATTTTTCTGGGAAGTCCTGAAGGATGCCCTTGATTCGCGAGGAGAACATCTCTCTCTCGACATGCGTGGCAGGTACCCTCATGTATCTTGTTCAAGCAAAGGAAAGCAGAGAGAAAAAGCAGGTAGGTCAGTCAGGCGAGCGCCCGGTTTGCTACCCTACACAGGTGATAAGGGTGCGATGGATAGAACAGGAGGGAGAGAGAGAACACTGCGTTTACGCGGGACGATGCACAGGACAATAAACGGTAATTCATGCGGGTGCTCTTCGAGAACTGCACTCCAGCCCACTAATAACTTTTTGCGCGAACGACGGGTGTGGCACAGTCCAAGTGACTGCAACCCAGAAAACGGTCTCGAGTATTTACTGTTGTCCGTGGACACAGACGCGTTGAACGTCGTAGCGAGGGCATACAAACAAGGGATGTTCAATGGTGCTCCTCTGTCTATAGAGTGGCCATTCCAATACGGTAGCTGTAAGCATCTGTAAACGCCACACACCGCATTTAGCGGAGCAGAAATGTTACTTCGCAGCGGTATACCTACAGGCTAGATATAGTTCCATGTTCTGCTAGACCTGATACAACCCACGGTTCATTGGTAAATGTTCGATTCGTTTCAAATATTCGAGGATCTTGAACAGCTTTTACTTTTCTGATATCAATAGTCGGTACGCTTTTAGAGATCAATTCGTATTCACAGGGCGAAACATTTACCAAATGCCAAGATATAATAGTTCGAAGCGGTTAGCAAGACGGACAACGTTGCGCCAATGCTGTCAATCACTGTTATAAAGTCGGTAATTTGCGCAATGCTATACACAGACCCAAATAAATATTTTCATTACTGCACTGCGGCCATGGCACAATTAGTTAAACACCCCCTAATGAAATTATATGCATTAAGCGTGTAACTTCATTAGGTGGTCTTTCCATTCACTACCGAACCCTCTCCCCCCCCCCCCCCCTTTTTTTTTCTTCTTCCCCAGTGGTCCTACCTCTGCTTCAGCCCCAACGAGCACCATCGATTACCTTCGACCCCCAATTTCAGCCACCCTTTTCAGCCGCCTATCTTCTCACCTAACTGTTCTCTTAGTGCAAACTCTGAGCGTCAATTTCATTACTGCCGACTGCAGTGATACCCAGGCACGATCGATGCCGAGACAAGAAGGACAGTGCGATTGCATCGCGCCTTGCGCGCCCGTGCGAAGCTGAAAATCAGAACGAGGTTCCTCAGCGCTCGAAGAAAGCCGCCTTCCTTATCCTTGAGCCAGAAACTGATTTTCGGGGCAAGGACGGTCCCCCCCGGCCAGCTACAAGCAAAAGCGGCGCGCACGCAAGCCGGCTACATTCCGCTGTATCTGATGGACATTGTGTCACGCTCTATGTAAAGTATGAAAGCGGAAATATGAGCGAGTTCGTCAAGGATGGAGATAGCATCACAGTGTAGCGATTTTTTATTACGTATACTGGGAAAAAACGATAGTGAGCCCCCGACTATGCGTAAATAAAATGCAGTGCAGACACCGTTCGAAAAGGCGGACCTTACTATCCACTTGATGAGTTCCAGTGGAAGCGTATTGAACGCTGCTTTTGCGCGCTGAATTTAGTACATTGGGCGTAACAAAACTACACTTCTCGATGAGAGCTGAAAGTACGTGCGCAAACATTATAGGTCTTTCATCCCGCCAGACAATGGGCGCAGAGCGCATGCTTCGGATACAGGTTTGCTTGCGCGGTGCGCTTCAGTAATACCATTGTATGCGAGAGCTGACAGTTCATCTAGAGTCTAGACCGTTCAAGTGAGGACATAAAAAAAAATTACACCATCTCCCGCTAAAGGGAACCATGTGTAGATGCGAAGCAGCGGGCGCTAACGCTTACACTGGCGGCAGCGTTGACGCTGGCGCTCATCGCGGCGTTGTGCAAGAGAGAAATCGGGGGAGGCGCAATCACGCAGTAATGGACCGGTGTTTCCTACTGGAACATGCCAATCGCTGCTAATGGGCAATGAGAGACAGAAGACTCCGATTGGACACAGAGACCCGCAGTCCGCTTTTAGTTAACGCGCACGCTGCGAATTTTTCTCGTTCGACAACGCACAGGAGAAATCTCCCACCGGCACAACCTTGCAGGTCAAGATCCAGTGCCTATATATACGGGGTGGCCAGTGAACGGTTGTGCAGCGCGAGCAGTCGGTTTTTTCAGTCAAGAAACTCGCTAGCAGACGCTGCCTGCGTCGGCGTTGAACGGTTGTGCAGCGCGAGCAGTCGGTTTTTTCAATCAAGAAACTCGCTAGCAGACGCTGCCTGCGTCGGCTTTGCGAGGCGAGAGGTGGAGCGTAGGAGAGGAGAGAGGGGGGGAGGGGATGCGCATGCGCAATGGGGGGTGTAAACGCCGAGGGAGGGATGCCTAGAGGAGAGAGGGGGGAAGCGTAGGAGAGGAGAGGGAGGGGGGTGAGGACGCGCATGCGCAGTGAGGGTGTGGTCGCCGCGGAGAGGGATGCCTAGAGGAAGGAGAGGGGGAAGCGTACGAGAGGAGAGAGGGGGGAGGGGACGCGCATGCGCAATGTGTGTGTAGACGCCGCGGGAGGGATGCCTAGAGGAGAGAGAGGGGGGAGCGTAGGAGAGGAGGTGCGTAGAGAGGGTTTGCGCATGCGCAGTCAGGGTGGTCACGCCGCGCACCACCACCACCGGATTGAACTTCGCCATAAGATGCTTCACATCTAAAACGTGAAAGCAGAGCTTTCAATTATCCAGCCAACACGTCGTTTTAACGACGTCCACTACGCGCAAATACAATTCTGAGACCCAAGAATGCTAATTATTTATGATGCAAATATCGCGTTAAGGAAACTTAGCTCTCCAAATATTCACGAAGAATTTTTACAGCTCCTCACGTGTTCACATTGAGAACTAACTGTCAAGCCTTAATTGGATAAAACTATTCGCAAGAGATGCCTTTAGCGTAATCTATCAAATAAGGCTTTGCTTTATATTGCGAAAGTGAGATAGATAGAATCCGCCGCGGTGGAGCAGTGGCTATGCTGCTCGGCTGCTGACCCGAAGGTCGCGGGTTCGATCCCGGCCGCTGCAGTCGTATTTCGGTGGAGGCGAAATGCTAGAGGCCCGTGTACTGCGCGTTGTCAGTGCACGTTAAAGAACACCAGATGGTCGAAATTTACGGAGCCCTCCACTACGGCGTCTCTCATAATTATATGGTGATTTTGGCACGTAAAACCTCATATTATTATTGGGATAGATAGATAGATAGATAGATAGATAGATAGATAGATAGATAGATAGATACTCTTCAAGTCTACGTGTTCCGAGCTCGTTACCGAGAGCAACATCGTTCTCTTGAAGCTTCGAGAAGTTCGTCTACAACAGAGTTACCACTGGGCTTGTTGGAACTCGAGGCAAAGGACAAGGACAAGCCCTAAGGCCTTGTTTTGTTGTCCCTTGTCCCGTGTTTGCGCTCAGTACCATTATTAATTATTCGTCTATGACCACAGAAGGATGCATATATCGCCAGCGAGTGCAAGTTATAGACATGAAAGGTTCTCTAAAATAATTTTCATTTTTTTTTTATATTCGTACTTCATATTCTTCGAAGCAAAAAGAAAAAGAAAGAAGGGCTTTTTTAACAGCGGAGCCGTTTAAGCTAAGAAAACACCCGATTAGCCTCGACATATATCGTCATTATGAGCGCGTGCAACGCAATAACTCCATAGGCGCGCGCTCTTTTCGTCCTCTTCTTCGTCTTCTGCTTCGCTCCACGAACATGTGCACACGGTGCGCGCTGTTCCGCTGCGCCGATTTGTCCAGCGTGGCATGCAATAACTCGGATGGGCGAGAGAACGAGAGAGAAACAATGAGATAGAAAGAAAGGCAATGAGAGAAATAGAGAAAAAAGAAAGGAAAAAAGAATACAAAGCCTCAGAAAGAAATGAGAGAGGAAGAGATAGAAATAAACAGACACAAAAAAGAACAAAGGAAAACAAAGAGCAAGACAGAAAGAAAGAGAAAGAAAGAGGAAGCGAGAAATATAGAGAGAGGGAGAGAGAGAGAACGAAATAGAGAGAGAAACAAAAAATAAAAAGACACAGAGACAAAAAAGAGATAGAAAGACAGAAAGAAAGGGGAAGAAAGAGAGGAGGAATAAACTTTATTGAGAACCAGCAATTTGAGTGGCGCGGTCTAGGCCTCCCACGTGGGGGGCGTCGAGGTCTTGCCTCTTCGCCGCCTCGCGGGCTTGCTGGGCGACCCAGCAAAAAAAGAGAGGAAGAGAGAAAGAGAAAAATAAAGGGAAACAAGGAAGGCCGCCCAGCTCCGCTGTTGGTTCCAGCCTTGCGCCACTAGAGCCAGCTGCGCAAATTTTTTACCACTCAAAGTTCGGAAGGGTGTAGTAAGTTCTTCACATCTCACAAAGCGGTATACACCATGGAAAAGCTCGGTCCTCATAAGCACAGGCATACGGTATTGGACTGCTGTGAACGCGGCAGGCCGCGGATATTGCATGTAAAGGCGGGTTGAATTCGACATCGCTCGTGTGTCAAGGCTGCATGCATGTTTAAGTAAACCTGCATGTGAATCCGTATCCGTCCACTACAGCGCCTCTCTAAAACCACGTGGCTTTAATATTGTTACCCTCCATAAATCATTATTTCAAAAGAAGGCTCCAGATTGTATTGTCCATAACACGTCCTCGAGACAGTAACGTTCACAAAAACATTTCGGTTGTTTGCCGACGAGTGTGGGTCATTTGACATGAAATGACTTCATTCCCGAGGCGTTTCACTGGTTCTACAATTTCGCGTAAAAGTGGTTTCACGAATTAGGATAGCTTTAGCCGAGCGTAACGCATGCTCAGCTCTGCTGACATTTCACCCACTCGCGTGTAGCAGAATACTGCGTTGATAGCGCGCTCCAAACAAGCAAGCCGCCTAGAGACATCGGCGCCATGTGGTCAGCCTGGCTGCGTAACGGTAAACACCAAATGGATGCACTGCTGCGCTACACTCAATCGGTTCTACAATGGAACGACCAGACGCGTTCTACTTTCGCCTGCCGGTGTGAAAGTTTTGCGTAACCGCCCCAGCGTTCCCATTGAACTGTTCAGAACAGAACACAAGCAGCTGAGACTGGGTTTTGTTGAAGACAATTTTTTTTTAATTTATACTTTATAGAGAGAACAAATGTGGCCGCTATGGCGCGTTGGGCGAAATCATGCTGCTGAAAGGTTCGTATCCAGGGATCTATGTCATATCAGAAGCAGACACAACATAAACTAGAACTAACAGTTAAATTAGAACTAACAGTTAGTTCTAATTTATGTTGGGTCTATAGCAAACAAAAAACGAGCCCTTAAATTTCCCCTTTACTTCATATCAGGAGCAAGTCGTTCATGTGGTTCACGGAGGTATTTGCAAAATTCTTAAAAACAGCGCACTAGATGTCATATACTTGTCGGCGTACATGAGTAATTACAATGACTAATTATGAATAAAGCAAAGGAATTTTCGAAGGCTCGTTTCTCTCTTTAGCACAACCTTAACGAAAACCAGCAGATAATGAATTCAAGGGAGGCATGGGGAACATTAATAGATGTGAAGAAAGTAAAGTGGACGAAAAGACAACTTGGCGCTGGCAGGGACCGAACCTGCGACCTTCAGATTACACACACACACACACACACACACACACACACACACACACACACACACACACACACACACACACACACACACACACACACACAAACACACACACACACACACACACACACACACACACACACACACACACACACACACGCGCGCGCGCGCACGCACACACACGCACACACACACACACACACACACACACACACACACACACACGCGCACACGCACACGCACACACACACACACACACCCACACACACACACACACACACACACACACACACACACACACACACACACACACACACACACACACACACACACACACACACGAGCGCGCGCGCCCAGTAGTGCTTTGAGAATCAAACTATCAAAAGCCTTCTATGCGGCGTTTGGAGCTGCTCTTTCTCTCTGCGAACGCTCGTCGTGACAGCGACCAAACGGAAAATGATATCGCGCCTTGTGCAACCTGGCGAGTGAGCAGGAGGAGAGCTATTATATCACTAAAACATTCTGTCACGCACTGTTTCTCAAGAATGGAAGTTGAGCCTACTTGTTCCACTCTTGAAGCATGGCACGACTCCACTCAGTGTCTTCTCCCACCGGCCAAGGAATTGAGCTGGACAGCTGGGTAACGAAGGAAAACATGATCTTCGCCCACTGGGGAAGCTATAGTGGAACATCAGAACGTCGACTCAGACTTCATGGCTGCTTTCCGACCGAGACCTTCATCGATCGACAAGGTCGTGGACCTTGTCATGGAGTCTAGTTCCTAAATTCACGTAATAATCTATCTCCCGCCATACCTCTATATATATGTATATCAAGGCGATCATGTGACGACGTGTTACCTGAGTCAATTTTTATGCTCCCTAGATGCAGTTGAATAAATAAATAAATAAATAAATAAATAAATAAATAAATAAATAAATATGATTGATCCTTCCGTCATAGGTATCGGTGTAACACGAAACGTCGCCTGTGTGCGCGTAATCTCCCGCTGTCCGTTGTCGTCTCTCACGTTTAGCGCACAAACATGCCCAAGCTTACGCTCTTTCCGTTGTCGTTGTCGCGCCTTACACTTCAAATATGCTAAAACAACACGCCCAGTCTGCCATTCTTATGTCGCATAGCACGGTCGAGATAGAGCACGGGCTCACGCTACAAGTTAATTTTTTTCGCAGACTCGGAAATGAAACGCGCAAGCGAGAGACCGCGTTATATCGCGATGTTTCACGTGAGCCGCATCGCTTCTCAATAAGGTTAATCGTTTCTCCAGCAGTACTCCTACTGGAGTAATGCTTACTTCACTGTAACATCCACGTGGCATCTGGTGGAAGTGCTGTTCGTTCATTTTCCGGGCGCCCCCGTAAGACCTTGAGTCCAGGCAAAGTCGCGAAGAAGACACCGGCACCACAAGGGACAGTCAAGATAGCCGCATACTACAGGGACTACAACTGGGGTACTACCGAATAAGACAGGAACCACGACGAAGAATCCAGCAGCCACGATGACGTCCGCTGCGTCACCCACAACACTCGTGATGCAACAGCCCAGGGAACTGCCGATGTTTCGAGAAACCACTTCTGAGGATCCAGAAATCTGGCTTAAAACGTATCAGGGGATATCTGCCTGCAACAACTGGGACCTCGACGAGAAGCTACGCCATGTGTACTTTTCTTTGGAAGACTCTGTTAGGACGTGGTTCGAGAATAGGGAGCCCACCATGACAAGGTGGGACAATTTCCGAACCGGTTTCCTAGCCGCTTTCACCAGCGTAATCCTTAAGGAAAACGCAGCGGCCTTGCTCAAGACACATGTGCAGCTCCCGAATAAAAACGTAACCATCGTCGCGGAAGAGATGACCCGACTGTTCCGCGACACTGACCCTGAAATGCCCGAGGAGAAGGAAGTCCGTTTTCTCATGCGAGGTGTAAAGCAAGAGCTCTTCGCTGCGCTGATGCGAAACGCATTCCAGACAGTCCCGAGAATTTATCTCTAAGGCGACAACAGTTTAGAAGACGTTAGAAATTCGCACCGGGCAATACAATCGTCGTTTCATTGCAGACAGCGAAGCGCTTCAAGCCCTCAGATTAACGACGACCGACGATTGTGCTCTAGGCTATAGTTGCGCTGAATGGGTCACTTCTTTTCTTTCTGGGCACAAGTTCGCGTATAAAGTATTTCATCCTTGCCTGCTGGAGCATACAGCTTGCTTCACCTTCTCAACCACGTGACTACATGAAACAGCGCCTTACAAGAATTTACCCACTGTTAAATTTTCTGGTGTAAAATACTTGGAGGAACTCCATTAGTTGCGATGTGCATTTGTGCAGAATACTCTTTCTGGACTTTGCGAGATACCGCATGCCTGTACTGTACGACACTAGCAGGACAAATATTTGTGTGCTAACGGCATTCAAGCTCTGTCTCTCAGAGCTTGTTTTGGTGAGGTGGGGGGAAATCGAGAGAGGCGAAACGTTGCTGTGGAAGCGTTCTGAAAGTATACAATAAGCCGCATACACCCGACGGACCAAATTCCGCGGTCGAGCATGAAGTGGCTGAGCCGTCACGAATAGCTCCGCCGGCAGCTTATGTGCTATGACCTGTGTGGCGCGATTGGGCCGCATCGTCCGTGGAATTTATTCAGTTGTATGAACCCAGCTTTAGGCGCCTTGCTGGCTTATTGCCGAGGTTTGGTGTACCGGCACGAAATTAGGGCTCATCCAAATGATATCGTGATGAAAAGTGCCCTGATCCCGGAGGCTGTAATCGGCAGTCGTATGAATCGGGTGGGTCACGTAGTGGGGGGTTCCCGCGTCCCAATGATACGCCGGGCAGGTACGTAATAGCTATGCTGCGCAACCTCCTGAAGAAGATGAACAGTCTTATACTGTCTTAGTTAAGCGCTTCAGGAAAGCTTCGCTTCTCATAGATTCCAAGGTGTACGTTGGATCTGCATAATTTATTTCTTTCGGGAAACGCTATTGAATCTTTCACTATGCTAGAGGAGGCATCACTAGCGACCGTTTGACGATTCGAGAAGTAATGGTTCTGCAGCGCGTAAGAGGTATACTTAAGGGTATAGTCACACGACTCTCGTGTGACTATACGCTACCAAGACCACGTTTCTTTATATTGGCGTGCTACGCCGACGAGTGGAGGAAAAGGGCCAAACACTACACGTTTACGCGACCCGGACCTTCACGATGGCGCGTGGCGTGATCAAATTACACTTGCACGCCGGCAAGGAAATGCCGATAGACCACAAGATGTTTCAACTATGGAATGTCGATCTCAATTAAGCTCAATATGCAAGGAGAGGGT
Organism: Rhipicephalus appendiculatus; assembly: GCA_030522465.1. Classification (NCBI taxonomy): domain Eukaryota; kingdom Metazoa; phylum Arthropoda; class Arachnida; order Ixodida; family Ixodidae; genus Rhipicephalus; species Rhipicephalus appendiculatus. The sequence continues at coordinate 10,089,577 of JALIZH010032945.1, read as the reverse complement.
GAGGGGAAAACTGGCGACGATTGCGGCTTACTTGCGCGGCTAAGGTCGATGACTTTGAACCGAGCCTCACGCGCGAGTTAGAAGTGGAATGCATTCGACGTCATTTTCGTTCGCCTTCGCTCCATCCAGAAAGCTCTTAGGTAACTCTTGCGTGCACGCTGCCCATAAATATAGTCTTAATGAAGGGAGAAAATAAATTATGGTGAATAATTCAACCGCTCGAATCTAATTCCATTAAAAACATATTCAGCCCGCGCTTTATAATTGGTTCGAAAGGCGGCCTACCCGAGTTACGATCGGCTAGAATAGAAAGCTAGCTAACTTGAAATCTGAAATGGTTGTTGATTTAGCATGAAATACGGTAAGCTGATTTTTTGTAGCGCTTTGCACCCTAGTAAACCGACCACTGAAGAGCTTGTATTAGACAAAGGAAATGACAGGTTGCTACCATTCAATCAGCTCAGTTTTCTCAATTGATTCCTGGCGCTATCTCAAGAATTTGGGGAGTTCGAATGTTGCGTATTGTGAGTTCGAGATTTGTAGGGTCATCCAGTTTTAGTGGTGATTTGTAGCAACGTAATGGTTTCTTTCACAGAGAACGGTAGAACAACGCGCGTAGCCACAAGTGCCACGCGCCTTCGAAGAGACATTAGTACAGAAGTAAGAAAGAGCACTGTTCTTGAGTCATCATCACTATTACAGGAGTGTATTAGGGCGATTCACTTCACTTCATCCAGCTTCCTCCAAGTGAGCAGCTTTCGACCGAGAACAGAATCACTTCTGAAGATTCGATGAGAACGTTATTTCTTGCGTCCGGATATCAACTTTCCTCCTTGGAAGCTTGTATCTCCTTCAGTCACTTTGGACATCAAAGGAATAGAAAAAAAATCTGCGATACACTACCTTGAAGCGAAATTTCTGACGCTTCAGCAAATGTACAATTATCAAGACCGTTACACATTTGTTTTCACGGACGGATCTACAATGGATGAAAGCTCGACTGCGGCTTTTCACATCCCGGCATGTAAAATAGAACGAGATTTCCGACTTTCTCGAAAGACATCGTCTACAGTAGCGGAGCTTGTTGCTATATTACAAGCTTCAAAATTCATTGTTGAAAGCAAGCAAAGGCACAACTGGGTAATATATTCTGACTCCAAAGGAGCACTACAAATGATTAAGGAGTTTCATTTTCATATAGATGATAGCATAATATATGAAATCTTAAAAACAATTACCGTCGCTTCTCTGGCCGGTCATGAGATCTGTTTTCAGTGGCTTCCGAGTCACGTAGGAGTGGCGGGAAATGAAATCGCAGACAAATTAGCCACTTCAGCCCACAAAAAAAATTCACCTGACATCAGTGCCCGTTTCTTTCTCAGAAAGCAAGAATGTTCTTTCCGAACTGTGCCACAAACTGTGCAAGGACGCTTGGTTTGATGAGCATACAAAGACTTGACTATTATATCAAATAGATCCGTTTCTCCGATTTACACCCAATCAAAAGATCGATAGACCAATTGACTCGCTCCTGCACCGTCTACGATTAGGTGTTGCATACACACCTCACTTCTTATGCCGCATCAAAAGAAGAATGTCCCCGCACTGCGACCACTGCGAACATCCCGATGCGTCAGTGGAGCACATTATTATACAATGTCCGCAATATGATGAACAACGCGCTCAACTGAATGATCGATTGAACCGCCTCGACAGACGACCACTTACAATTAGCAAAGTGCTTGGACCGTGGCCACATCCCGATAAACAAAGGCGCGCTGTGAGCGCTCTTCGTGATTTTTTAATGGACACAAATTTAGTGAACTATCTATAGCATATCGTAGTCAAGATGCAAGTGCATAACTCATAGTCAAGTTCATAAAATTATCTGTACGGACTCTATCCGCGATCTTAACATGCTATATGAACTGGACTATCCCAATGGACTGTCATGCGTTACATGCCCCATATTGTATATATGTACATATAGTGCTTCTGATTATTTTTCTTCTTTTATTGTTTTTATTTTCTTATCTTTGTATGTATCTTCTATATTGCTGCCATGATGTTGGGATAGCCGGCTCTTATGTAGCCTACCTTCCCATATTTTTCATATATAAAAAAAAAATGATAAAAGTAAACCAATCGGGGTAAACAAATGAAATATCGCGGAAACACTTTTTTTTTTTTTGAGACATTGGCGTAGCCTAACGATGGCTCGTCTAATATACCTGCATAGAAAAACAGATTCTATGCAGACAAACTGTTTGCCAGTATCTCTTTTGCTAGAGTTCGCAGATTATATATATATATATTGCGATATCTATTCATTGTCAATTTAATATTTACGTTAAAAACAGACACTTTTTCTATTCAAATAATTGCCGCACATTTATGTTGTGAGAAACTTTCGCTAACGCTCCTCTTACAGAACACTTATGTCAGTCTAATACATTGTATTTATAAAAATAATAATAACATAAATAAATAAATATATATATAAATAAATAAAATAAAAAAATAAAACTGGGAAAAGTAATGACATTGCGGCTGGCGCGGTTTTTAAAGTATCGTTAGTTTTATGAGCAAAAAGCTTTGAACTCGAGTGCGCGGGCGAGCTTTTTTTTTTTTCCTCCATGCGCAATTTCATTGATTTACCGTTCGCACGCAGTCGACATAATATAACCAATGCGAAATACAATTGAACGCTGTATTATACTGACACTTATTGTTGTACAGAGTACAGCAAGAAGCGTTTCAACTTTTATTTTGATTTCATTATTCTATCTACTTCGTTTTTGCGCTTGTTTTCTTCTTCCCCAGAGTAGGTCGCAAGCCGGACACACGCCTGGTCGACCTCCCTCTCTTCCCTTCCTTTATTCTCCTCCTCCTCCTGAGTCGGCTAATATTTGCTGTGCGGTGTTTCCGGCTTGTTTGCGCGTTTGTTTGGAGCCGACCTATCTTTTTTGCATGCACTGTTCGCCCTAACAAATGAAGAACTGCGTCTAGGTTAAAAAAAAGAAACACTGTTACACTGTTAGAAAAAGGAAACACTGAAGAACTGAAACTGATGAACCTCCGCAACACCTACCGCTGCAACACTAGTGTTTGAAAAACACGCAGTATACGCTGCGAGGCGGATAGACAACAGCGATCGCTGACCACCGCGCTATGCGCGGGCGACGTAAAGATTCGCTCGCCAAGAGCAACGTGACAGCACGTGTACAGCCGAGCGCCTGCGCGAGCAGGGATCGTGACCGGTCTCAAGGGCGACAGCGCTCGGCACGTTTCAAGATTGAATCGTCATTCACCACGGAACGCCTTCGAGCAGCCACGCTGTGGCATACACACGCAGCGGGGCGCACGGCGCTTGAGAGCATGTCCGGAACCAGTGCCTGACTCGCTGCGTATTCCGGAACGCCGCCGAAATTTAGTGTGTCCGCAGTGTACTGCTTGGAATCATTCGCAGTGGAATGAGACCCGCATTCTCGGAGCATTCACATGCTGACGAGACTTCGCACAGGCAGTGTAAATGGCCGGCACGCCTGGGATGAAGTGACGAGAACAAGGGAAGCAAGAGAAGGAGAGAGAGAGAAAGGTAGAGGAAAGACAGGGAGGTTAACCAGGAAGAACTCCGGTTGGCCACCCTGTACTGGGGAAAGGGAAAGGGGGCGCGAAAGCAAGGGAAGCAAAGTTAGTGACATGTCGAAGAGAAGCTAGACAGATTGGTTACAATTAAGTAAAAAAAAATGCATCAAATGCACTCCGCATTCCATGCGAGGGCGTTTCAATGACTGTATACAATCAGTCTTCTTCCAATGTTGTTATTTATACTCTATTCTTGTCCCCTTTTCAGCCTGGGCTAGTCAGCAATGTCGTCAACAACGGTATGTGTATAGCTGCAGAGTAGGTTAAGTATATATTCTGTAAAGCTATATATTACCAAATCGGATTCACATCATTGTAATTTATGAACCTGAACGTACAGACTCCTGAAGTGGTGGAGTAATGGTAGAAGTTCATATTCCGCGCAAGTTCCGTGCAGCGGATACTTCGTGCAGGCACATTTATCGTATAAATGTATAGCGCACACACCCTTCCTCGAAAATACACCTGTCCTTCTATATATCTGGCCACAAGCGATCGCAGCACGTGGAGTCAAGGTGCAGCTTTCTTTTCCAGTCCTCCAAGGTGCTTTTGATGTATGGACCTGCACCGTCTGTTCATATCTCCGTGAACAGTACGTCACTATAACCGCGTTATGCCTGCGCAGTTCGCTGCTGACGATATATTTCGGTACGGGCTACGCCATCTCGGCGCTCAGCCTCAGCAGCGCTTGCTCGCTGCTGGCGTCCGACCGTCCAGGAATACATTTGCTCTGCGACCATTATGCTCACTGCAGCCGCTTGACCTCGACCGCGTCGGCGGCCTTGGCACGTTACCGTGCTCCGTGAAGGACCGAAAGCTGACAGCAGACTTCCGGGAGCTCTTTCCTCCTTTCGTGTACGATGACCTGAGCTAAATGCTTAGGCGGCACATTAACCATGATGTATGCGCTACGACTCGTGCAGCAGGGAATATGCTTGGCACGCATCACTAGAGAACCAATTCAGGTTAATTCAAAGCTTTCGCAAACATTTTTCTGCTAAATCACTGCTTCGATCCAGCGCGTAATAAAAACACTTGGACGAGCGGGACTGCTCTCGTCCAAAGTGTTTTTATTACGCGTGTTTTTAAGGCAAAAGCATTAGATACCTCCTGAAACGCGAAAGTGACCGTCGCCGTCAACAGTCCAAGAATATCACGTGAACACGGATGACGTCACATAACACGACGTCGCATGATGACGCAATCACATGACATTCTCGCTTGGTCACAGGTGTGCTGATCCCTGCAGAGGCAGTGCAACACCACGTGAGGTGCAGAAAGCTTGAAGAGAAGGCTTTCGCCTTCGAGTCAATCTTAGGCATATGCATAACAGAGCGTATGAGTTTTTATTGTGGATGGTCTCTCTGATGGTCTTCGTGTTTGTTTTTTCTCTTCATTTCTCCCTTTATGCTCCTCCAGCCTTCCCTTTGCACAGGGTGGCGAACCGGATATCGCGATATTGTGAAACACCTACCGCGACACCTATAGGCATTAACGTGCCTTTTTCCTTCGTTCTCTTTCCCGAACTCCCACTCAACCTAGACTTCTAGGTATCTCGAGATAGGATATGTAAAATGCTGTTGTGAGTACTTTTTCTATATGAGAAATGCAACCATAGAGCAGCATTTAGTATGTGAAAAATCTTTGGAACACGGGGTGTCGCGACACCCCGTGTTCACATCTTGGGTTGAGGACGGGAAGCTTAATGTGATCTGCAGCTCTCCGTAATAATTGCTGGGCTTTTACGTCCCAAAACCAGGATATGATTATGAGAGACGCCGTAGAGGAGGGCTTCGGAAATTACGACCACCTTGAGTTCTTTAACGTGCGCCTAAATCTAAGCACACGAGCCTCTATCATTTCCGCCTCCGTCGAAAATGCGACCGCGATAACCGAAAGTGCAGCTGCACAGTAACTACGTCCCTACTTGACTGTATACGACAGCACGGACAAACAATGTAACATCGGTATTGAAGTGTAAGCTAGCCGCACTTTCTATCAAGCACAATGGTTACCGCGTAGCACGGTGGCTTTTTTGAATAGGCAGATATTTTCAAAAGGAAGAGGGGCAAGACTGCCGAACGCAGGTTTTTTTTTTTATTATTATTATTTAAAAGCGGCTCTTTCTGCGGACAAGTAAACCGCGTTTGGTGATTCGGTCCTTTGCTTTACACGCACAATCAATGTGGCACGAACTTGCTTGGTATGTTCAGAGTTTTTAGGTGTTAAGTGGTTCGGATGTAACGGAATACTCTTCCGAGCTTTTATTACTGTACGCATACACTTTTGAAATTTAGGTGTTCGGTACTGTTACAGAGTAAATATTTTGCTAACAATCGGCTACAATCTACAGAAAAAAAATAATAATAAGCTCCACCCACAAAACCGCGCTGTGACTGCCCTTCACCTCTGCACGAGAGTCGTGCCAGCTGGTTTCCGTTCGAAACGATACTTTATCTCTGCCAATATAAATACTAGGCATGTTGAAACATTAAAGTTCGTAGTTTCTGACTGAAGTATCTTGCTTGACTGAGTTCTGATGTCAAAATCCGGGACATTCAAGTTCTTTCTTACCTTAAGCCAGCAACACAAACCTATGGCAAAATAAACTATTTTTAACACCCAAAAGTGGTTGACGTCAGGAAAATGAGCAAGCGGAAATATACTAATGATCTATGCAAGTTATTTCTGTTCGGGACAGCGATGGCTGTGGCCAGAACTTTTACTATTTTTTTAGAGCGCAGCTCTTAAGTGCCCGTTCCTGCGTTAAGCGGCGTCGCCGTTGCCATCGCCGTCGCCGTCGCCGTCGGTGGCGTAACCGCGCGAACGAGTTCCTGCTACAGGAATTGGGCAAGCCCCACTACTATATACAGCAGGTGCGACTGCGAGTGTCAAACGAAAACGAAGTACGTGCCACACGAATTGGGCGAGCAGAGAAGAAGAATGGGCAAGCCCCTCTACCGTGTACAGCAGGTGCGAGTGTCAAACGAAAACGAAGTATTTGCCACAGGAATTGGGCAAGCGAAATGGGAACGTTGACCTACGCCAATGTAACAGTGTTAGTTGTGGGCATAGGTCGGCAAAAATGGTGGAGCTCACTCAGACTCACTCATTAAATATATATTCCTCTTAGGGCTCACTCGGACTCAGACTCACCAAAATTTTTCTGAGCCGGACTAACTTGGATTCACACTCTCAAAAATTTTCTTCAACCGGACTCACTCGGACTCAAAATCACCAAACTGTTACTCACTTGGACTCACTCAAACTCAGACTCACGGATCGATCTGAGTCTGAGTGAGTCTGAGTGAGTCGACTCATGAGTCCGTTAGCCTCGAATTAGCTTTTTCCACCATGGTGTCAACGCTCTTCAACACGAATATCTCACGTAATCGGTGCTCTTCTTGTTGCCTTTTGGTATGGTACCTTCGAATACGAGTTATGAGTGGTTGCAAACCAGTAAGGACATTGTTCCTGAGAGATATGACAAGAAAAGCTATATTTATCAAGAACTTCCCTGAAAGAGCTGGCGCGGGAAAGGGGGGGGGGGGTGTTAAGGCAATCACCCCTCCACGTAATTCATGCCTCTGAATAATAAATACTGAAATGGTGTATGAACGATACTGCTTTGTAATACGTGTGAGCAGATGTAGGCATACACGTGAATCCAGGTAAGGCTGATTGTAATGTCGAAGATGAGTAGATAGGACCATAGGTCGGCAAAAAAAGTGGAACTCACTCAGACTCACTCAAGAAATATGTCTTGCCTTTTGGACTCACTCGGACTCGGACTCACCAAAACTTCCCTGAGCCGGAATCACTCGGACTCACACTCACGAAACTTTTCTTCAATCGGACTCACTCGGACTCAAACTCACTATAATATTGCTCACCCGGACTCACTCAGACTCAGACTCACGGCTCAATCTGAGTCTGAGTGAGTCCGAGTGAGTCGACTCATGAGTGAGTTCGCCGACCTATGGTTGTGGGTGACTTTAATATACGCATAAAAACAAACAAGACCTTCCTACCACTTATGCGTGAGAACATTCCGTTCCTCTCCATCGTAACTCATCCCACTGATGCGACGACCTCGCGAAACGCTTGCGTAGACCTCGTCTTTGAGAACCAGGCATTTGGTGCAGCAAATCGAACATATCTCCACTCACTTCTCTGACCAAAAAGCTTCCTTCATTACAATAAAAGACTGGCAGACGTGCGTTCCTTAGAGAGAGAGAGAGAGAGAGAGTTGTGGAAAATAAATAGTGGTATGTAAATGTGCATACATACATGTCTCTCTCAAATATTTTGTCTCAAATTATCGCAAAATCAAAACACCCAAACAGCTGCGCTCAGAATTCGCATTAGGCGGTATCGTAATCGTCGGTGATTTTTTTTTTCTAGTGTTGTAACCGACTATTGTGTATATTACCTTATTTATACTTTGAGTACCTTGAACATAGGCATTTGTCCTTCGAAAGCAGCACGTTGTGCATAAACGGACGGAAACACATGAGATTAAGCATTAGCTGCTCTAAGCTGCGAATAACGATGGGACACCAGGAAGTGTAGACACATATCCTAAATGGATGCACGCTTCTATTGCTGATAGCAACAAATTATGTAAATTTCCGTCGTAATTTTTTTTATTTTCCCGAGAATTTTCAGTTTAAGCACCTTACTTACACGTTATGTAATTATTTTTCTTTTGAGCCTAAAGAGAGCTTCGACGGTATTACACGTAACTAAATGTACGCAAGACAAGTAATCTAGAACGCCATGGCGCTAAGTAAGTCCAAAGAATCTTTGCTTAAGGTCAGGCGCACAAAATACTGACACAATATATTGTCACCTGACATGTTGGGTCTGTCTTCCTCGGAGCATGCGCAAGTAGCATTTATTGTGCTTGCATTTCATGATTTCCTTTTTTTTTTCCCGATATGCAACCTTACAGCTACTGATAGTTGGCGTCTGTGTTGTCTTTTTTTTGTTGCTGTCCAACGCTTTTCACTCCTGCCTTTCCAAGCTATGAATGAATTAAAACAATTGAGTGAATTCTGAGATGCCCCGCTATGGAAGAAATTTTTACAAAGACAGCACTCGTAGCGCTATTTAGCATGAAAGGAACGACCAAAAAGAGCAAGGCACTTCCTCGACGACAGGAACTGCCTCCTCAATGTGGTACGTCTTACAATCATTCTTGAGATACTGATTGGTCCGATATATCGCGATTTCAGACGAACGAAAATTCTGCGAGGTCCATGCATTTTAAGTCCTCCTACACACACACACAAAAAAAAAAAGAAAACAGCGTTTTTAAATGAGGTGGAAAGAGGGGTTCAAGAGTGTTGCTTGTTGGGCAAGTTGGTACACACTTAAACTCGAAGAAAGCCACTAAAACGTCGAAAAGGGAAAAGCTGAGAGGCAGAAGCAGAGACAGTGAACATACACAAAAAAAAGTAGTTAGTAGCGACCTCTCTGTTCACTGTCTCTGCTTCTGCCTCTCAGTTGTCTTCCTTTTTTTCGATGCTTTAGTGGCTTTCTTCGAGTTTACCGCAAGAGGGGGGTCACGTAATGCAGTCGTAGTTTGTGTTAACATGATTCAGCCAAGGCATCTCATATGATAACAGCTTTCACGTACGTTATTAAGATCTTGAAAGTTCTCACTTGGGCCTCCGAGACAGCCGGAGCTCGCCGTTGACAAAGCAGCAAAAGCAAACGCGTGGTTTAAAGTGCATGCGAGAACAGCTACTGTATATGGCCACGCCTGCGTGCTCCGAATGCAAAGTGGATCGCGCACGTGCTCTGGTTTCATTATGCTTCTTGTCGCTGGCGACCGAAGGCGCAGCGACATTTCACTGACCAGCACAAGCACGCATAAGAATTCATCGACGCTGGGACGGCGAGGAATGGAGATGGATCGAGAGCA
>JALIZH010032945.1:9655000-10077500 GCA_030522465.1 Rhipicephalus appendiculatus | reverse complement strand
TTTGTAATCAAGGTTTTTCATTGTTCTTTCGCCTTGAACTTGACCAATTTTCGCTAAATCATATTAGAACTCACCAAGTTCCGCATAGTCGGCTCCGTTTTATATGCAGACGGCAGGGTCACTTACGAGAGCAAAGGTGGCGAGGCGATAATTTATTTAACGAACAAAAATTTCGCTACTACCGTCTTAGATGATAAGCTTGAATTCTCGACCAATTCTCTATATGTCAGAATTACGAACAGTCACCCTTCGGGAACATCTCATTCACCAAATATTTCAGAGTGGACTAGCGCCTGGATACGTCCGCTATTAATTTTACTATTGAACCCACGCACTTACGCATTCAAAACCATAAATCTCGCTCTTAAGCCACACTTTGATGTGTGAGCGACGTGCGCAAAACTGCCTTTTTTCTCTCTCTCTTTTTACACGCAGCTTTATCTCCAGCAGACAGTTGATCAGTTGGAAACCCCAGTTTAACCCCCAGCAGAGGCAGTGCTGAACAATAAAGGTTTGATTTTATTTGCAAGATTATAGGGCATACAGCGACAAAGGAGAAAAGACGGGCAGACGCAGCGAACCTTGTTTCGACCGTGTAACTTCTGTCTCGAAGATAAGTGTACGTAGACCAAAGCGAAATGGAGGAATGTAGTATCGATGTTTCACACCTTAGATTTTCCTTTAACACACCATTCTCGCAGTTAATTCAACACGAGGCTGTTAGACCGATTTGCAGTTTTAGGAATAGTCAAACAATTTCTTTTTTTAAAAAAAAGCAAGAGTTCAGGAGAGATATTCTGCGGCAAAAAAAAAAGAGAAATGTTTTTGAACGAAGGAGTCTTTCGCTGCTCCATAAGCTTCACGACGCAAGGTAGGCACGAAGGGCAGGCGGGTAGAGCCTGCCGGAAAATGAGTGACAAGATACTTAAACACTATTCACGATTCAACGAATGTTCTATACGTCCAACGTATACAAACACAAAGTTTCACTGCTGTTTCAGACATGTCTCATTGAGTACACCTGTCGTAGCTGTATACGGAAGGCCAGAAGTGCCTTGATCGAAGCACTCAACGCGCGTTCCTGCACGGACCGAGGCATTCCGCCGCTCGAGGCGCGACACGTGCCGAAGACAAGACGCAGCGTTTAGAGAAAGTCGATGCGACGCCCGCGGACGCCCTCAGAGGGGCGCATGTCCCTCGAAACGCTATCACGGAGGGACTCGGCCGTTCTGAAACCGAATAATAAGAACAAAGTGACTGCCACGAGCAGCATTGAATCTGATCGCATGTTCTGCACAGCCAGTCAAGGCCACACGCCGTTCGAAGTCCACGTGGCGAAGTCCACGTGGGAGGACTGAATTACTTTATTTCTGAGTAGGCTCATGAGCAGGGAGCTCGAGCGAAGCAGCTGTTTGAAATGCATGACAAAGCGAACTCGTTTTTTTTTTTTTTTTGCTGCTTGCTGGCTGCAACTACGTAGGCAACTTGGAAGTCCTAGACACACATCAATGGGAAAAAAAAACTCCGAAATAAAAGAAAAAGAAGGAAGGCGACATTGACTCACTGATTATTCAAGATCGTAGCTGACGAAACAAGCATTCGTAATATAAAAATATAAAGACAAAAGAAGGCGAGATCTACCGCATATACACGCATGCACCCACGTGTCGTATAAGCGCATACGCAACCCGCGCACGATCCGCAAACATGTTTAATCTATCCTGCACGCACACACTAAACTTTCAAACATTTTCGTATCACAGGAGTGTGGTTCGCTCGGCTAGTAGGTCACACATCAGTAAATGGGAAAAACAGTGCAAAAGGGACGCTCAAGCGAAGGAACACACAGAACCATAGGCGTGCGCACGAGGGGGGGCAGAGGGGGCGCCCCCCCCCCCTTCCCCCCAGTCACCTCAGAAGGGGGGGGGGCGCAAAGTCTGCCCCATACATTGACTCGATAGGGAGGGGGGCGCTGCGAGGAACGTTCGCCCCCCCTGAAGGCGAACCCTGCGCACGCCTATGCACAGAACACCAAGGACAGCGCTCGTCCTGTGAGTTCCTTCGTTTGTGCTTCGTCTCCTTTTGCGCTGTTTTTACCATTTGCTTTCGTTTCCACTGGAACTGCAATTTTCGATAACGCATTGAAGTTGTTGAATTTCTACAACCACCTTCAGGAGTGTTCGCGGAGCCTATGAGGTGTACATATAGGGAAAAAATTGTGAGCGAAAAATCATCATCTTGTCCGTGACCGAAAAATCGAGAAAGATGCAAATAAAATAAATGATAAAAATTTCCGGGTTCGAGTGAGGATTGAACCCAGGCCGTCTGCGTGATCTTGCACCCACTTGCTATGCACCCACTACGTGGTCTAGGGAATACACGCAGTAACGTGTGCGCCATTTGTAATGGGTGGTCGGCTTTGAACCACGATGTCGTTATGATATTCACATGTTCTGACGCCCGATGGCAATGTACGCTTGTACCACGCAATATTATTGCGATATTACATGTTGTATTGTGACACCTGTATACAGGACGCGTGTGTTTGTAAAGCATGACAGTGAGTTTCACTGCATTTCCAAGCAGAGGAAGTTCTTTTCAATGTAATTCCAAGCAGAAGCGTGACTGTGTGGTAGAACACCTGCTTGCCACGCAGACGGCCTGAGTTCGATCCTAACTCGAACACGGAAATTTTTATTATTTATTTTATTTGCATCTTTCTCGATTTTTCGGTCACGGACAAGATGATGATTTTTCGCTCACAACCAACGACGCCGACACCGACGCCAGAATTTCTGCGAAACGAGCTCTTTTACGCTGTCGCGTTAAAAGAAAGGATGACTTTTCTAGCACTTAGTACGCACGAAATAACTTGTGTCAATAAATACTCCACGGTGAACAGATATATTCTTCGGTTTTATTTGCCAAAACGACAATATATGATTATGAGGCACGCCGTAGTTGGGCACTCCTGACTGACGTTAACCTCACCCAAATCTAAGTGCACGGGTGTTCTTGCATCTCGCCCCCGTCGAAATGTGGCTGCCGAGGTTCGAACCAACGCAACTTAGCAGCGCGACCCGTTACCATGCTGCGCTACCACGGCGGGCCTCCGCGGTGTAGTGTTGTGATAACACGTCAGCTTAATTGTTTCATAGCATCGGTGTGACACGGTATAATTGGCCGTGTGTTACGCAATGAAGATACGAGCTAAGATGGGTAATCCTGAAGTTATGCACACTTGGAGGTGTCTGCCATTCCTATGCGAAAAGAGTACGCCTTCTCACGGTGAAAGCCACTGCTAACCACAGGCGGCACAGTAAAGTTGCGTCACGGCGGGAGAGGCGCGATGGAATTCGCAGCTTCCTCGATGGGTCTAGTTTATGTAGGCGACGGTTCCAGACACTGGGGTCGCTCACCAAGTTTGCGACATTTCGTAAGCGAAACTTGCGAAGGCCCCTTGCAGTGTCTATTCCCGAGAAGGGAATTGGGGATGTCTGGACGTCCTCGACTCGTGCAATAGTGACGAAACAATAGAACATCTACTGGGTGTCTATGATCGCTTTGTGAGCGAACGCAACGTTGTACGCACTGCGCTGAACAAACTAGATGGCAAACCGCTTTCAGAAAAGAAGATCCTCTGATCGTGGCCCTACGCGTCGCAGGCCAGCAAAGCGACGCGGGCGTTGATACTGTTTTTCAAGTCGACCGGTTTGAGCGATATCTTGTAGGCGCGCAATGGAGAGGCGCACATGTACTCTGACAATGATTTCTTCCCTCTTCCTTTCTTTTAATCCCTTCATCCATTTCCCCCCACAGTAGGGTAGCAGACCGGACGCGCGTCTGGTTGACCTCCCTGTCTTTCATTCATTCCTCCTCCTCCTTCTGGGGTTATGCAGAATTTCTTAAATTTATGGTCTATGACGCAGCGCGGTAGTAAAGCGAATGATGATAACATTGGGAAATAAGAAAATAGGCAAATAGACAACAAAACGCTTTCCTCTCGTCACAAGGCAGTGATCGGTGGTCTGCAGCAGTAACTGCAGATGACTGCGATATGATAACGTCACGGGCCCGAACCAAGCGGATTTGTCTGGTGGCTCCCCCCTGCGCCGCGCGTATCATCTCCGCTTTCGAGCGTCGCGCAGATGTTGCACCCCGCAGCGCCTCGACGAAACGCTGACTCCAGCGCTCTGACGACTCACGTTTGCGGTGGCGGCTCTCGACTAATGTGAAACAGCGCACAGACAACAAGCTTTTGTACTACTTTGCCGCTGAAGGGTTTGCTCAGTTCTTTGTGGTTCGTGGCCGCTGAATGCACAACGAGCAATCAGTGAAGGAAATGCGGGAGTGCAATCAAAGCTGGCCTTTTCCACACAGCGAGCCGCTTACTTCTATTTTTGTCGATTGAATTATTATGCCATCGTGTTCTTGCGTACACACACAGCGCTTCGCTGAATGGAACGAATGTGTTCGCGGGACTAAATTCCGTCTTCAAGCGTTACTACTACGTTTCTTTTGGTAAGACTCGCGCAATAAAGATTGTGACCAGCAAAAACACGTTGTCGTATTGATGGGCACTCGTTCGCAGGCGTGGCTGCTTCTGTGCTGCTGTCTTGCGCTAATGTCAGACGTCTGCAACAGCCATGGTCAAGGCGTACAGCTTTGCTATAAACCGCGCACAGCTGCAGCCGCGCCCACTCGCCGCTTGAGCAAGAACATACGCGCACCTGACTTCGTATCGAAATTTGTTGCAAGTGTGCAAGCAAGCGCACTTGTGTGTGCGTGCGTGCGTGCGTGTGTGTGTGTGTGTGTGTGTGTGTGTGTGTGTGTGTGTGTGTGTGTGTGTGTGTGTGTGTGCGTGCGTGCGTGCGTGCGTGCGTGCGTGCGTGCGTGCGTGCGTGCGCGCGCGCGCCTGGAAAATGAGTTTGTGTCGCTTGACAAGAGTGTATGATGAACATAACCGACAGGTCGTGACGTGTAAATCGGGATATGAATGTCGTGTACGGCATTATTTACATGAAGCAAGGTGTGGGAATGGGCTAGTTGGTTGGTATAGCGTAATGTTAAAGCTTTAGCGCAAGAAAGTGCACAGCAGACAAAGAAACATGCTTGTCCTCATCGTTTCTTTGTCTGCTGCGCACCTTTTTGCGCTGAAGCTTTAACATGATTTACATGACACGATCTTGTGGCGCCTATGGCCGCTATATTAAATGTAAATATACAAAAAGTGGTATGGCTAGCCATTTGTGTGTGAAGAACATAAATGACAGGTGGTAATCATAAAACGGCAGTAAGGGGAAGACAGAAGCTTGCGATGAAAAAATCCGTACACAGGGGTTGTGTGCTCGAGCCAACGTTTCGACAAGCGGACTTGTCTTCTTCAAGGCTAAAACTTAAGTTCCTCAAGTTCTAGCCTTGAGGAAGACAGGTCCGCTTGTCGAAACGTTGGCTCGAGCACACAACCCCTGTGTACGGATTCTTTTCAGGTGGTAATCATGAAAACCATGACAAGTATGTCATATATGGCATGATTTACATGCCACGCTCGTGGTGCGCTGGCGAACGTTTCACTATCTTGACATATACCAAATTTTGTATTTGCTCGACGTGACTGTATGACTGACATAAATTACAGGTCGTAACATGAAAATCATGAAATGCATGTTATGTACGTCATGATTTACGTGCCACGCTCATGGCGCGCTCGCGGACGTTTCGCTGGCTTGATATATACCAAAATTGGTATTGCGCTACGCGAATGTATGACGAACATAAATGACAGGTCGTAAGATGAAAATCAAGAAATCCATGTCATGTATTTCATGATTTACATGGCACAGTGTTGAAGCGCTTGCGGCCGTTATGTTCACTGGATATACACCAAAACTGCTATGGTGGGACATGACTGTATGACGAACATAAATGACAGGTCCTCACATGCCAATCATGGCATGCATGTCATGTACGAAGCGATTTGCATTACACTGTCTTGGTGCGCTTCCGGCCGTTTTGTTAACTGGATATATACCAAAATTGGTATGGTATGACATGAGTGCATGCATGGCGAACATACATGAGAGGTCATGCATTGTATATCCCAGAATACACGTTTCATTAGCATGGTATATACCAGGTTGTACATGCATGCATGTCAAACATGCGATAGTGAACTACATGCCATGATATGGATGCCTTGATTTGTCTCAAAGGCAAACAATGTGACGCATGCAGCTCCTTGCCGACTGCTTCGCATTGCATCGATTCCCACAGTGAGTGAGATCTGCCGGATTTTTTGAGCGTTGGTTAACTGGAGTGGGACTCATATTTTTCCAAAAATGCGTGCACGCTGTGAGAGATGCCGCAAACAAAGACCTGCGGCCCAATTTTCATCATTTGGGGTTCTTTAACGAGCACTCAAACATTTATAATGAGTGCCAGTTGGTCGTGATGGTATACGTTCATGATGGTGGGGCGCTGCTAAGAACGGATACCCTGGAAGAACACAGGAAAAGGCTCTGACACAGGACAAATCGCCTTTGTACTGCGTTCTTCAAGGGCCTCCCGTCTTGTAGCGCTTTACCATCACGAACGCCAATCATCGTCACACGAGTGCGTTTAGAATCAGTTCCCGTGCGAGTGCAGTCGTTAATTCAACGTGCGACCCCTCGTGCGTAGTACAAGAGCCCGTTAATTCACCGCGACGGATCCGCAAGAGAGAGAGAGAAATAGATAAAGGGAAAGACAGGGAGGTTAACCTGGTAGAAGAACCGGTTTGCTACCCTGTACAGGGGCGGGGGAAAGGGGGGTCAACCTGGTAGAAGAACCGGTTTGCTACCCTGTACAGGGGCGGGGAAAGGGGGGTCGGAAAGAGGATAGAGAGAAAGAAGAAATTTAAAAAAAAAAGGATGCCCACATATGCACACACATGTAGGAGGTTCTGATTAGAGTCGTTTGGAGAGACCGGTTGAACGCAGAAATCGCAGAAGCGCCTTCACAGCCTTCTTTTGCGACGTTGAGTCCTGTCTGTGGCGCAGGATTCTGACTTCCGAAAGAGTCTGGTCATCCAGTTGATCGAGTGCCTTGCACAACGACTGTCTCTGCAAACGGTATTGCGGGCATTCGCACAGAATATGCTGTATAGTTTCGTCACTGCCGCAATGGTCACAAGACGGATCCGCAAAAAATATAGTACACCAATGGAGTTCTCTTAATTTTGAAGCCGCTTAGTAAGAAGGGGATATATCCTGTTCCAGCGCCGTTAAGTAACCTATAATAGCAATGTCTCCATATTAGCTAAGTCGTATAAGGCTGCATGTACAACAACGCAAAGTGGAGCTCACGGGTAGCTCTGTATATATGTTGCATGAGTAGCTACCACAAACGAACCGTTTGAGGCATATGCATTGCCAAGCAGATATTAAGTACGAATAGTTTCATTTGTGTTGACTCATGGTTTCTCGAGTACGACTCCAAGAAGCAACGGCATAGGAACATCCGTTTCCTAAACCATCCATTCATTTTCATCATCAAGCTCTAATGGTAAATATTACGTCATCTTCTTTTGGCAAATGGATCACAGATGTAAGAAACAGACTATTTTTACCCCGTATCGTAACTGAAACGCTGCGACAGTGTATCAGTATATCAGCGCGCGCGTGCAACTTAATCCAACGGCATCTAAACGTATCACAATTCGTGTCATTATATCGTCTTCCTTGCATAGCGCCCTAAAAAAAAGAAGAAGAAAAAGAATAACGCAGTCATGCATTTTCACATTCCTCTTTCCGTAGTTGTGCACCATTAGTTACCTTCATTTCACGGACAAAAGATGAGCAGCCAGTGTCAGTTGTGTTTACGTGCTGCTGCGTTCGGAATGCGCGCTCAAGCTTTCAGGCCGAGCTGCGCAGGTTGCAAACGTCACATGAGTGATGGATTTCATTTTAACTCTGTTAAATCTGTCACAATAAAGGTTTCTTTTTTTTTTTTTTCAGTCCCACACTCTGCTGACTCACGCGAATGTACGTGGGCGAGGCACCACAAGGAAATATCAGCAAGGTCAACCAGAGCCGATCGGAAAAGGGACAAGAAAGAAACAAACGAGGAAAACTGAGAGAATAAAGAGTTACTGTGAGCCCGTGCACAACCGAGGATTCACTGGAACGCTCCAGTTAACACTTGTTCGAAGACTGTTTCATGCGCTGAAGCGGTTCTCACAATAGGAGCTAACCAATGGTGACAGCGAACATATTACCAAAGGCAGTCTTTCAATGGAAGAACAGTTCCGCGAACATAACTTTTTTCCCCTTAACGTCAGCCCCTATGCCGCCGTAATTAATTACGTTTCGTGACGACGTCGCAGAAGAGCGAAGTTCGCCCCAGCTTCGCCATATGTTTTATCTACACGTTTTAATATCGTACGTAGAAAACACTGAGCTCCCGCAGCTCGCCATCTGCTTTTAGCTTCAATTTTAAACTTAACAAGCGAGCGCAAAGTTACCAAAGGGCGCGAAGTGCACCTGTGACCAAGCGATGTATACTCGCAATCTTTCAGTATATGCAGGAGCTGACGAAAACCGAAAGTGATATCGAGGAGGGAGTTGAATGAAGTTAGTGGAAGAATCGTAGACAATAGACCGTGCATGCCACTGGATAGCTGTTCACGCTTGCTTACAGCGGAATTTGACTCATCGCATCGACATGAATCGCAGCGCACAGACAAAGGTATGAGAGTACAGCCAGCGAGAATGTCTGTTGACGAGCCAATAGAGACGGTCATGTAAGGAACCTATGCCGTCACGTGATGAGGGCAGCGGGCCGCGTTTCAGGCGTACTCACGGAGGTGACGACGACGTTCTTGTACGACAGCGTGACGTCGGTACACTTGGTACACCTTGAACGCTAGGGCGGTGGAACCAGATTGAGACGTGCGGCAGCGCTCGCCGTGGCTGCTGCTGCTGCTGCTACGACGGCGTTCTTAGGGCACGCACGGCCTTCTGTCGGCATGCGGCTCGGCGAGCGGGCGGCTGCGCGCCGCTGCTCGCACCCTGCGCTGACGTAAGGGCTCGGGCGCAGCTGCGTCTCACAAATACAAGTGCATCGCGTCGCGCGCA
Organism: Rhipicephalus appendiculatus; assembly: GCA_030522465.1. NCBI lineage: Eukaryota > Metazoa > Arthropoda > Arachnida > Ixodida > Ixodidae > Rhipicephalus > Rhipicephalus appendiculatus. The sequence goes on along the minus strand of JALIZH010032945.1, from coordinate 10,068,387 downwards.
GCTGAGCCTCCAGCCGATGGCCGCTGCCGTTCAAGGGCGCGCGTCACCGCCTCCGAACGGTGATATGCACGACAAGCAGTCTATCGTAGCAGAGGGCAAATGTGCATGTCCAGGTTGTCCGCTGGGCTGGGGCAGCTCTAGCTGTCCCGGGCTCGAATACTCGAATGCGTCTGCGCGACGGACTTGAAGGTGTTGTCACTTCAGTCAGAAAATGTGAAAAATGCGAGTCAGAGTTCAACGAGCAAGCGAAATTGGGCAAATTATGGGTCCCGAGGCAGGTTGGTTAACTGTAGCCTAGGTGAGCAGATTGTATGCGTCGTGGTTCAGACTAGTCTGTTACGCTTAAGGACAAAACGGAAGTATACGCGAAAAATAGCAACATCGAGAAACCATTCGATTTCGTTTAGCTATTTCGAAAATGCTTCCGCACGCACAAAGTGTTGTGCAACGAAGTGAACGCGGAAATTTTGTTACGTGCGCGATGTGAAAAATTCAACTGACGGACAGCGGCGTCCACGAACAGAAATACGTCGTTCCATCAAAACGAAAACACTGTCTATATCACGTGTCACAAAAAGCGAAGGATTCTCGCGCAACAGCTGTGGCTCCGGAATTCCATACACGGTGCAGACACTGCATGGTTAAAGTTCAGCCGTTTTGTATTTGCGTTTTACAATTACAGGTGTCTATCAGGAAAGAAGAGGCTACCCGTTCTGATAAATATGTACAATAGGGCGGGAAATGAAAACTTCCCGCATGAGGACACAGAGTAGGCGAGTACCGCATTCGCTGTGGCTTTAATAAAGAACCAATTACTAACATACGAATCAAGTCGTTTCGTAATGCAGAAACTTCGCACGGTGCTTCCTTATTCACGGAATCGCGCTGTTTCCAAGTATGCTCACGCTCTCACGCTATGCTAGATATTAAACGAGGTTACTCTCGTCAGAAAAACAACTTGCAATGGAATGAACATAGGAAAAAAAAAAAATCAGCTCGTATTAAGTTGTACTCGCAGGCTACTTTTTCCGAACTCTCACCGAGTGAAAAATACTGTTTAATGCACAACCGATTAGGGTATTGTGCTTTAACTGTGGCGCCGATAACAAACCTACTTCAATTGAATGAATATGGGTTACCCTGGCGGATATAGACCGCCGTATAGAACGGTAAAATTCTCGTAAAACAAACCATCAGCGCATCTATTCCTTTTCGAATGCTTTATAGGATTTTTTTTTTTAATTGCAAAACGATTGAACGGGTGTCAACAAGGCGAGGCTGTTGTGAGAGGTCACGAGCAGCTGGCGCACGAACTTTCGAAGTGATGTCGCCGTATGTATTTCGCTCTGACGGTCATTTTACGAGATGTACAAAACGCGCACCGACAAAGTCACCCGGTTAGCCTCCTCGAAATGTCGCCCAACATACGAGCTTTACCTTAATACTTCGCCTTCTGATGCACTCATATGGAATGGGGAGAGACCTTAGCGCTGGTCAGGCAGAGATGCCGCTAACGACCGAGCAATCGAAAATATCGTTATATGACGGGAAATTAATTTTCCCAAGATTAAAAAGAAGGCCTATACAGAGCATTTCACGGACAGGTCGAGGGCCTGAATTAAGCACCTGTGCTTAAGTGTTCCTGTGCTGCCCGCGCTTGGCAAAGAGCACGCTTAATCAAAACCGGTAAACTTTGACAGCCTATTCTCTAATATATCAGGTTAATTCATGAAGGTTCAAGCAAAAGCTAACACCTGGATTTAACTGATTTTCAGTGCCGAGCGTTTTTTTTTCTTCAGTTTAACTGCATTGTGAAATATTTATAAACTTACCTTTGTTGTGTGATACACTAAGACGCTGTATATGTTTTATAAAGTGTACTTATTAAAGACAAACCCGAAAGCACGTCCTTAAAGGTATCCTATATTTAGGAACTTATGAAAACAAAAAGTCTGCGATAGAAGAGTCAAATGATATTGTTGCGAATATATTTACACGTTATATGCAGGGGAATATAGTCCAGTAGCCGATATGGCGGTTGTTGTTCTCCAGAGCACCACCACGTCGTCCTCGTCGTCTTCCCTAACGTCGCTGTGGTGACACCTCCATTAAAACACTGTTGCAAGACTTGCTCGGTGACGCTCTAGTTAAAAACTTTCCGACCTGTCATCAGCCTTTGATTCGTGAATGCTGGTTGCCCTACGTTTATTGCATAGCCATCCCATTTAGCAGAGTAGTACATGTCGCTTCTGTCGTTTTATTTTCCCTCCCACCTATAATGAGATTGTATAAAATAGCGTACAAAAGATGCCTTTTCGTAAAAGCAAAGAATGTTAATAAAAATATCTACAATTTTTATATTAAAATTGTAGCATTGTTCGCTGTCTCATTGACTGCAAAGACAGGAACATCGTCATCTTTGTCGGCGGCAACAAAGGAAGCGGGAGGAATAATAACAATGTTGTTATTTTTTTCTGGTCTCTAAGAATGAGGGTCCTTTGTATTGCCGACAGTCTCTGGCGTTTTTATATCCAGCAAAAAAAAAATGATTTGCGGAAAACAGACAAAAAATATTGTGCGTGCTTTGAGAAAAAGCGAACCTTTGTAGAGTACGCATTGGTCTAACATACATTACAAAGTACATACATTTGTTCGTGACGATATAAAATCTCATTGTATACGGAATGTTAGGCTTCCGTTATTTCCGCGTTCTTTTCGAAACCTTGGTCTAAAAAAATCACTTTCAAGAAGAAAGTACTTAACCTGATAAAAATTTTAAAAATGCGCACCCGTGGCAGTGCCTGCTTCGTACACTCCAAGTTTGGAGATGAATAAATCGAAGACATCACGTAGCTGACTGAAAATTACATGCTCTTGACAAGACCCTTCTACGCAAAATGGCCACATTAAAGAAAGCAGCATGTTTTTTCTTTATTTAACGGCTTACAAATGAACATACTACTGTACATTCTAAAATACACTGAGTATTAATGGCTAGAACGTATACTATCCTGTATGAAGGCCCAATATTGCTGTATCCAGAAATATTGGGCCCATGCTAATGCCGAATTATTTCTTATATACAGCGCTTTGTCAAGGTCTCTTTCGACATCACCCCTGCCCTGCATGGCCTCTGACAAACAAGGATGAAGATTTTAGAAAGAATGGCCAAGTTCAAATGTCAAGTTCGAACATTAACGATACTTTTTTTTATTTCCCAGGGAACACATCTATGACGGACACACTAACAAAAAGCGGACGTATCACCCTGACAATTTTTTTTTAAAAGCGGGGTTTAGAACGCGTCCATGTGCGGTATGTTGCCAGGACCACCGTCCACTCTCTTCCGACACATGCGCTTCTGAAATCATGGAACTGCCTTGTTAACCTTTAATATCGTCATACACCCATAACCAGCTCATTTATCGAGCGGTAACACAGCGAAGTCTGCAGCATGCAGCTAAGCACTGAGCTGTGGTGGTCATCATCTCGCTACGGAAACAACATACAGACTGCGCTGCTGGTTCAGCACACAACTCTGCGAAGCTACTCCACATTCCCTTCTCTGTAGAAGTGACGTATCAACTCTTGTCTCTTGTGTTGCGAGACAGGTGCCTGCGTACTTGCTGGACTGACTCAGAGCCGGCGTCTGATGAACCTTTTTCCCACTTGTTATCGTACGTGCGAAGTTACGCGTGCTATGTGTCATTTCAATTCAGTTTTACCTCATGCCCATCAGGAGTGTGCTAAATATGTTGCTAGGCAAACATCTCCGGAGTCTCCATCGAAATACGGAAGCCGCAGCCGGGATCGAACCCGCGACTTTCGGGTCAGCAGCCGAGCACCATAATCACTGCACCACCGCGGCGGCGTGGAGCGACCTTGGACAGTTCGTTAGTACCGTCTAGGAGTACACACTGTATAGTATCTGAAGGTCACTTAATATACGTGTGGTTCAGAGCGCAGCTTAAAGTCTTTCCAAATGGCGGCATGATCACCTAACTCATAGCCAAGCTGACCTGCAGTGAGTACCTTGACAGACGTTTTCTCGGTTGCGGAATATTGTGGAATCAGCGCGACAAAGATTAGCAAGTCTGCTGCATACCGTGCGAAACGTCCTGTTGGCCTACACAAGAACTCATGCAGCCCAAATAGCGCATATAATAGGAAGTGCGTAGATCCGCACGTTCGACGAGGCCGCAAAGCAGGCCCAGTGGAAAGCGCTTCATCGAGGTCGTGCTACAATTGAAAACAAACCCAGCTGTTGGCCGTGGTCACATGCCGGCATAACTCCGTGCATAGCCCTGCGACTGCTGCAGCTGTTACAATCACGGATAGTACGAGCCAGTGAAGCGTTTGCTGCTTCCGCAAGGCGCGCCAACCGCAAGGTGAAAGCAATATATCGCAAAAAAAGAACACGATGATGCAGCGCTTTTTTCCCGTTACTTTGTTTTTTCCACCACCGCTACGAGAAGTGCTGCTTCCTGCGATCGTGATTGCACGGACGATTCCATCTAGTCGCGTAGCAGAGCAAACTGCAAGCGCGCTCGTCACTGGTTGCGCGAATTATACGCTTTTGTCTTGGCAACACAATTGAGTTGACAATTGTGTTGTCTTGTCTTGACAAATGCACTGTTGTTGGAGTATGCGGTATGTGGTTGGTGGAATGAAAAGGGGAAAAAAAACACAATAGTACACCAGTAAAAGAGTGCGGCACATTATTCGCGCGCGTTTCCGCAGTATAGCGTGCGCCACCGCGACTATGGAAGAAGGTCCCGGATTCAGATGGCGAGCGCACGATCAACCGAGCGGGACGGTGCGGTTATGCAAGCGGGTCGCCGCCGGGGCCGATGCAGCCTGTTGCCTGTGCGAATCTCGTTGGCTGCCGCTGCCGCACGCTACACGGCAGCGTCCCGTCATCCGTTCCTCTCAATTTCACGCGTTCGCATACCGTGGGTTTCATCACCGCTACAGCTGTATAGTACACACTCGATGCCGCGTGTTTCTCCAAACGGGGACTTGCGAATGTGTGGCGCAGCAGGGGTATAATATGCGTTGGCGCGATAACGCAACAACGGCCGGCCACTCGGCATTCATTTTCAATCGCTCTTCTCCGGCAGCGGAGCGCCGTAGCGAGTTCCGAAGTGCTTCACGTATGCATTTCTAACGGCGCTGCGCTCCCTGTTTGATATATATATATATATATATATATATATATATATATATATATATATATATATATATATATATATATATATATATATATATATATATATATATATATATATATATATATATATATATATATATATATATATATATACACTTCGTTTCAGACCAAAGAGAACGGAACACGAGAAGGTGAAATTACAACTAAGCAAAGTTCGCGTTCACATTTATTTAATGAAGGCTGTAATCTTCGACTTCGCCTGGTGGCTTTTAATAAACACCGACTCACAACCACGTTAAAAAAAAGTGGTGATATTTTTTGCGCTTTTTGTGCTACATTTCGAGTTTTGAGCCTCGCGCGAACCAATATGTCTTTGTTACAGCCGATATCGCGGCAGCTCTCGCGTTTGCGGTTTCGTTATGCTATGTATATATAACGGGTGTTTCAAGAAATGTGTCCAAAATTCTAAAAAAATCAGTGAAATGCGATATTTCTTCCATGACTTCACAATTACTTCTTCTGTAGCCGCGCAGGCATCTTAAGATGGCTAAAAATATCATTTGGGACTGTAATTAGCAAAGTTAAATTAAGTTTTTAATTAGTGGAGTTAGGCGGTTGTGTCAAATCGGAGAATTGGAGTCATTCATGCGAAGAACCCATTGCAGCTTTGAGATTACGAAAAAGCGGCCTAACGATTGCTTAGTAGTGAAGTTCACTCAAATTCAGCGGCGAAACCGAAACCGAAATGCGGAAGAGCGCATCTGCCATATTCTTCCTGAATGAGTGAGCGTCGTTATAACAACCATCAAATGACTTCGTTGTGTGGGTCTGCGGGCTGCGCTTGTAATTATAGCACGCATGGCACACATGCGCTAACCAACACGGGAGAACTACACCTGCGTAATTGTTGTCTTGAACAGTGACGTCATTCTCGTCGTCTGCTTGTTTCGCTCATCCATTCTTTGGTTTCGGTTTCGCCGTTGAGTATGTTTGAATTTCATTACGCCACAAATAATTACTAGAGGCCGCTTTTTATCTCATATCTCAAAACTGCAATGGGTTCTTCGCATGAAGAACTTCAATTTTCCCACTTGGCATAACCGCCTAATTCCACTAATTAAAATGGCAATTTATTTGAATTTCTTAATTACTGTTTAAAATGATGTCTTTAACCATCTCAACATGCCTGCCGCTACTGCAAAAGTAACTGTGAATACAGCCAAGCAAATATCACATTTTCCTGGTTCTTGATGATTTTGGACATATTTCTTGAAACACCCTATATAAAGAATAAATATCACTGAAATACAGGTGTGCATAACCAATGTTTATATTTATATAGATCACTATATCAGTGTTCGTTATAAGGCTGTTAAACTCCCCTCTCTCTCTCTCTCTCTCTCTCTCTCTCTATATATATATATATATAGCACCGATGAGCGCCACAAGTAGACGACCAGAATGGCGCCACTACTGTTCAGAACAACGATCACGAAGGTGCAGTTCTCCGTTCGGATGTGCGCCATGCGTGCTATAATTGCAGGGCGCAGCCCGCACACCCACACAGTAGGAATTCGATTGATGGCTGATATAACGACGTTCACTCATTCTGGACGTGTCAGAAGAATATGGCAGTTGCGCTCTTCTGCGTTTCGGCTTCGCCGCTGAATTTGGGTGAATTTCATTACTTCGCAATTATTACTAGAGGCCGCTTTATCGGAATCTCAAAGCTGCAGTGGGGTTTTCGCCTAACTCCACTAATTAAAAAGTTAATTATTTTATCTTTTTATTGACGGTCCCAAATTATGTCTTTAACCCTTTTAAGATGCCTGCCGCTACAGAAAAGGCAATTGTTAAGACAGCGAGCAAATATCGCATTTTCCTGATTTTTAAAGAATTTTGGACGCATTTCTTGAAACACCCGATATATATATATATATATATATATATATATATATATATATATGCGTGTGTGAGTTGAACCTCGTTATAACGAACAATGATATAGTGTTCTAAATACAAGCTTTGGTTATTCACGCTGCATTTCACTGACATTTATTCTTTATATACCGGGCATTCCAAGAAATCTCGCAGAAAAACCAGGCAAGCATGCGTAGCTCAAGAGCCCCAATACGCATCAAACAACATTGGTAGCATGATAAATGCTAGTGGCTCACGCCAGTTCTATAGGAAACGTAGTTCTTTCTGCGTCGGTGATATACATATTGTACTGATGCAATTATCCCCTTGCCTGCTAATGTGATAGGCCCCCAGAATTTCACGCTCCACCTTTCCCTTGCCTCCACGAAGAATTTTAACATTGAACAAAAAAATTGGGACAATGGCCCGACAATTTCAAGGCAACTCGCTGAGTCAGAAGGGTTAAAATAATTGTGGTACTCTAGGAGCCTATTACTGATTCATCTGTCTGTTTGACTTATGTATACTTTTTCACAGGTTTGCGGAATCTCGTACACCACACGTGTCGAACACGTAGCGTAACCGTTTTCATGCAACGTCGAACAAACAGGTGTTCTAGTTCTGCCATCCGCGACACCCGACCAAAGACTTGAAAGTTTGCCAGGAGAGGGAGAGACAGCGTTACACCCTGTCTTTGAGCAACTTTTTTTTTTTTTGACGGTATGAGAAATCTTATGAGCATACAGAATTACTTAAAATATTTCCCACTCAGCTCCTTTTGGATCGGCTCTTTTTTTTTTTTCACCTCGCTCTTAATCTTTTGCAGTAGCGTTTCTGCCATTGCGATCAAAAGCGCTCTTGTATAACCAGAGGCTCTCATCAATTTCTCAAGACTTGACTTTATGCTGTGGTGACAACTCTTTTGCAGTGCATTACGGAAGCAATTGATGACTCTTTCTTAACGACTTCTGAGTGAGCGCACGACTACGGCGACAACGCCTTGTTATTCCTAAAGGCCTGACCACACGTGCGCGTTGCAGCGTGTCAGCGCGTGGATTTTTGACGCGGCGTCGCGCCCTCTCCCCATCGGAGAGAAAGGGAGCGCAGCTTCGCGTACCGGGTGCCCTATCTCTCCATAGAGAGAGGGCGCGACGCCGCGTCAAAAATCCACGCGCTGACACGCTGCAACGCGCACGTGTGGTCAGGCCTTAAGGAAACAGCACCAGCACACATGGCCGTCGTCACGAAAAGCTTAGCTGAATGTCTAAATATCGAACAGAGTTGCTACTGGACAATTCATGCGTAATGCAGAGAGCACCCTCGAGGATGCTTTGAAGGCCTTTAAAACCTGATATACTACCGGCGTCAAACCTCGCTAAAGGATAGCTGATACAGGACTGGAGCAACGCTAGCACCGATACAGACTCCTTTTTTTCTGTATGAAAAGGGAGCCCTTAGAAACGGTGGATGAAAGATAAAAAACTAACAGTTCCAAGAACACATAAACAGATACGCCGCAGGCATTTTGGAAGGCGGTTAGGCAATTCTGGTCAATCGATCAGTTCACGCACTGCCTGAAAACAGTTCACCATGAGCGATGCCATGAGCGATCCTTGCCCGACAGCGTTCGCCAAGTATATCCGCCTCCGTGTCAAGTATCCACAAGCGTCAAACCAGGCGAACCAGGTGAACCAGGAGATGGGTGTTTTCAATGGAGCACAGTTGTTAGTCCAGTCTTTGTGTGTGCCACGTCTCTGCTCTGTGTTTCGCCTTCTGGCTAACTGGCCCAGGTCAATACCCTACAACACATATCGGTTTGTCACGCGTTCTCTCGAACGTATGTGAGAGAAAAGGTGTTTGTTTGTCTGATTGAAAAAGGTTAACTAGTTAAAACAAATGCCTGCTTTAGAATCGCCTCGGACGTGTTCGCTAAAAATATGTTCCACGATTCCTTTTTCTTCATTGTTCAAATTTCAAGCTGCATGCAACACTAAAGAAAATATTTTTCATGCCTGCCATTGCGATTAATTCGCGTCACATGCACCGTAAGAAGTTTGCTTTTGATGCGTTGAATGCGCTACATTGTAATGTATGACGATTATATGTTCGTTCTATGCAACAATGTACAAAATATACAGCGCACACATCTTACTTTTATTCTCTTCCACCCTCTCTCGCTCTCCCCTATCCTTTCTAAATTATCTTTTAGACAAACTTTTCTTTTTTGTTATGGCTTTAACAACAAGAATGCATATTCTTGCGTATAAGGGTACGCAATAGGTGTAGCCTATTCATTGCAGCCAAATAATACGAAACGTATCGTGATCAAGAAAATGAACGCTCGCGAAAAAAAAAAAAAAGCTTTATGGCTGACAATAAGACAAGATATACGTAGCGAGGCGTTGTACATAAATATATCACTGATGACGGTTCTGATATTACACTCCATGAAAATGCGAGTGAGCGAGCTCTTTCGAAATATATTTCGGCTGGTGCGAGAATGCAAGTAAAGAAAAAGAAACTTCAGTGATATGCCGCAGTGTTGGTTGGTACTTGTCAAAATTCCCTTCTCTTTGTATTTTCTCCAACTACTTTTTTTCTCCATTCCATGAGCCAACTGATCCAAATGATGTCCTTATACTTACTTCTGTATCTACATTCCTTGTTTTCAAGCAGTCTGTGCTTATTTGCGTGGAATGGCTGCCTTTCGTGTTTCGGAGCTTCTCTTTCGCGAAACGCGCCGTGAAAGGTTTTTCGTAGCTGGGAGCACACTTTCGACTCACTGCTGGAATTGGTAGAAAATATATAGCAGGAATTAAAAAAAAATAAATAAATAAAAAAGCTCCACCGTGTCTTGAAATGTGTCAGTTTATGCTAATCACTGCGTATCAAGTAAAATGCTTTTGTTGCAGTCTAACATACGGACGCGTACGTATGGACGTGTGCGTAATATACAGGATAAGACATGATATCATGTATGCGACATGACACGCGAACGACGTACACGCGCAGCGAGTATGGCGTCTCCTACTTTGGGGAGCTGCTGAAAAGATGGATGCTCTTGTTGACGCACGACTAGTGGAGTATGCATGAACGGTTTTAGACAGCGACTATATGGCGCTCGAAACAGCTTGTTAAACAGCATAGAGGCAAGAGCCCTTTATGCGGAATCGATATAGAGCCTCGTGTATTCTACTTAAGCCAAACATGTTTAAACTGCGCGTCTATGTCAACTCGTTTTTAGCCTTGCTTTGTCGTGTCGCGGAAAACGGAAAACGTTGTTTGGATCTCGTAGTGAAAGGTAGGATTCTGGGCGAGTTGGAATTGATGCGTATATACGCCGAATCATGCGCGGAAAACAACAGACACAAACTGGGGAAAGTGACACAGGACGACCCAAGTCTAACAAATGAACTTTATGAAGATAAATGATCGGAAGTGGAAACACCGATTGCGCGCGCGCGCGGGGGGCTGTAATTCAAACGAAAAAAAAATATATATATCATAAAGTATTTGCCTTTCACAACCGAACGAACAGAATGCCTCGTAGCACAGCGCAGCGGAAAACAAGGGCACAGGAAGAAACGGCAAACACACACTCGGGCCTGTGTGCGTTCTTCGTTTCTTCCGGTGTCCTTGTTTCGTCCTGCTGCGCTGTGCTGCAAGCCATTCCATAATGACAAATCGACAAGTCCACATTGGTGCTGTCGTTAACAAGCTGATACACGGCTTCACTACGCAACTGTCGTGTGGCTTTTTCAACTCCCATTTTCTTAACCCGCTGCATGGTATAAAACGGTAATCTTACATCTGATTACCCCCCTCCCCTGCCTTTCTCTCTCTCTCTCTATGATGCGTAAGGCTTCTCGCACCATCACCGAACAGGGTTGGACACAAAGGACTATAAAAGTGAGACACAACATAAATACACGTTAAAGTAAGGAACCGCGCAACTGAAATATGTCAGTATCCGACTCGAACTAATCAGATATGGTATGGAGGGATGGTGAAACTTTATTTATAGTCCTGAGAGACGCGACTAGCGCGCAGTGGGATAAATAAAATGTATAAAAGCACGCCCATTAAGCGGTGAACTCCCTGAGTGAAGGTAAAATACGGTATTGTGTCTGCCTTTGGTTCGGCATCAGTAACAAATTTTAGCGCAATTAAACTCGGACACAAGGAAGACACGCGACGACAAATGAGCGTCTCGTGTTTTTTTTGTTTGTTTGGTTTTTTTTTTCGTGTTAGCTGCGCTATAATTTGTTACTAAAATACAGTGTTGCACGCAACCCTCCATGTCGCTGTGTTATAGCATATGTTCAGCAAACTATATATATATATATATATATATATATATATATATATATATATATATATATATATATATATATATACACTGATGTGATCATTTTAAGGTCAAGGTACGATAAACAGCCACAAAACGTTTCTTTCAAAAGAGCCGAAGTTGGGTCCAACCATATGCCACGCTCGAGGTGGAATGGCCCAAATAAAATCAAACTGCTCTCTTCCGCATTCCGCAGGTTGCGGAGGAAACGAAAGTCATGCATACTAAGACTCTCAGGTGCGCTAGCGCGCATGCATGCTTGCGTGTGTGTGCGCGTATATGTGCATTATTGCCATTCTATGATATCCGAGCACGAAATAGCGCAAGTGTTTGTGCCTGTTCTGAGTCTCCACGACTACGTTTCCTTTCCAAGGTCGCAATAATGGCGCAATGGTCGTTGTGAAAAGACATTATATGTACCGCACCGTGCGCCTGTCTTTCTTTGAGCCCATTTTGCACTCTCTGCTGCCATCCGTTTCGGCGGCGTCGTTACTCCGCATGCATGCAGCGGCACGTAATGCGTTGCGACAAGTAATGGGCTTCAGAAATGAATTCGTTGAGAAGCAAAGAATTGCGGCGCCACTTAGCAGACACGCTGAAATGAATGAATGTTGCATTGTCACATCGTCCATTTTCAAGATGCACCGTTGCTGGCCTCAAGGTGTTGTGTGGGCCTTGTTCGTGTAAGAAAATTCCAGCCAATCCTGGTGCCACACATCTTTTATTGAACGCAGCCAGCCAATGTCAGAGAGCACATACCATCGAAAATCATTGCGAATATTATCCCCAGAATTTTCTTATTAAAGGGAAAAGAGCAGATGCGTTCTATGGGCACTGTTCTTTCCGTGGGTCTGTTTCCACAATGTATGTTGCTGCAGCTTAACTTCTTGAGGACCCCACTGTGAAGGTATTAATTACATACCGGTTGTGGAATACAAAAAGATCACCGAGGCGTTGTGTACGGTGTTTCTTTAAAAAAAAAAAAGTCGTTGTTTTGTTCATGACTGCAAAAGAATGGGTGATAACAGCTATGCTTTAGGGAGAGCCATTCCAGATCATACAGGTGCGCAAGGCCAACACTGAGAATTGGAAGGAGCCATACACACTAGCGTCGATACTGAATGAGGGAACGTAAACAAAAGAGATTCACCAACAAGTACGTCACTCTATGCTACGGATATATCATAAGAAAGCACTTTCAGTTAAAAGAAGCTTTTGTTTTCCACATTCTTTTTTAATGTAGCGACGCAATAAAAACTTAGTGCAATATCCTGAGCAGGAAACCCTACCAACTAGCTCAAGTTTCTTCCGTTCTAAATATCCTGAACGTTAGCGGGCACTTCGTCCATAGACACATACATACATACATACATACATACATACATACATACATACATACATACATACATACATACATACATACATACATACATACATACATACATACATACATACATACATACATACATACATACATACATACATACATACATACATACATACATACATACATACATACATACATACATACATACATACATACATACATACATACATACATACATACATACATACATACATACATACATACCAGATCCCGTAATTGCAGCACAGCGCACATGATTTGATCTTTGATATTGTGAAAGTTGACCAGAATAACAAGCACTTGTGAGCGGCAATGTCAGCTAGACGGAAGGAAGAAAACACAAGAGAGAAGGCAGGGAGGTTCACCAGAAACATGTCCGGTTGGCTACCCTACGCTGGGAGAATGGGAGAGGGGAGTAGAAATATGATAGACAGAGGGGCAAAGAAGGCATTCAATTTCTCATTCAGGCCCAATTTATACGGGCAGTATAAAGCATGTAGTTAACACCACGCTAATTTTTTTACATCGCGCGCCCGTGCATGTGGGTGTGTTTTCACTGCAAGAAGCAGTAATACTGCAGGAAATTTACTTTGAGCATCCATAACACCGCTATATGATCTGACGTTACGCTACACTACTCTCAAAGTGCACACTATAACTCGTTCTGATGGCAGTCTTCATAGAGATATCGGAAATATAAGGCTTGACAAGGAGAGGGTCAAAGAAACGCAGATGAAATTTGCGGTTCTATTGTCGTGGAGTTTATACCATAGCTATAATTGAGTGTTGAGACGGGTTCATTCGAAGCCAAGTGAAGCACGGTTGTTCGCAGCCCGCTTTTCAGTGCAACAATCCTTCTCTGCATTCCGCTCCTTCATGTTTGTTTACGAAATATTGTCCTCATGGCAGCGACTTTATCGTTGGCGCGCAATTCTCGTCGCACCACATGAAATCATCATCGATGGAGATGTCGTGTCGTCATCGTCGTCTCTGTTAATAAATACTAAAGAAAAAAAAAGGAAAGGTAGGAAGGTTAGCCAGAACAAATATCCGATTTGCTATCCTACGCTGCAAGGGGTGGAGGGATGTGACAGAAGGATAAGAAGAGACGGGAAAGTAGAAACAGAGCCCACAGTCACTGCTGTTCACAGCCCAAAATTACGTTCAAAGGGCCAGACTGATGGGCTAGTCGGTATCAGCTACAATGCGGCGCAAGAAACGCACATACGTCGACAAATCCCGTCATTTTCTGTCAATATATGCATATTTGATTGCGATTATAATTATATGGACACCCCGGTGGTTTATTGCCGTCACCGTCGGCGTCATGTTCCGTTTAAAGTCCAAATCGTTCGCATCACCTCAAGCGTCGTATGTTTTACGTGCGAGTAAAACCGTGCGAGCGCTACCGACGAACGCGGCTGAAGCAGAGACGAAAGGAGCCGGCCATCTCTGTCGACACATGCGATAAAACATCGCTCCGCGTGCGAGCGCCGCCGTCAACGGCTCCTCAAGCAGGGAGGAAACGCCACGCCCGTCTTTCGTCGGGCGAAGGAGCATGAAGGGGTCCCGGTGGGGGGGGGGGGGGGGGGGGTGCGTCGTTCGGGCAGCAACTGCGAACTTTGATCACAAGGGCTCAGTCGCGCGCGCTTTCCCGACAGACGTTAGTAGACGACTCGCAAACCTTTGCATGTGCTGTGCTCTCAGCGCTTACTTCGCGCTGAGACGACAGACAGCACGAAAACCGTTTTGCTCCCTCCTTTAAGCCAGCCTTTTGTAAAATTACGTGAGATCGGATCCTAAATATAGTTAGTTGCTAGCCTTACTTCGTAATAAAATTCCAGTTAGTTGCTATTAGATTAATTGTGTCGCCCTCGCAGCGAAACGAAGTTTTCTCTTTTTGCGCTGCAGTGTACATTGTAGACAGGGTGACACTCTTCAGTATTAGCCTAACAGTCGTTCATACACGTTTGTTGTTCGTAAGGACAGCAATAACATATTCATTTACCTCTGTTCCGACAGCTTATATGTTCAGCATTCTAAAATGACTTCTTACAAATGGCATGTCGTAGAGTCGCGAGCGTTTGCCTCTGAACACTGTATCGTGGACAGCCGCACGAAAAATGTTCAGTTGTCTTCTAGAGACTATAGTTATTGCAGAATGAAAGCAGTGGTGTAAGCCATGTGAATGCATGAAGGAAAAGAAAAGGGATTCTATAACGGATACTCCTAGCCATATTCGACAAAGCAGAATGACAGCGTGTCTGTGGAGTCCTGGCAGGATGCTGCGGTAGGGCGAAAAGTCCATGCGGTGCAGCCGGTTGTTTTGAAAACATCCTGAGTACCACACAGAGTGTCATGTCTCGTGCCAACACACGAAGTGTGAAAGCAGCATCTTAGCGTGACAGATGTACTACTGTGTTCTTGTGTGCTATATACAAGAGTCATCCGAGTACGGTCATCAGACTGCATGTTGCCAATAGTGCCGCGATGATTTGGAAGCAATGAGAACTTGATGTGGGGTCATGTTTTGGTCAAGGTATGAATTCGTTCGCTGATTTTTAACACCAGCTGTTCGTACGGTTCACGTCGCAGGGATGATAGCTAAGACTGCAGGGCCGCTTTCGAATCAGTGAATATGGATCGTGAGCCGAATTCACGAAGTTTCTCCTTCTTACGTAAGCGGTCCTTGCCATTAGCTATCCAGATTCGCTGATGATATGTCTAGCATACGGATCGACTGAAATTTTCTTGTACGAACAAATCTAGCGAAAGACGATTTTGTTAATACGAGGCCGTATTTCTTCGGTTGTTCTTGGCTGACGAGGGGAAGTGCAGAGCGAAGAGCTGCAAGTTCGGCAGATATTGTCGGATGGCAAGTTTTTAAATCAGATGTGGTGACCTTCGCAGGGAAAACGACGGCCCCTGCAGAAGCCTTTGGTGTAGCCGACCCATCAGTATAAATGATGAAGATGTCGATGCGTTTCCTCAGACAACAGGAGCAAGGGAAAACGGTTAAGTGATATCGGAGGGTAATAGCAGGGAAGTGCCAGGGGGAAAGATCTGGAAGATCCATCCTGCGCGCGTCCTATATTTGTTGCCCTACAAAGGAGAAGAGGGTGAAGAGATTTAAAAAGAAAGTAAAAAGAGAGAACACTGCGGGTGCCGCTTCATTCAGGGATGCACACTGACACCATGGTCAGAAGACGCACCTGAGATCTGTACGGGTATGAATAATCGCTTTGCTAAGTTAAGCTGAAGCGGTGGCACATGGCAACAAGTGAAATGTTGCAACTTGCCAGGCGACAGTGCGAGCAGTCATGCTAGACTACCAGGAGTAGTGGCTCGCTCCGAGTGCTTCGACATCGCGTCTGCGAGCGACATTCGTTGCTCGCCTTCTTTCCTATCATAGCTGAGGGCCAACGTGACGCTTTCACCACGAGCACCACCTGCACGTTTTCCGTGCTGTATTCGCTGCGCGGCGCATTTATACGGCAGTTTTGACACTTCGCGCGTCACAGGAATCGTCGTGTCGCTCGTGACACGACCTAATGGACTAAGTTCAATTGCTTCACGATATATACCTCATTCGACGTCAGATTGGTGAATGTGAAACGTGAGGACAGAATGAAAACAAAAGGGCTCCTGTAGTGCTCCTTGATGTACACGCCAGAAAAAAAAAAAAACTGTTAGCAGACAGTCGTGGCCATCAGCAGTAACAAGTTTATTATATACAGTCAAAAAATATGCGACGGAGTTTATCCAATACGTTAATATCGATGTTTAAAACACTTAAATGTAGCATTTCTTGTGGCATTATCGAAGCACCTTAAATCAGTCAAGTTAAATTTGTTATTTAAACACGACGAAGTGCACTAGCTTAAGCGAATAAATTTCTCGGTAGCGCGATGAGGCACCGAGGGAACGCTTGTGCGTCAAGAGACGCACACAACTTTGGAGAAGGCGCCTCCGCAAAAAGTAATTAATTGCACTGACCTTGCTTGCTAGAAAACCAAGCGAGGAGAAAGGGGAAGGGAGTCGAGGGATCGGAACTGCACTCACGTTGGGCTCGGGGAACACAGACGTGTCATTTATAACGCTTGCGCGTGATCGAAGCGGATCCAAGTCGACCCGATCGAAACCTCGCTTCATCAGATCAGCTACGTAAAAGTCGCGCAGCGCCTGCGGGAGCACGTGACGTTGACAGCTTGGGCTAACGCTGGCGGCGAGTTTGTGGAAAGGAGATATGAGCGTTAGGGAATCGGTAGAACGACCGCCCTTATACAAGAATTAATAACGTGACCCTGACCCGTTCCCGAGCGAAAGCACCGACCTCTCCTCCTCTACCCGTAGTGGAGAGAGAGAACGCTGAACGAAGCAGAATGGGGAAAGGATGGAGAGAAATGAAGATGCACGTGGAGGGGCGTTGAACGCAAGAATAATTGTACGATTCACGGAGGAAGAACAAGTCTAGACGTTGATCACAGTTAACGTCGTGAGCGCCTAGTGAGAACAAATGAAGGCTGGCGCCCATAAGCTGAGCGAAACTGCATGTACTACATACTACTTCGTGCGTTCGAGAAGACGAGCACATGGACGGAACGGCACCGTGCACCACATAACCTAGGGTCACGGCACCTCGATTCATTCAACGTGGCGCAACCTTTCGGACAGCAACACACAAATCCAAGTGAAAAGAGAAGAAAAACAAAAAAGAGAGCGTACAGGTCACCGTCCCTGCAAGGGAGGTCCCTTCAGTGCGTGTAAGGCGCCAGCAAAACAGGCGAGGGGGGCCGCAAATAAAATACCGAACGAGTTCGACGTGCGAAAGCAGCCAGGACATGACCGCGCGCTGTCGGTAAATCAATTCCCACAGCGGCGACACTTGTGCTGTCTTTGATGCCTTCGGTACGTGCAAGTGAGCTCACTCGGCAGTTGTGAGTCGAGCGAGTGTGTTTGACCGGTGCACGTGAAACATTATGTTATGCTTCCGGATAGCGAATGGAGAAGGCAACTGCGTAAATCAGAGTAACTCAAATGAAGAACTAACACGCGAGTAGCTGGATGAGGGCAAGAACTGAGAAGCCAAGGGCTTCCGTTAGACACCCAAAAATCGCTTGACCAAGAGGGACAACTGCCGCTGTCGCCCTTTTGCTCTTCCCAAGCCATTGGGCTCCCTGGCGTCTCTGGCCAGCTGCTGCTGCATTTCCTTCATGTCGGCCTTGGTACGGATGGAGCGAGGCATTGAATGGCGCTCGTCTTGATTTTGCCTCCTTTGAGCACTGAACGAAGCTGCAAGCCGCCACTGAAACTAATCAGACGCTGCTCACTCCGACCACTCTTGCGCAAGGGGCGGCATGGAAGTAACTGCTCTGTAACGAACGCTTTCTGATACATCTGTTAAGCGGTCGGGGGAGAAAACGTATATCATGCGTGCACGTGTACGTTGGAATCCTCTATTTCTTAGATACGACGGCAGGCCATACTGAGCAGTTCGCGCTGGTTTGTGAAGCCTCTTGTCTAAAGCCTGCTTTCTGTCATGTGTCTAATCGCACATCATAAAAAGAGGAGAAAAAAAAAAAAGAACGCTCCCGCTTCAGTCTCACAAGCCGCAAAATAGCGCCACAACATACCGGCTTCATCAAGTCGCGTCGTGGAAATTGATTAACAGGAAAACGTAGTTCAACGACCGTTTGCAAAAACATGGCCGATGACAAATAAGAGATGCCTGACCTCTCTTGTGCAAGAATTGCCAGCTGTATTTTTACGTGACTTGTAATATACTGCGATTTGCGATAACTGCCGCAGTTCACTTTGTGGGGTGTACTGCTCGCTTAAAACGAATACTGTGAATTGGGTTCCAGCTAGCGGCAAGCAATATGGGGGAAGTCAGGCCCGTAGCCAGGGGGAGGGGGGGGGGGGGGCTTGCCCCCCCCCCCCCCCCCGAAATTCGGATTGAGGGGGGGGTGTTTTATCGGAGAAAAAATAATGAAACTAGGGGGTTTTCAAGGTTTTGAACAGGTGCCCCCCCCCCCCCCCCGAAAAAAATTTCTGGCTACGGGCCCGGGGGGGAGTAGACCTTAAATATACCCTGAAACGGTTTTGACCATTTCGTACAAACGCGTTGAGCCGGTAAGGGAAGTCCTCAGGATCATTAGCAGACCGATTTAAGCTCTCTTCATCAAGTGCGTAATTTATTACAAGACTTTAAACGTGCCCATCGCTACGGATCGCAGCGGCGCAGCCGAACGAGTGTTCAACTTCCCGCTTCAATTTTACGTAGCGTTGTACCATCATACGTAGCACCAGCGACCGATCTTATTGGATATGCCCAGCCTACGTCACTGCACCTCCGGAGGACAGCGAGCTTCGTGTGCCTGTGTTCCAACGTTCTCCGTGTTGACGTGAGCTGCGTGAGAGTGTTTATCTCGATGTTTTTTTACTCGGACACCATAAATTGCTCTAGCTGCGTTGAGTACTGCAAGTCAAGCGATTGATGACTTGTAAAGCTGCGACGTCGTGTAAGACATGTAAGCAACTGGCGAGCGGAGTCACTTTAGCTCGTCGGTGCAGTGAGCGTCGGGCTCTCGCTATCCAATCAACGCCAGGATCCACGCGTCTTGCGGCTTTAACTTCACCCTTGAAGGCACAACCACATTAATTGCCTGATTTTACGCTTATCAGTGATCGTTCTCAAATACATTTTGTTTGTGCGCATACTTCGTGGCGTTTGCATATTGTCAGCGTACCGAAGAATTTCCGAGAAACCAGAGTCATTGCGCGGCACAAAGAACGTATGACTCGTGAGCTTGTTGAAGCTTATTTTATTTTAAAAGCCGGAGATAGTTGTGTCACCAAGCCCTCCGTGGCATTACACCAAGTTACACCAAGCAGAGATTGGTTATCTTGATGCGCAGCTGTAAGAATTTTGTGGTTTTTGAGCACGCACGCGTGGTTTTTGTGTTTTTTTACTTCCTTAATATTCTTCGTGTTTTCAATAAAAGTTTCAGTTATTAGTATGCGCTTGTGCTCTTATTTTCTCCCTTCGTCCACGTTTTTCGCGCAGTTTTCTTGATAATAGAATACCAACTCACCGAACAGTCCATTCTCCTGAAATAAGAAAGCCTGGTAGTGTTTGCGGCCCATGTCGGAGCAGATCTCTACCGGATCAACGCATTGCTTGTCAACATCTCTTGTAAATTTGCTCCTGCTGCTTGTGTATTGCGTTTAAAAGTTCCTACCAGCATCTTCTCGCCCTCCTCTTTTGTGCCCTTTTCGCTGGAGTTTTACGAGCTTTTATGTACACACTGCATGCTGTCTTATATGCAACAGACCCAAGTTTGTCGCACCAATCACCCCCCGCATGCCGAGGCGCAATCAAAGTGATCCCCGGCACCGAAAAGAGCGCAGGAAGATTTCGTTTCGCGTTATCGTCTTGCACACACCACCCAAAGCCTTTAGGCATTTTGATGCTGAGCAGGAAGCAGGCCGCGGGTTCAGCTCCCGCCAACGGTGGCCTCCTTCGACAGGGACGGAATAGAGAAAGAAAAAAAGAAAAAAGAAAACGCTCGTATACCCCCGATTTGTTTGCACGTTGACGAAAGCGAAGAGGTCATAATGAATTCAGAGCACGCCCTCTCCACTTCTCCTTTATATGCCGTATCTCAATATCAGTGAGAGTGCTTTTGGGCGACAAAGCAATTCTAACCCATGTGAGGTGGCCTATATAGCATTAGCTTGTATAACTCGCTGCCTTTCATCTTTCAGTGTTGTTGCACTGTCGTCTCTGAAACATCGGAAAGTCATTTTAATGTTTAAGATGTTTCACGACATGGTACGCTGAACGGCCACAAGATCCCAGCTTCACGTTGCTTGATGAAACAATCGCTTTTAGTCAGTGCTAACTTTATTAACCAGCTATTTGAGGAAACTACGTGGCATTTCGATTCTTAAATCGTGTACAGCGTAACCAAACCATGCAAGTTACTGTCTGAAAACTTGACAAGCAAACAAAAAAATTTCATTAAATTAAAACCGAAATTACAGTACCCATTCAGGTCGCGGGATCGAATCCCGGCCACGGTGGCCACACTTTCGACGGAGGCGAAAATGCTTGATGCCCATGAACTTAGAAATGCTCGTTAAAGAACCCCATGTGGTCGATATTTCCGAAGCCCTCAATACGGCGTCCCTCATAATCATATCGTGCTTTTAGGACGTAAAACTCCAACAATTATCATAACGGTACCCTTTCCATTCCATGAAATACAATTGAAAGCTACTTTAGAACACATTATTTCATGTTGCTTGAATTGTCGCATTGAAGTGTAGACAACCAGGTTTTTCGCGTCTCTTTTTTGTGCTAATGACCATGTCCTCTACTTTTTACACCTCTCTCTAATGGCCATTTGTATCATTTATGTATGACCCTCTCTCAAAATGCTGCAATGAGTTTTGGTGTTCACCTGCATCAAAATGTTGTAATGTTGCTCTTGTTTATGTGAAAATATGTTCATCGTCAGTGTTACGAGCGAACATGGCGTATGTGACCGCGGGTGTTTCCGCATCCGACTCCATGCCGCCGCATCTCGACGTTGAGACGGCGCGCCACACTTGCGGCTAACAAGGCTCACCGATGTCGTTTACAGCCGGCGGCTCGTTCGTCAAAAACGATCGGTCCCTCCACACAGCGAGCTGCTCGGCGCATTCGCTGTAAGGGAAAAACGTGAGTGGAAAGAATGCGCCGACAACAGCTTTCGTGGTGCGCCCCGAGTGCAACTGTTGTTCCAGATATGGACGGTTTCGCTCTTCCCCCCATACAAAATCTATAAATTCCAAATTGTTGCTGCTCTTTGTGCATTCCTCGCACATCGCCAATTTCGCGGAAAAGGTTTACGACAGCGACATTTCGGATTAAATTCGCGTCGGCGCCTTGTTCCGCGTGTTCCCCTGTCCATGGCGGCGCACGGTCGTCGCCCACTTTATTGTGCGAGAAGAATCGCACTTTCTCAAATGTACACCACATGTCGCGTTTCTCCCTCCACCTTTTTTTCATATGATCTGTCCTATATATCTACTGCCGTAAGTATTTTCATTCTCGTGGCTCCGCGCTGTTTTCGTTTCGTCCTCGGCAATCTGCGTCACGGCCACGGCTCCAGGACAGTGTGTCACCTTCGCCATTTACCGCAAAAGATTTCGCGCGCTGGTCCAGCGTCGAGCCGAAGTTCCCTACGCTTCCATTTGAGTAGATGGGGGACTCATTTTCTTTCTCTCGCTTTAGCCAGGTTGAGGGCGGACAATGGAAGCAGGTACGCCGGCGTTCACTCTTTCCGGCTCTTCTGAGGCCAGCCGGTGGGTGACGAGCAATCTGGGCAGCTCTCACGTCAGCGGCGAGGAACCCGGCGCTTCGTATATACAGGACGAAGTGAGCGCTCGCAATTACGCTGGACGCGAGGACACGGCTTCACTCTCAAAAGTGATGGGGGGACAAAGCAAAAAGTGACAAGCGCTTTCCGACTGCGAGAATGGCGAGAACAACGAAAAACCCTGCCACACCAGCCGCGATTCTATTTTCGCGTTGCGCGTGATATCGGGTGATGAGTTTCGCGAATGACGATGTGTTTTAGATGGGATGCTCGTAATATTGGAGAATAATCCCAATGTCCAGCACCCAGAAAGAAGAGTAATTGCTCAAGACCTGCCGTATAGTTACTTTCGCCTTCAACACTGTGCTATAACATACGAGAAAAAGACAAGGCAAAGCAAGAGCGACACGTGGAGACCACTTGCCACAACGGACGCAGTCAGAAAATGTCGTAATTTCAAGTTCTTTGCCAGTCGCTCTTCGTTTACTTTTCTCTGCAACTTCTTTTACGAAGTTGCACTTGTGACCAATAAAATACCCTTTTTCCCCTGCGTTATTATTTTCTCCGTAACCCTTCACTGATTGGGTTCTAACACGTTTATTTGGAACTGGAATTTCGCGAGTCCCCTTTTATACCTTACAAAAGACGAACGCGTCATTATCGCCCTAAGCATATTGAAGTTATCACGAACGTCATCACTCTTTGTTTTATCGTAAAACCGGCTTTTACTCAACATATTAAAGGGACACTAAAGCGAAACAGTGACTTGGTTTAGATTGACAAACTGCACTCTGAGAACTCTAATGCCATATGTTTCACTATCATAAGTTCATTATTAGCGAAGAAAATCAAGGTTGAAGTTTTATTTTTTTAAATTTGGCGCCGTTGTCTGCGCGCGTGACGTCAGAAATTCCAAATGTATTTTTCGTATTTTCGCGACATTGGCTCGATGAAATTTTCTGAAACTTCGTATGCTAGGTCTATGGCACCCACAGATGACAATGCACCTCGTTTTTATCGATTAGAAGCTACGTAGGACTCAGTAGACGCCTTCAGAATCTATGACGTCACGGTGTTTGGTGCGGGAATCTCAAGGTGGCGTCTCAACCCCGCATTTTCTTTTCGCGTGTTTTCTCGCTTACCAAGCGTCGTGTCGCGGTAAGAGTGGTGTTTTCGGGATTGTTAAATTGTACTTAACTAATACGCGAAAAATCGTTTTGCCCTTTAGTGTCCCTTTAAGCTGATGCATTTCGCCGATATAGACTCATTAGTCCGAGAGCGGAAAACGTTTGGCATGATTCACATTGTGCTAAAGTTGCAGCTTTAAATATATTCGCTAAATACAATTCATGCGTTGCACATATGTCATCTAAGAAGTTCCGATACAAGGTTGTCAACGAGGAATATCGATTATAGACAAGGTCCCGACGATTGTCTGTCAGGTACCGCGAAGGACTGCCACTGTATTACAATGGCGAAACGGGAAACTTCACTCGGCGACTGAAAGAGCACGAACGCAAAGTTCAAAATGATCGCCACGTATCCAAACGCACTTACGGAGCATGTGAACAAAAGTTATCACTTCATCACAATACTGAATATATATATATATATATATATATATATATATATATATATATATATATATATATATTTATTTATTTATTTATTTATTTATTTATTTATTTTTTAATGTAAAGAATTCGAGGTATCCTGGTGGGATGTGGCACCGGGACGCATGCTGCAGGCCTTCTATAGCACGTCTTGTGCTCCCATGCTCAGGTTGACAATTATAAGTAAGCAGCGTGGAGAGTTGGGCGAGTTGGTACGAGTTCATTCTGGTCGAGCTGCACAGTGGGACGAGACACGAGGAGAAAGGCAAACTGCGCTTGTTTGTCTTGCCTTTCTCTTCGCGTCTCGTCCCACTGCGCAGTTCGACCAGAATGACAATTATAGTTTACTTTAGCCTCCGGGGCCTCGCACCGACGAGCGATTCCGCGTGATGATACAGCAAATGGCTCCAACTTTTAACTTAGTCACATTATGCTACATCACCAGGAAACTAAAGATTCACGTTTTCTTTTTCGCCACATTATGATCGAAAATCGCGGGAAAAGCCCGCGTGAGTTGTCCATCCGCGATAGCGGCGCCCACTGCCGTAAAAAATAAAGAGAGAACATCGGAGAAATAAACATACGAAATCTGATAAAGAACAATGATAACTGAAAAACAATTTAACATTGAAAGATTCCACGGCACTCATAATCGCGACCTCTATATCACAGAAGCTTAATACTGTAACCATCACACCACCGATAAAGGCATCACCGAGAAATAGTAGAACACCATTAATAAAGCTAGGGCCTTCAGACGCGTCACGCAATTTAATTTCGCCATGAATGTATCAGCTCCACATACTCGGCGCTGCGTATCGAGCTGAAACGGTTCGCGCAACACCTTCGTCGATTGGTAGCGAGACTAAAAGATGGCGCGCTATTCGAATTTAGCATTATGTTTAAGCATTCCACGTTACTTCACCAATAAAGAACCCCCTTATTTTTCTATGGTGCCTCCTTATAATGCAGCGTCAGACAAGAATATCAGCAGGGTGTAGCCGCATAGTAGGAAGAAAGACAGACTCGGCTTTTACATGCGCTACGCCGCCGCAATTGTAGTCACTTTCGTCGCCATTGTCGTCGCAGCGACCCAATAATCAGCACCAGGACCCGTATACACAAAAAAGCTCTTAAAGCTACGACTGCTCGGAAGAACAGATGCCAATCACTCGAGCACTTACGAATGAAACTCTTTCTCGAGCCGCGCCCAACAATTTGCGGAGGCCGCGGCGCAGAGCCGACGTATGTGTCTTATTGAAACTAGCACTTTTTCCTTGCGTTCGATGTATCTTCCGGCGTCCTTGTACCGTCTCTTGCGGAATTTCTAGCCTTTCTTGAGACGGGACGCCGACAAGACCATACCATAACTCTTGTTGGAAGGACTGTAGCGCCGTTTTTGATTGGCAGGCGAAATGTGTAGCTCTTGATCAATATAATTCACTGAACTGCGGAGGACGTCAAGTTCCGACTTTGTCGATGTTGTGGCGATGTTTACGGAATAACAACCGTCGCGCACCAGTGAACCTGGTGAAAGTGGAGCCGTGTGCGTAAATGCTTATTCGACAGGGTGTGTTTTCTTCCACTTCAAATCATTTCAATTTATGTCGTAATTAGGACAGTTTAGAACGACAACAAAGAATGTCCCCTACGCTTTCCGTGGCTTAATTGTCTGTTGGTTTCATTTGTTAAACAAGGAAATGTGTCTAACAAGGAAACGAGCCCCTCGAACAATGCGCCTTCTTTCGCTTATTCGACAGGTTGGAATACGCGTCCTTCAATGTGGGCGAGTGAGCCTTCGGAATCCTGCAATGAAAAGGTGCAACCTTGGTTGTCGAAGATACCTGGAATAGTCTATAGGTGCAGATACAAACCAGGCTGAAGATAGGCGTAACGAAAGGAGTATATGGGGGGATGAATGCAGCGAAATACACAAAGCTGTCCGTACAAGATGTAAACCGCTTCACAGGATTTTGAGATGAAGCGCCGCTGAATAGCGATAACAAGTGTATTTGTATTGGCAAAAACAGTTGGCCAACAAGAAAGAATGAAAAGTTCATTAGAAGAGAGAGAGAGAAGAGCTGCGAGGCTCGATTCGCAAGGCACTTCGTAAGCGGTTTGTTGTGAGCGAAGAGGCTGGTCAATGGCAAACAGTTCTTACTGTTGGCTGGTTGGTTTGCGGGGTTTTAACGTCCCAGAGCGACCCAGGCTATAAGAGAAGCTGTAGTCTGGAGGTCTCCGGATAATTTAGATCGCCTAGGGTTTTTTAACGTGCACCGACATCGCATTGTACGCGGGCCCCTGAAATTTTCGCCTCCATCGAAATGCGACCTCCGCGGCCAAACCTGCATCTGTCGGGTCAGCAGCCGAGCACAATAACGCTTACTGTCATTACGAGCTGTTTAACTTTTTTGTTTTCTCTCTCTCATTTGATATGGGCGATGGTAAATTTTTCTGTCGAGCGTATACTGTTGATAGCTGGCAACGCATGCACGTGGGTTAACCTGCAACTGACCAAATATTAACTCGAATAACTACCGACAAAGCGAGACATGACTAATACATAATGTCTCTCGCTCAGGGTAAAAATAAGCATCGCGATTGTTTAATAGAAAAGTGAAAGGAGATGGAAAGAGAGGCGCTTTTAAAACACAAATAACTATATACGGTGAAATTCTCGTTGGAGCTTGATACTCGTGTAGCAACAGCCGCTCGCGTCAACGGAAAGCAAACAGAAAGTGCGCAGGCGAGAACGCCAGGGGCAGCGCTGCCAACGAACGCGCTTCTGAGTACGCCACGAACGAGAATGCAAATGCGAGTCACGGCGGCCGCATTATCGCAGGCAACGGCGCAGGCCGGATCGGAGAAGGACCCGGCGCCCAGATGCGTTTGATAGCCGCGACCGCTCAGAAGAGGCCAACACTCGGGCACCACCGCAGCGCGCTAGCCGCCGCCGTGCCATGATGTCACATACGGGCTGCACACGGTAATGCCTCTCGCTCCCGCGGTGATAAAATCACGCGTAATTTTCCTACGCTCAGCGCAATCAGATCTGCTAATCGCTGTTTCAATTGCCTCCCCGATCCCGCTTTCCGCTGTAATTAAAGAGAGCAGTTGAATACGGAGACACCAGCGCCAAGGGCGTTTACCGGTTTGTCTTCAGTGTTTACAGTTTGTCAAGGCAGGGTCAAAAACACGGATAGAACGTCTCGCGATAAACGTTACACTCAAGTGTCAGCCCCGGTGTCCTGCGAAATTTCGCTCGAAGTAATTGCTTCTTTAGTTTCTTGTTTCTACGAGATGGTGGCAACGGTGACCGTTTCCAGACGGAGATGACGTGCGATCTCAAGAACGAAAGAGAAAGAAAGAACGAAAGAGAACGAAACAGTCCTGAAAGAAAAGATTTATAAGAAAGGAAACAATGTGCTCAAAGCAGATCATTATTTATTTAGCGTTTAACGAACAGGGCAATGCCTCCTTTGTCATTTTTTCTAAATTGTCCAGTAGGCTACGGCATATACGTAGCCTATATACGCTGTGCTGATACATTGTATGTGTGTCTCTCAGATTGGCAGATGTCGCACTCGCTGTTATTAGCGAGTAAGTACATAAATACTGACAAACTACGCCGGCCTGAATATTTGGCGTTGAGAAGAACGTTAGTAATTAAATATAAAGTAAACTTATGTAACTCATCCAGTGCACAACTCATCCAGTGCACAACTTTGTGAGCGAATAGAGCATAAAACGATAAAGTATAAAAGACAACATTCTCATGTTGCGACCCACGTTCTTTTTTTTGTGTGTCAAGGAACAGCGATGTCGGCTTCGTATCGAATTATTTTTTTTCAGGCGTACCCCAAGAAACTTGATGCATATTACTTATTACGCATAAAGGGAAAGCTATCGTGTGTGCGTGCGTGTGTGTGTGTGTGTGTGTGTGTGTGTGTGTGTGTGTGTGTGTGTGTGTGTGTGTGTGTGTGTGTGTGTGTGTGTGTGTGTGTGTGTGTGTGTGTGTGTGTGTGTGTGTGTGTGTGTGTGTGTGTGTGTGTGTGTGTGTGTGTGTGTGTTTGTGTGTGTGCGTGCGTGCGTGCGTGCGTGTGAGAGATAGAAAGAGAGAGAGGAGGGGGAGGGCCTTGGATTTTCGATATCGGAGCAGTTTCCTGAGCGCCCTCATATCACCGTTTGTAGACTTCATGCGGGCCAAGCTTAACGCTTACGCGCAGGGGCAGCAGTCTGCCCTTTCGATCCCACTTGGCGTGGCATTTAGCATCGAATGCGGGCGTAAGCCCACCGCTTCCAAGACCGGTGCTGTCCGCTTCTCTGATCTGTGATTATCTTCTTGGCATTCCAAGGCAGCTACCTCTAGATTCAGCCTGTTCTCCTTAGGTTTCGGCCGTAGCGCGCATGCAGACGAGCCCGTGCCTCGTCGACCGACCCTGTTCTCCAACGCGTCAGACCTCGCGCTTTGCGCAATGCAAATAGGCTAGGCGCGCGTTCGTACAATGGGCCCCATCGGTTTTGCGCGAGATTGTTTCCATATTTAGCGCTACCGTTGGCGTCGCGTTCTGAACCAGCTGAATGGCGAGTGCGCAACGAGCCTAGTGAGAAATTTTCCTGAGCTGTGCGCAGATTAACCTTTTACAGTGAGAAACAACAGCCTCAGACACCTTTATAAACCAAGTGTTTTAAAACATTTTCAGCAGCATACATGAAAGGCCAAGTGTCGTGCAGAGGTAGGAGGGAAGTCTTAAAGAGAAGAAGCATCCTGCGTACTCCCGTCTGCTGAGGCTTCTATATATACGCCACAGCGCAGACGACAGGCCCTCAATCACACGCTTTTTTTTTCTTCTTTGCTCTCGAGGGTTTCTTAATCGCGTTCTTATTTCTTCCTTCTTTCCTGAACTTCCAGCGAGTGCAGGGCTTACGCCAAATAAGCGCCCCCCCATAGTGCTTGACGAGTGCAACCAGTCTCGCGGGCTTTATTATTACGCGCATATACACCACGGGGAGAGCTTTATTTCCAGCCAGGAGTTTTAACGAGGACGTATACTATAGCAACGTACAGGGTAAAATTAGCAAAGCTTTACGTGCCCTTCGCCACTGCCTGACCTCCTCGCTAATAATACTATGTACGTCGTCGGTTGCAAGTCGCTATTTAGAACAATGCTAGTGCTGTCTGAAAACGGCTCTACTAGCGGGTCGGCTAGCGTTGTCTGGCCTGGTCGTCTTCCGTCATAAATGTTTTGCGGATGTGGTGTGTACGGACATAACAGCAAGAGCGGCAGGCCAATGAGTATCAGCCCATACGAACGAAACGTTTTGTGAAATCGGCACGATCTTGCGCGCTAAACATCCCTGAGATTCGATTCGGAAATTGTTACGTATACTGAGGAATGCTTCGCCACACCGTATAGGTGTAATCTTTAGATCGAAAGAGTGCATGGCGAAGGCTATACCGCTAAACCGCGAAGATGTCTCACAAGCAAACATTTCGCGGGCTCCGCATTAATGTTTGTGCGCCTTAAATTACGAGTCAACGTTGCGCTTGGTAGGACGACGGTGAAACTCAAGTGGGACGCCATGCCTGACATGTGTATCATATAGGGGCGCGCTTATCGCCGCCGCGGCCGGCCGACCTCGCTGCCGGGCCATATTTCAAGGCTGAGAGAATGCCCTGCGCAGACGGCCGCAGAATGCAATTAAACTGTGGAGAAAGGCGCACGGAACACTCCATATGCGACCCATGCGATCGTTCTTTATCGAGCTAGATTGGAGGCAACACGGAATGGAGCGGAGGCCGTTGTCTCAATGCTATAGCCAGTGTTACCTCAGGGAACGCTCGTTTCGTAAACAGCTACTCGCTTTGTGCATACGCCCCGTCGCCCTGTTCTATATAGAGGAAGGGTTAAATGACTTCAGCGCAACAGTGAGTTTCCATTCTGAAGCCCAAGTCAGTTACTGGGACTATGGAAATTTGCCTTCGCCGCTCTATTTTTCCCTTTGCGAGGCTTTCAATGCGACAGATGTAGAGAATGTCTGGCAGTGATCGTCAGAAACTTTTCCGAAACAAACGGTGGAGGGGTTTAATTTAACCCTCGCGCTGTGATCAACAGCGACATCATAATTTTCTTCGAGGCGAAAACAGCGCGCACTTGAGGAGGCTGGACAGAAGGAACACAGGGCACAGGCGCTGACTAACAAATGGAGGTTTATTGCTCACACACCATGGTAAATATACAGCGCGTATCAACAACAGGAAAGAGGTACAGCAAAAGGAGCAAAGTCTGACAGATACACACTCAAAGCAGTTTAACGAGAGGGAACCATGATTATCTAGCCCCCGATAGGAAAGCTAACTCTTTATCTAAAAGGGCTATGGAAGGGATACTGACACCGCTGTCTTTTAGGTTCACGATTTTTGGGGCTTCTACGATTTCTCGAGTCATTTTTTCGCCAGACCTGCGTAGTACGCTCGTGCCGCTGGATTGCGGCGAGCATTCACGATCTCGGCATTGGATGCCCAGATGCCCGGAACAATGTGACCGGGCAAATTTCAGGGCATGTGGGCATCCACTTATGAAATGGAAGCTTTTTTGTAAACTTGGTCCCCGGTCAATATATCTATAATTTTCAGGGGTACCCTATGCACTTGCTAAAGAAGACTGGAAGGCGACAGCGTATATGCGCCTCGTTATGTATGAAAGACGTGAACAGAAATTCAAGCCTCATTGCGTGCTTTTCGAGCCTCCTCTGGCGTTGCATATCCTTCTTCGGCCTACCACAGAATCCCCTAGGCCCTGGCTGAGCGTCTCCCATAGCGCGCCCTCTCCGCGTTACTCCATAGCCATCAGTAGGCCGAATCACGCGAGGAAAAATGGAGGAAAAGGCGAGGAGGTTAGTCAGTGTATACCCTGTGCTGTGGAAAGGAGTAAAATGAATAAAAGGTGAAAGAGGGAGAAAGGGTCTAGAGAATAACGGAGAAGTAAACACTCTCACGCACACTAGCGTACGTATTTACGTACGTAAGGCCACATCAGGGCTGCCAACCGTAGGGTAATTACCCTACCTGTAGGGTATTTTCGGAATTTTTCGGCCAGCGTAGGGTACTAGGGTGGTGGCGTAGGGTAATTTCAACATTTCGCTCGTCATTTATCAGTGAAAAAATGTAGAAGATCCGCGTGACATATCCGAAGGTTACATTCCTGGAGAGATCAGAATTGGAATTGTCTTAATTCCGATGTCACCAGCACAAAAGACGAAAGATAATACGTCAAACATCCTTGTGCTAGGTTTTTTTTTCCTCCTCTCTGTCGTCTCCCACGTGTTCGTTGCGTGGAGGGGCTTTTAAATTTTGCGACGGTGGTCGGCTTCAGTTATTAAGGCGAAAGCTTTAGATGCCCCATCATACACGTAAAAGTGATGGTCGGCGTCAAGGAGAGTGTTGCAAAAAATCATCATGATATAACGTACGACGCCGCCTCATGATGTCATCGTGGCATGACATATCGCCAGAATTTTTTTATGTCATCCTGAAGTCATTGTGTCGTCACTGTGGCATCACAATGTGACGTCAAATGACGGCGTCATCAGATGTCATCGTCGCACGGTCATTGGTGGACCGATTCCGTAGGCACCCTCTATACGTCTAAACGTCGTAGAGTGTACGTTATCTGTACGTTATCATTGTTACACGGCGCTATTTCTAGGTGTAAGGCAAAACGTAGGATAATAAAAAAAAGTTGTGCAGGGTTAAGTAGGGTAATTTTGACCTTGGCGTAGGGTATTTTCCAAAAATTGGTAGGCAACACTGGGCCACATACGCGAGGCCTAGAGAGAGAAATACAGGAAAGAGAGCGAGGTTAACCAGAGGAAGTCTCCGGTTCACAGGAGGTGGTTTAAGGGAGAAAGAGAGGTCGACAGGTACCCCGAACTTCACTACGTCTCATGAAAACAAGGTATCCTTTTCAAGACTAACTGAAGTAACGTAGAGTACTGGTCGGGTCGGTATTCATGTCGAAGCGCAGCGCGAGGAAAACAGGACACAATGTGGACCTGTGTCTTCTTTACTGTGTCCTGTTTTCCTCGCGCTACGCTTCGACATGAATCTTTTCAAGACTGCTCTTAGTTATCCTGTACTCCAGAACATGCCAAATATCACACACACACAAAAAAAATTTTGAAGATACGACATCAATTATAAGACTTTCATGCTTTGGCTAAGGAACATTTCTGAAAAAGCATTTTGCTTCACGCAAGTGAAATTTATATTTCTCCCACTTGTCTCTCATGAACGAAAATAACAGCTTTTAGTGCGATTCTTGCTTCGAGCTTCTGAACAACAGGCTCCTATTTTCAACGGTCACATTAAACAAATATGTCAATAAACACAGCAGTATTGGTGCAGACATGTTTACTTTGGCTATGTAGGCACTCAGACATCAAAAAACGGCTCACAGCAAATATTTTTCAGTGTTGAGTGGTTACCGAGGAAAATGTTCGTTATGTTCACAGAACTGTCATTCGGAAAAAAAAGCTCTAATTTAATGTTTCTGTTCCAGGGAAACCATCCCAAAAAACACCGCACAGCATTTTTTTTTTTTTTTGCTTTCACGTGATCTATAAGCCATTCCTTTCACTTGTCTAGATCTCTTGTTCTTAAGTTTTGGCAGACACCGGGATATCTTGCCTTAGCCATTATATTGATGTCGGTTATGATTAGCACCGTCCCATAAGTCCCCCCCTGATGCGACACAGAGGGCTTCAGAGACGTTCTTTTTGGCGTTGTTTCCATCAGAAACCAAACCATTTTGTTTTTTGTAGTCGGTGCCCTAACGGTTGTGGTTTTTGGAAAATATACTGAGTGAAGGTTGTTTGAAGAAACGTTTGTGTTCTGGATTCGTCTATGGAGGGCACTTTCTCAGACTGAGATGAGCCGTGTTTCACTCTTCACAAAATGGCCGAAAAGCAAAGAGAGAAAGTTGGCAGGTTTCACGGAATCTTGGCAAGGCAAACGTAAACAAAATGTTTCGCGCCAAAGGAATCGCATATACGGAGCATATTAAAACGAGCGGAGAAATGATAAAAAAAAAGAAACTTTTAGGTGTACTATAAAAAAAAAATGGCACTGAAAACTCTTCAGAAGCTCTCTATTATACACAAGGCGGCCCTGATAGCAGAGTTGCCTTGGGACGTTAAACCACAAGAGTCGACCATTCGACGCAATAAAACGTTAAAATGATTGGGCACGTTTCTAAATTCTCATATAGGGAGAATGTTTAAGCGTTTATATATTTACGGGTAAGAAAGAGCAACACGGGATTAAAACCCGCAAGCATCCTTCAAACTTGCATAGGCGCACGGAAAGGCGAGCTAGTTGGTAGGAATGCATATTTGAATAGCGCAAAAAGACACATCGTCTTTCTCGCCTGTGCCCCTGTGTCTTTTTGCGCTATTCAAATTTGCATAGGCGGTATAGACGCAGCCACAGCTTGCAGTCGCCATCTCACTTTTTTTTTTTCTATCCATCCTATAAGCTTGAAAATGTAAATGGCAGAGGCGGCGATCTGTTCTGTAAAGATGTAACACTTCTGTATCTTCATTTTTACCGCCATTTCTTTTTTATTGTTTTCCCATTCTTTTTTGCGATAAATTTGCACTCCCGCTGTCTAAGTATCCGCAACGTTATGACTTCCTCAACCACCAGTAACAACAACCGAGGTGCACTTAAAACATGCACATAATTCGACCTCAAAAGTTCTCCTCGAGGAAAGTCGTGCGTCGACGTGCTGTCACGCAGAATCGTGGAAAACAAGGTGGTGTCACGCAAGTTTCAGCGTGACGATAAGTTTACGTATAGCCGTGGGGTTCGACCACTCGCTATGCTTTTTTTAATCCCAGCCATCGACTGCAAAGAAGAGCCCTAGCCACAGACTACCCTAAGTGGTATTGCCAGTCTCTGACGTTGTGGCGCATTGCGCGCCCGTATGGCGTTGGCCAAAGATGCCTTGCAACACCCCTCGCCCTGACATCACTGTTTACCTTTATCCGTCGCCACGCGCTTGCTGAGTCGGGTCCAGCGGAATACTTATGTATTTCCCGATAGACCCACCGAGCCCACGTGATCGCATCACCCTCCCCCTCCCTTTCGCTTCCCCTCCTTTTTTATAATTTTTTATGGGCGACGAACTTTCATGTTCAGCGATGCAAGTATGCGCGAAAACGTGTAAACGATGCATTACGATGCGCCGAAACGTAGCAAAGGTTGTAATTTGGCGCTGCGTAATATTGTGCGTACTTTACACGTCTCCACCAATATAGAAATAGAAAGTAAAAAAAAAAGAGAAAATATATAGCAAACCCATAGCAGACAAGCAGAAAGTTTAAACCGGGACCGCTTTAATGCATTGGGAGCTGCTGGATTCGCGAGACTTCTCTTGCGTAAGTGCGGTCATGCTTAGTCGAACCCTCGGGCTGCCGTCTCGTTGTCCCATCGTAATATAGCGCTGTAATATAACGGTCAGTACACGCGAGCACGGGTCACTCATAAAGCGTTCTTGCGCCAAGAGAAGTTTAATCAACCTCGCCTCATTATGTATACAGTGACAGGGTGCACGCTCAGTTGCCGTAACCTCTTACTCAGCGCTCACTTGTTCGCTCGGAAGTCGCCAAATTTTATTCCATTTCATAAAACATACCGATCGGAAATTCTGCTCATGCCAGTAGGTTCAAAGATACAGACACATAAAGCATCAAATATATTCGCGACACTAGACATATCATTAGCCAAGGCAGCCGGCCGATGGCAAAGGGAACTTACGGGTGAAAAGTTTCGTGAACTCCACCTAAGACCCACAGAACGAAAATCCTTTATTTCCAAAGAACTCGAGAGCTTTTCGTTCTCAACGCGTGTCCAACAACTTCAGAGTGACGGCAGTGCATCTACAAGTCCGTTGAAAGCAACTTCACGTAGGCGTTCTGCCATTCCTCATCGGCATAGTCAGCTCTGAGAAGCTTCTTGCGATTTCCTAAAGTAGAAGTCAGTATTATTTAACAGTGAACCTCATTGGCTCTTTTGATTTATGGGAATTCAAATAAAATTATTATACGGGATAACGAATCAGCTTCAGCATAGCTATGGCTAGTAAGTTCTTTGCGGCACTCGGTGAACTTATAAGGAAACAGAAAAAGACGGGAGGTGTAAAAATAACTCCCGCTGGTGGAACACCCTTCATATATGTAAAAGAAAATTGCTTTCGCTTCACATGCGGTGAGCCCATTTTTTTTTATCTGACAGCTCAGCAAACAATATCAGCCCATGTAAATACAAGTCTAGTATGTGGCCTCTTACTATATATCGTGGCGACTATATATCACAAGGTGAACAACCCTTTATAAATACTGAGGTCATTTTCAGGGCGAAAGCATCAGACTCTGCACAGACAACAAAGAAAAAGATAGTAATCATCCGTACTGGTAGCCTTGTGAAACATTCGTTACGAAATCTCCCACAAGATAAACAGCAGACGTTATAATGCAACGGCCATTCTGGATTCCATCTCCGAAGAAAGGAGAACCTGTTTGCAGAATTGGCCATGAGTGAAAGTGCTGCGAGCTGTTCGCCGATCGTTCTTGCATCCAGTGTCGCAACGCGGAGAGCTGCCAAACCGGGCTGGATGCGCGAAGTGCCCTATAGCACACGTTCCCCTTGTTTGGGCTCTCGAAAGCGAAGGCTCAGCGTGAAAGGTTTCGAGCGGCGCACGACACGAACAGATGACACGAGAGGCCAGTTATCGTCATCAAGATCCAATCCGCACGCACGCATTGACTTATAAAGCGATGCGAACACGTCAGATAGTTTGGCGGGGTCAAATATGGGCATTCTTGTATACTTTGCATTTGAGAAAGCACAGCGTGGGAGAACAATGAGATAGCGGTTGCAAACTGAGCTCGAACATCTGTTTGTTTGCTGTCGATGCTACGTCAGGGCAAAGAAGAGCACGGGATGGAAAATAATCAAGCTGCTCAGGTATTAGTCAGATGTGCGTCAGGTGTGCTACCCTGTTCAGACGGTTCTTCGTGAATGAGATGAAAGAAAAAGTAAATAAATAAATAATTAATAAAGAAAGGAAAGAAGGAAAGAAAAAGATGGAGAGAAAGCAGGGAAACCAAATTTGTTGCTCTTTGGTCTTGTTTTTTATTCTTTAGCCACCTGT
The DNA here is from genome assembly GCA_030522465.1 of Rhipicephalus appendiculatus. Taxonomy (NCBI): domain Eukaryota; kingdom Metazoa; phylum Arthropoda; class Arachnida; order Ixodida; family Ixodidae; genus Rhipicephalus; species Rhipicephalus appendiculatus. The sequence goes on along the minus strand of JALIZH010032945.1, from coordinate 10,032,390 downwards.
ATGCAACTCCAACCCTGAAGATGTTATAATTTTTCGGGTTGTGTACCGTGCTGAAAATTTCTAACAAGAAGAGCCCGCGTTTATTTATTTATTTATTTATTTATTTATTTATTTATTTATTTATTTATTTATTTCCCGAAAGCACGAGTTGATCGGCTCTTGCGCAATACATTTGTATTTCGAAGGGCAGTACGTAATGTGCACATGCAAATAAATGACAAACTTAAGCTCATGGTGTCGCCACGTCCGAACATGCACGCACGCACGCACGCACGCGCACACGTGTGTGTGTGCGTGTGCGTGTGTATGCGTGCGTGCGTGTGCGTGTGTGTGTGTGTGTTTGTGTGTGTGTTTTATCGCTCAGGTAACACAGGTCTTTGAGAAGAGCTCTTCTATATCGCATATCACTGCCCTTGTTACGCTTTCTTCTTTTTCTCCGAAGATATTCCCCGTCCACGTTTGCAGAAATCTTCGATTTCCCCAGCACTATTTAGGCGCGACAAATGCCGACTGCCCTAAGGGAACTTGCGGTACTGACAGCCTCAGTCATCGACGTAGATGGGGGGATAGGGGAGGGGGGGAAGAGCTGACCTGGAGCGATGACAAGGCTGTCCCGCTCGTTTCATCAAGTGGCAGAGCTATTAGGGTAAGCGAACTTCGTTGGACAGCGCGAGACACAACGCGGTGTTTGTCCACCCTGTCGTCGTCCCTTCCCCTGCTGCTCGCTGTCCTGTCCAAGATTCGGATATAGCTTAGAAACAGGACAGACAAAAAGCGAAGCCAATACCAACGGTCGATGTCACGAAATGCTGTCATGCCACTAACAGCCCTGTGTGCGAGAGCTAGCACACTTTGGAAGGAGCTTAGTGTGCTAAAGACGTAGCTCGAGGCAGTGGGGCGACCAAGGGCAGCTGAACATCGATTTCGCGAGTCCGCCAGCGCACAAGGCGTTGAAGGCTGCGCTGCGTTCCCTGAGATTAACCGCACTGAAAGCCCGGTCTGATTTCTTCTAGTTCTCTCTCACTCTCCACGACTTCAGCCTCCTCTTTCCCAGCCATCGGACGGCAAACAGGACGCACGCATTGCCAGCTCTTTTTACTGTCCTCTTTGTATAGGGGCAGGTTTTTCACTTATTTAGCGCTACAAAATTGCAGCAATGCTTCGCACGCAGTTAGGCGGAAATTCCAGTACAAAATCGAGGTATTCGGCGTGGAGATTACATATTTAACGGTATACGCGGGAAACTACAGGCGTTCTAAAGAAAGAAAAAAAAGTGGGGGGGGGGGGGGGGGGGGGCAGAAACCACGTGAAAGTTGCGGGATTCTCTGCGAACCTCGTTATATATTTGCTTTCAGAAAAGAGGAAACAATAAAAGGGAAGAGGATGGGGGAAGTAATGACATTCCGGCATTCCGTCTATCGTTCAGGGAAGAGCGTATAGCGACATGCTTTTATTTTTCTCATCGCGGAGCTTGATACTTTCACAGTCTAAATTTCAACCCTACGAAACGCTTATCGACACCTTTATACCTGCACTGCTTGTGTTCTTTGTAGGCCTTCATTTCACTGTACGTTTAGAAGTTGCGTGCATCCAGCCTGTTTCACGCCATTCTCTTTGATGAAAAGGATAAAAATTCTCTAATTCACACTACAGGGGTTCCTCAAACACAGCAGCCCTTCATCACGGAGGCCACGCGCTAATTTCGCAGCGCCGCACTAGATGGTGCAGCGTGACAAGAGCGCGTCACGTGTGTCTCATACATGACGCGCTCGCAGATTCGGCGTACAACTTTATCCTCACTACAGATCGAAAATAAAATAAAACATAGGCAACTCAGCACTGGTCCTGTCGTACTGTGTCTTTCGTCCCGTCTTTCGTGCTGTTTTATTTTCGCAAATGTCGCACCACCTTGCCCAGACAAAAACACTGCTAAGCGAAAATAAAACCTCTTAAAAGAGACTCAATGGCGTTTCCCACGTTAACAATGCATGAGTGGACGCTCTAATCTGTGAGTTTTCCATGGCACTAATTAAAACAGCAAGATAAAAATTGACATCCATCGTGACAAGGAGTCTATCAGAATTTTTTGTTCTAATTAATTCTAATTGTTCTAATTCTAATTTCCGTAAAACTGGGCCTGCATTTACGAACAGTCCTTACAACATAATTTTTCATCAGAGCAATTCCTAACCAATCTTGGTGCTGTGCTTATCATTAACAAAAGTGACCGGCCGGTGGAAATGAGCGCTTACGAACGAAGCGCTTTGCGAATGCGGCGCATTTTTTGTTTCCTCGTTTAATCTCACCACTTTTCGTCAATCTATACACAGTTGTTTTCATATGTTTTCGGTATTTTCATATGCAAGAATTTGTAAGGAAGTTCTACTGAAAATGCCTTTTGTTTACATACGAATCCGGCATACATTGTAAATTTGCATCCACCATCAGAGCTGCTGAATCACACCGTGACAGAAAGTTTTCAAGCTATTCTTCCAAATGACTTTTTGCCTGTGCTCCTGACATCGTGTAATGATGTTGGTAAAGTGAATCAAATTAAATTGAACGTGCTTAAATTCCCTAATTCAACTATGAGCGGCTCGTTTCGGTCTGTTCAATATCGATCCGGCCGCCTGCTTGCGGCAAACAGCAAAAGTTTTCAAAGTTATTCCAACGCTTTAAAGTGAGCTCTAACTTCTATGGTTCCGAATGAATGTGGAGCTATCCTACGGCGTTCTCAAAGCAAAGTTAAGATGAACTTCAATTTAAAGTGCTGCAGATTCCAAGTAGTACAACGCGAATAACCCAGCCCTCGCACACGCACCTTCCAACCCGCTCCGACAAACAAACGAGAGTTGGCTACCATATAGTCTAGTGTCGATGGCACATCCCGTACGAGGTCACACGACTCACATAAAGAGAACAATAGAATTTCTGAGCGCATCTTGACGCTGATCATCATGAAAATTATGAACTGTGATAGCTACTGACGACCCGGGTGTACTGCGACCGGTGTCACCCGGTGTATGCCTTAATCAACCTCAGCGCCGACAGCGGTACACAGTTAATAACTTTAATTGCAGTGAAGACCAACATTTCCTCACTTAGGTTCACGCGAGGTTAGAGCGGTACCACTCCGCGACTGATAGGTAGACCGTCCACACGGGCTGCGCCCGAATTATGGCACGGCGTCAGCTATCGCCCGGCAGCAGTTGACACACACGCGCACCGTCTTGTAGTTACGTGTGCGCAGCAGTCCATGACCTGGCTTCCGTCTCCCTTTGCTGCCCCTGCCGCCTCCACCGCTGCAGTTTCGTGCACTCGGCGCGAACAAGGAGCCGAAAACGATGCCTGCGGGCGGCTCTCTCGCCGCACGCGCCGTTGGCCGGGACACAGGCAGCGGCGGCGACGCTGTTTATTCACGCATCTGCACCCGGCCTCGTGCGAAAGGCCGCTATTGGATCCGCATGAGCAGCCACCCGCCGGCTGTTCCGCCGCGGCTGCTTTCCGGTCGCGTCGCATTCCGGGTACGTGCAGCGGCGGCGCCGTTCAGCCAGAGCGAGGGATGCGCCTGTACCGCTGGCTATCGCCCTTGGGTGTGCTTGCTACGAAAGCGGACCGCTGCTCCGACACGAGCACGGTAACCCCGAAGGCGGGGCTCTACACGCCCTGCCTTACACTCTGAGAAACCCGGAGGACGGAACAACTCCAGGAAAGAGAAGCAAATAACCGTGCCATGCATGCGAAAAAGAAAATGTTCCGAAAGGAGACGCGCTCAGAGCACATGATGAACTTTATACTACTTCCTTACAACAGGAAGCAGAACACACTCCACAACACGAAGCTTTCAATCAAGTGGTTCACACTTGCGGCACAAGTAGGGGTTTGATGGCCATTGTCAGTTCAAGGTATGCAACATCAACCCGTAAGCAGTGGGGCAGAATGACCGTCGATAACGGTCATCCGGTGACCGCACGATGAGAAACAGCGCAAGATAAATCAAGAACAAGGAATTGCAATGGGGCGCGCACTACGAACAAGGAAGGATTTTGGAGGCCAAATTGAGGAGGAATAGGACGACGGGTCCACGTGCTTTATACTTGATTATCAGCCAAAGAAAGTTGGACACACAAAGACCACTTACCAACAAAACTTGGCGCAAGGATAATTTTTTCGAGAAAAAAATTCATCCACGATTACGATACTCCCTAATGCGAATTCTGAGCGCAGCTTCATGTTGAGGCAACGCCAACTATGTCTGAAGTTTTGGCTGTTGTAGCAATGTAACATTCGTTACGTATTGCCACAGAAACTGCCAGCGCTCGAGTGCTGCGCACACCACTCTGTGCATTTTAGGCGTCGCGAACCAAGCGGAACGCCGACAGCCCCGTTACGACAAGCGAAGCCAGCCGCAGTGCACGTGCCAGCCCTGCATGCGCACGAGCTCCGACCGAGGGGCCAGAGCGCGTGACGGAGGAGGAAAGCGAGGTTAGAGGCCAGCGGCTCGTGATATCGAGTCTCTGCGTTCGCTGTTTCGCCCTCGTTCGCTCTATCGGTTACGCCGCCGCCAGCCAATAACAGCGCCGCCGCTCAACGCAGGAACGGGCGTCTGAGGGTAGGTACTCACCAGCGGCAAAAAAGCGAGCGACACGCCGCGTGCGGCAAGCAAGCTGCGCCGGCGCGTGTTCAGTTTCTATTCGCGTTTTACGCTACAAGGCAGTTATACTTGGAGTCTCGAGTTGTCTAAGACTTCAAGAATTGCTGCCGCGCCGCGTAAAACGCGAATGGGAACGGGAACGCACGCGCCTGCCGCGAGCGCGCTTACCGCACGCGGCGTGTCGCGCGCGTTTTTGCCGCTAGTGAGTACCTACCCTATGAGCGGCGCTCTAAAACGCCAAACATGCGCGGAACACACAGCACACTCATAGCGTAAGTTGGAGGAGAGGCCTTCAAGCCCGTTGTGCACTCTCTGAGGGCGCCTGTAGTGCAAATACAGTTGCGAGGTATACCCACTATGCCGTAATTCATGGTCATTATGTGATGTAGTGATGTAACCACTACGCGTCTGTAAGGCGATCTGTGCACCTACGTAGTTGCACACTTTTTTGATGCTGTGGCTGGTGATGATGACATTCACATAGGTATCAGCCCTTCGTAATGGGTCGGTAGCCGCCGACCCGTTACGCAATTCATACGGTGTGACGCCTGTTGCGATTGTACGCTTCTGCCGCGCAATACTACATCTTGTAACCAATACTACATCTAACAAGGAAAACGAGCCCTTAAATTTACACTTTGTTCCTACATCTTGTAATGTGACTTCTCGCCCGACATAACGCCTGTACACGGTCTTTTTCCGGAGAACCTCAAACACTGGTGCGACTCTGTGGTAGAATACCTGACTGCTACTTGCACAAAGTGCCTCGTTCGATTACGTTCTCATCGGTAATCATCGGTAATGAACGGGCCGATCAAGCTGCCCGTTCAGCCCATACAGAGGACCGCGACCTGTCGATACCTCTTTCGAGGACAGACGCTGCTCGGAAGCTCCGCATGCTCGCTCGCCATTGCACCACATCAAATTGGAATGAGCCACATTTCATGCATGCACGATTGCACTCCCTCGATCCCACGTTAAGCCTTAGAATTCCACCAAAGCTTCGTCGAGGTGACGCTACCGTCCTGTGTAGATTATGGCTCGGCGTTGCGTTTACCCAGGCGTATGCGTTCCGTATAGGCATGGCCGACACCGCCGCCTGTGAACATTGCGGCGACGAAGAAACAATTCGACATGTTCTGTGTGACTGTCCGGAATATGCCACACAGAGACAAGCTCTTTGTCAGGCCTTCAACAAGATCGACGACCAGCCCCTATCTGAAGAAAGACTATTACGTCATCGTTCAGACCTAACATCGCAGACGAAGGCCTTACAAGCACTAATAGGCTTCCTGCGATCTACTGGCCTATCAGAACGACTCTGAGCGGAACGTTCTCGTGTTTGTGTGTGCGGCTGCGGTTTTTTTTTTTCTCTCTCTCTTTCAACCCCCCTGTTCCCCAACCCCAGTGCAGGGTAGCATACCAGATACTACCTTTTGGTTAACCTCCCTGCCTTCCTCTTCTCTTTATCTCTCTCTCTCTACGTTCTCATTATGCCCGATTGCTGCGACGGACACCTGCGGTGGCGGCGGACAGCATCACCACCAAAAACGGCTGTTGTAAGCTCATAACATCCTACGCTGTAAAAAGAAGGCGCATTCGCAAAACTAAAAGCCGCTTTTGCTAAGTATCAAAACTTCGGTAGTGATAAATTCTGGGGTTTTAAGTGCCAAAACCACGATATGATTATAAGGCACGCTTTGGTGGGGGGACTACAGATTAATTTTGACCCCCCTGTGGCTCTTTAACGTGCATCTAAATATGTTCTAGCATCTCGTCCCGATAGAAAGGCTGCTGTCGCGGCCGGGAATCGAACCTCCATCATCAAGCTTAACAGCGAACGTTACCTGCTAAGCTGCCACGGTGAGTTTAAAATTTCGGTGCCAACCATTGTGAAAAAAAAAAAGAAAACGGAGAATCGTAATAGCTGATATGGCCACGAAGATGCGAACTTTCCTGCTTGCACGCAAAGTTGAGCCGCACTGCCTGCGGTAAAGGGAACCCGTCCTGATTACTTCGTTTGCGCGTTCAGACTTCATTTGTGTTCTTATTTTATTGTTTAGCGTCTGATAAGGGCATCTGAATTTTCTAGGAGTAGCCTGTGTCCTGGATTGTAGACCCAAAAATGCTAAAAGCGGGACAAGACAACGCCATGAAACAGTTGGCGCGAAAACTTATTGTAAAGTATATCCCTTTTATTTCCTTTTTTTTTTTAGGGGGGGGGGGGGGATTTACATCTAACCATTTCCGCGGACAGATGCCGAAAGTAGTGTGGCCTAAAATAGTAGGTCGATCCAAGAGGTAGAGTAGTCCTTTTTTTTTTTTAATTTGTACTGGTTCGGAGCACAGTACCTGGCCAGTGAGACATTACGTAATCAGTTATCTTTTGACATATCCACTCTCGACTTCCCGTAAAAGCACGCTGGGGGTCTTCCATATGTGCCTATTGTTGACGTTTGCAAGATGCCTAGCAATCTAAGTGATTCTAGCCGCCATATAGGCGCGTGTAATTGACGTCAGGACCCTCACAAAAGAGAGGCTCGCTCCTTTCCGCATCAGTGCGCCGTGGGAGCGGTCTATAGAGCTTTCACACGTCGCTTGACAGGACCATTTCCCGCCGTAATGCGTTGCCCAATAAAGCTTCTCACACCCAGTTGAGTTCGAGAACGTAAGCGTCGAAGCCGTTCGTCGTCGCTATGCGGCCCAAACGCCTGAAGCCCGTGGTGCCCTCTGGAACGAAAAGGGATCGCTGAAAGTGGTGGCTGGGCCACCTAAACGAAGCAAACGAAATTTCTTCAATGCAGCAATGGTAACTGAGGAAGGAACAAACATTTTCTCTTCGATGACACGTGTGTCATTCCGGCTGCACATGCCACCAATTCGCGCACATGTCACAAATGCAGCCACCATTTAGCTCCGGCAAAAGGGCCCTAATAATAATATCTGGGGTTTAACGTCCCAAAACCACGATATGATTATGAGAGACGCCGTAGTGGAGGGCTCCGGAAATTTCGACCATCTGGTGTTCTTTAACGTGCACTGACATCGCACACAAAAGGGCCCTAAACATCCTCTGAAAAGACAAAGAACGAGCGCGTTATCCTCTCCTCTCGCTTCCCGACTTTGTGACGCCGGCAGGGTGATTGACGTGACGTCATTAGGATACGATCTCTCGATTGGTCCATATACAAGAGATATCAGTTGTGAATTGTCTCCTATCGTGCTTTTCCATGCAGTCGCACGCTAGTTCTGCCTTGTCTCGCTTGTCTACCGTGCGCGATCAACTGATTTCACTTCGTTTAGTGCATTTTCGACTGCGCAAGCGGAGATAACAGATCGTCTTAGTTTTAAAGACGTTGGGCTAGTTGGAATACTTGCAGTAAATCGTACGTGGGACAAAGCGGCAGATGTATCGACGTTCGCTTAAATGGGCACTAAAGACAAACACGATGTTTCTCGTATTAGTTAGCTACGCTTTCACAGTACCAAAACCACCACGCGTGTCGTGAGAAGACGGTTGGAAAACGAGAAAACGCATAAAAAGATAATGCGGGTGGCGACACCACCTTGAAATTCCAGCACCTATCACCGTGACGTCATAGATTTTAACGGCGTCCACGAGGGCCCACGCAGTTCCTAATCGATAAAACTGAAGTAGGTTGTCCTCTGAGGGAGCAAGAGACTTGTCATAAGAATGTTCAAGAAATTTTGTTAAGCCAATGTTGCCAAAATACGAAAAATACACTTTGAAATCCGTGAAGTCGCGCGCGGAGACTTTCGCGCGATATTTCAAAATGAAAGTTTCACGTTAATTTTCTCCCGTAATAATAAACCTATGATGGGGAGGGGGGGGGGGGGGGGGCGCAAAGTTTGCCCCATACATGGACTTAATAGGAAGGGGGGGCGCTGCGACGAACCTTCGCCCCCCCCCCCCCCCTGAAGGGGAATCCTGCGCACGCCTATGGTGAAATTAGCGTCATTACCGATTGTTTCACTTTAGTGTCCCTTTGAAGGAGCATAATGAGTCTTTGAAAAAGCCTAACGCATCGCATCTTGCGTAGCATTGGAGTACGTGTGGCTGCTCTCCTGTGTTCGTAGATGCGGAAGCACTTTATAGGCACTCTTGAAAATTAACCCGTGAAGTGATCGAATGATTTCAAATTCAAAGAATGGGAGACGCATGCGTTAGCCACGCGTCGATAACAGACAAGGAGTTTGCATATGTACTTGGCACGTGTAATATTAAGTGATAAGTTTACTGGTGCGCAGGTGTTGATGTTAAATGACATGTTTGAGTTTCTTACTTATGCGCATGTCTGCCATGCTCTTCTTTATTTTCCTGTATGTTTCCTTCGAAATGAGTCTTTCAGTTGCGAAACAGCGCCCGTTCTGCGCACTCTGTTTTACGTCTTCGTGTTTTAGCGCTGCATCAATTACGCAATTATTTAAGACGGCAACTGCACAGAACATTTTGCAGCAGTTCCACTCAACACCCTCCTTTCTCGTATACTTCGATGATATACAGGATCGGCTAGTCGGCTCACGAGGCATACAGTTAAAATGAAATTGTATCGAATGAAAAGAACGATCGCATTGCAAAGACTCTGCGACCTTAAAGGTGACGAGGTAGAACCCACTTACACGAACGCTGCAATAGCGTGGCCTTCGAGGCGACGCCTGCAAGCAGGCGAATCGCAAGTTGGCCTTCCCGCAGAGTGCAAACTCTTGCGCCGCAGCGCAACAGCCCGTTTGTCCAAGCGCGCGTGACGGGCAGTGCTTGCGAGTTTCAGGGCGTGGCAGACGCGCGCGCGGTTTCTGTGACGTCTCTGCACGTGCCCGCCACGCGTCAGCACACACGAGTCACTGCACGCAATGTCCCGTCACGCCACATGGTGACGTCGCAAAAATTCGAACAAACAGCCGAACGCCCACGTCAGTGTTTAAAGTCACGTATACAGAAGCATCATATAGTATAGTGCACTACTGGTAAGTCCACACAGGCTACGCTTGGCGAAGTTTTGTTTTCCTTCCTGAGGTACTGAGGATAAAGTTGAGGTGAGTAGGTGAGGCGATACGTAAAACAGAAGACGGCCAGAAGACCGCTATAGAATTCCCGCAGGTGCCTTTGGTCAAGACAGCTATTAGCTGTAATACTTTGCAAGTATCTCTATGGCTACGCTATACTGCAGATGTTTTACATGCTCTTGAATGAAATTTCGAGCAAGTGTTATGCTAGATACATGCACACAAGCTACAATTTTCAACGCGCCTCAATGTCGGAGTGGTTATATGACGTTCTGCATGCCCAGCAACCAGGCCAATGGTTCAATTCTCCAGTGGGGGGCGGAATACAAGAACTCTCGTGCACTGAGCTTTAGAGAACCCCACGTTGCCAAGATTGATTCGGAGCATCCCTCAACGGCGCCTCCTTATAGCAGAAAAAAAGCTTTGGTTTGGGTAACTGTTGTGTGCGATAATAACAAAGTGAGGAAAAAAAAAACTTTATTCAAAAGCCATTGTTTCTGGAGGACCAGGTCCCGGCCTAAGCGGCATGCTACCCTTCCTTCGGCCCTGGCGACGTTCTTGGCCCTGGACGGCCCTAGAGTTGGTATTCCGGGTCAAAGGTTAGCAGTACAGCCTCCCATTGGTTTGAGTCGTCTTAGGCAAATGCATAAGGAACCGTGTGACTTTTTTGAGTTCTCGAGCCCCTGTGTGAGCCGCGTAATATTCAGGGGGAGGAAGTGCACAAGGTGTCCAGACGATTTGTACGGTGTGTGTGTGAAGGGGGGGGGGGGGGGGGGGGATCAAAAGTTCCCAGGCCACGCTGCCATAGAAATACATGGGATAGTGGCCTGGTAACTTTTGACCAGCCCTGTACGTATCTGTGATCTCTGGAGTTGAAAAAAAAATTTTAAAGCGCTTCCGGTGGGACTCGCCCTCATAAAAAAAATTGCACCACCGTCTCCTAGTCACTAATATACATCCATACCTGCCAAGCTAGCAGCATGAAAATTCGGGAGACCGCAGCGGGGAGGGGGGGGGGGGGGGGGTCTCCCGAACATATCAAAAGTTATTGCATATCAAAAGTTACTGAGACTGAGACATTCGTGACCCGTTGTCGTTGCTTCTGTCCACTGCGATTGCGAAAGCACGGCGTTTCAGAGCCTCCATCATTGTGCTTTCTGCATCTGCAGTCATTTCCCCGACGATGGCAGTTGTTTTCGCACGTCCGCACCCGTACCGCTTCGCGTCCTCGCACTTCGGGAACATCTTCCGAAACAACGGTCCTGCGTGATCACTAACGGTTTGCGGCAAATTGTATTCCACAAGAAATTCCGTGAATAGGCATTCTGCGCGTATCGCACTGTCTTCGCAGCTCTTTTGGCAGAAACTTCCAAAGTTGCCCTGCCCTTCCGCAGCACGAACGTAGTTTTGATGCGTCTGTGAAGCGATGTGCACCTTTATGTCGGCCTTGTCACCGTGCGAAACGCTTACATCACAGGCGCACGTGGTACAGAATTCCGTACTTGTCACCTTTCCGCGAAGTCACAAAGCACGGAAAATCAGCTGTGTATGAGTCCACAAACACGTGCACGTACTTCTTCGCTTTGGACACCGCCATCGACCTTCCAATTGAACTCGGGTACAGTGGCTAGTACTCGGGGAAACACGCAACCCCCACAACCACGTAAAAAACACAACTGACGCCAGGCGGCGTAGGCCTAGCGCACCCAAATGCGGGAGCCAAGACAGGCAGACGCAAAAGTTGTGGTAACTTTTCCCTCGTCTTCTTTTGGTACGGTGGCGAGCGTGTTGCGGCCGCCGGCCATCCCCCAGATGCGCCGTACATATACTTAGCGGTACTCTACGGTATGGTTACAATGAACTATAAGTGTAGTTGCGAGTGCTCTTCCGCAGCACCGCAACTGTCCCCGCAGGAAAGGGGGACGTACGCGCGTGCTTAAAAAAAAGGGAAAAAAAAACACCTCTGCTGTGGCGGCCACTTTTCGGGAGATTCGAGATAGCATTCGTACAATCGGGAGATTAGGTCATAATTCGGGAGTCTCCCGGATAATTCGGGAGAGTTGGCAGGTATGTGTAACATCTGTCCGACGTGGAAGTTATTGCCAATGCGATGGCTCATTCCTTCGCCGTTTCTGCTCTATGTGTTCACGGTGAGCCGCTGGTTTTTACCTTGCCATCTCCCTACATAATAAGGTCAGTCACCTTTTGTAGCTTTTGTGCGGCGTCTACGTAGACCACATTGTTGATGTCTTCGTGTTTAGTTCTGAGAGCATTTGCCCTTTCCGCGTCGTTCTTCGGGTGCATGTTGCTGGGAATCGGAACATTGATCCCTTCGCGGATCACTTGCGGTAATGCAAATGAGTTCTGCGGAATCCCGCAAGGTGGCGGAAGGGTTAAGAAAGGGAAAATAGCACGAAGCCACAAGGAAATCCATACGGATTTCTCAGAAAGAAAAGATTCTTAGTTGCCGACTAAGAAGCCCCGGACCAGGACGAATTTTTCGGCAACTAAGAAGCTTTTCTTTCTGAGAAATCCGTATGGATTTCCTTGTGGCTTTGTGCTACAAACTGGGTGGTTGTCTATTTTCCCTTTCTTAACACTTGCGGGATATCCACTTTGATACCCTGCTGCGTCGCATATCTCATATTCAGGTAATCTAGCATCGTCCAGCTAGTACGAAGTCTGCGCTAGCCTTTTGTATATTGCCGTTTTGTGCGCTTCTGTTAATTCCTCTAGGGCGTTGTGTATAGCTAATGCGAGTATATAGTATTTCCGTGGATGTATGTAGCGGTATTCCAAACGCGCTTCTGTATACTTTCCTTACCAAGGCTTTGACCTTTGCTTTTACCGCCATGAGGAGGTTCAGATAAGGAACACATACTCTTCGGCCGATGGCGAAAGCCTGCACTAGCTTAATTACGTTTGTTTCCTTCATCCCGCTGTGTTAGCTTGTCATTCTTGCGATCAGGCGCAACGTTTCTTAGCGTACCTCTTCCTAAAACCTTTATCGTTTCACCATTTCGCCTGTTCGCTTGTGTTGACATTCCTATAGCATCCGAGTGCCATTCAACTGTCCGTATTTGAAGCTGTCACTGCCGGCTCGAATAACCCACGCGTAGTGTAGTACGTCAGTGTATTGTTGTAACAATGGCACCATGACACACAAGTCACACATTTGCAATTTACACGGGACCGATGCATGTTATACAGGCGAGCGCACACCGATCGCATATCCGCCACGTGCAACGGCGCTGGAAAGATAGCGTTTCAGCTTGCCCTTCAGTCGCGCTTCTGCTTGCCCTTCATTGAGAACGTGGCGAAGCCACGCAGCTGAAGGCCGACGCAGAATTTTTCGTGGCGGCGCGTGTCACGACAATACCTGGCGCAGCGCCCAAATCGCTGGTCACCGGTGGAGTCCAGCAGCAGGCGCGGCTGCTGCCGCTCTAGTCGACGCCGCTGCGGCTATATGATGGAAGCCAAGCGTGACACGGCACTGACATGTCGCGGGCATTAGGCGCCGGCTCCTCTCCATACCCACCCATTTCGCAGAATTTCCTCTTATCAGCTTGTCGCGGGCACGAACGTACGGCGGCGCACGCACGCAGCCGCGCATGAGCATAGCTAGAGCGCCGTCTCTCCGCGCCCCAATGTTGTCAGGGGCTCGTGGCGTCAGAGCAGGTGAAGAAAATGCCAAGTTTAAATAAAAAAAATGGCGAAAGCACATGGCAATAGGCGTACGCTTGAGCTCGGCGCGTGGTGTTTCCACATCGGGCTATACGAGAGAGAAGTCGCTATAGTAATCTTGAGTAACCTGCCGCCGATACCCACACGGTACTAATAGCCTCTACGGTAGTCGAGAAATCCTACTGCGGGCATGTCAAATTTCGCCCAATTCTCGCACTCCTCATCTCGTCAGTCCACACTCGGCTTACGTCCATTGAGGTCTGCATATACTCCTAATATGTACGCACCACACACACACACAAATAAAAGGACAGAATTTTACAACTTACAGAAAAGCACGCAGGGTTGTAGTACATAGTGGGTCGCTTTTCCTCCGAGTTTTCACGACATCGCTGTGAAATCATGTTTAAATTTTCGTTATTGCACATCGGAGTTCAAATATTATTATTATTATTATTATTATTATTATTATTATTATTATTATTATTATTATTATTATTATTATTATTATTATTATTATTATTCAGGGAAAAAAAATCCAACAACAAAGAGGTAGATGAGCAAGCTGGTAGTTGTCTCATGTATATGCACGTGCACACCTGCGTATTTTTTTATAACGTTTACAATAGTGAAGAGCGTGTCTCACAATCGCAGTTAATTCATTGTGCCTGGTCATTCCCAATGAATGAACCGCACATTTCTATGGCGTGTGTCTGTAGCCATTTGCGCAAATGATGCGCTGACAGTAATACCTGCCCCGTCCCCGTCTGACTGGACATACTTTTTATAGTGAAAACAATCGTTTATATCGCCAGAGCTCCGAGGAGTGCCAGGGATAGGATACTGTTCAAAGGATGAGATTAAAAATTAGTTTCTGAAATGTTAATGAAGAAGCCACAAAGACGGACAGAACTAATGAAAACGAAGCTTATCGTAACGTCCATTACTAGCCGCTCTGGCTTTACTCCCCCCCCCCCCCCCCCCCCATGATGGCGCTGCTGCGAGCATGCCCAAAATCTGCCTTTCCCGCGACAAATTTAATATGAATTCTCCTTTGCAACATGCCCCAACAAATGGCGTCAGTGGCACTGGGCATGCGCAGACTTTCGCACGCAATACAGATACAACTCTCGATGTTCTTCTAAAACAGCCCAACAGGCGGATTTTAGAAATAATTGGCTCAACGTTAGCGTTCACTATGAGCGCAGCGTAAACTGAAAAGCCCAAGCCGAGGTCTGCTTTTTCGTCAGTCTAATACCGCCTCGGTACGGTAAGCCGATTGCGTCCTATTTCGAAAGCTCTAATATCTTTCTAGAGTCCCGCATCCGTACCCCGACAGAGAGCGAAGAAAGGCTCGCAGCAGCAAGGAGTAAAAGCTATAGCTGTCCTTTCTTGTGTTGCGCGTAGTCAATTTGCCCGCAGTCCACGGTGCGCACACAGCGAAGCTAGATTCTGATCCACGAAAGATTTTCCTGTCGCTCGCCGCGGAAGGATAGGAGCAAGGAGCGAGCGGAGCTAAAAGCCACCCGGACTTCTTAAGTGTGAAAAATGGAGCTAACGGTCGGGGGTGAGCCCAAATGGATGTATAATTTGTTTTTATATCGGCGACACAATGCTGGGAACACAATGTCGGAACACGGGCGCCAAGCATTTCCGCGGACAATCTAAACAAGAGCTCCGCTGTGCCGGCTGCGCCCAAGCAGCAAAACAAACGACGGCTGCTCGCAGCGAGAAAAATAAAAAGAATTGCTGGGCAACAAAGTTAGGTGTATATACCGCTGATTAATTCCTTGATATTTTCCCGGCATTTCCCGCGTGCTCTCTGCAAAATACACAGCAGTCATGACGTCCCCACGGAAACCCTTTGAAAAACGTTCAAGCGCAAGATAGCTCACGGACGAAGCGAGTCGACGAGCACAAGCGCTCAATTCAACGAACGGCATTATTTGAAACTGAGCAGAAACGTCTAGGCACATGCATGGCGTCCACAGAAAAGCGTTCGGAACGTTTGGAATCGCGTTCAAAAAATATCATTTTCGAAAGGTCTAAAGAAGGCGTCTTCACTCACTTCGTACTACCTGTTGCAGTTAGCTGCTTTACAAATCGCCCTTTCGAAAGGTATGCCATTTATAGAAATAACGAGGCACTCGTGGAACAACGTCAAGGCACCAACATGCGCTTCTATACAGAGCCAAACAGCCGTCACGTTCCTGCACAAGTTGACGGGTTTAGTTTAGTAAAACCCGGGTTCACTTTTCTACATAATCACCGTCAACTTCTAAGCACTTTTCGTACCGCTGCACCAGTTTCTTTAGTCCCTCTGCATAGAAGTTCGCCGGCTGCGAATTTTTTGCTGTTTGAGTTGCTCGGTAAGCATTTTTGGTACCCAGCTTGCACACACTTTGTGAATTTCGAGCTTTTCAGTTACAGTCGTGTAAATTGTAGATTGTTCAACAAAAGAAGTCTATCCAACAGACTACAACAGACTACAGTGCCGTCTGTATAGTCCAACCCGTGTTTCCTTATCTCGCACATAGCGGTAACCTGCGAGCACCGACATCTCCGAAATGAGGGATGGTTAAATTATAATTTATTCATCTACTGATGCAACGGTACACATATGGGACAGGGAAAACAAGTTGCAATAGACAGTCGCCTTCATTCTTTTATAATGCATAGTTTTGTAACTTGTAAGCTGTTCCAGAAATGAATCACCCCCATGCGCGGATCAAGAGGGAGTGTTCAAATGCTTGCCAAAGTATTTTACCGCAACGTTTTTATACTGGACGCATTGTACGTATCTGTCTATCCTATGAGTAATGTCTCCGCTTCTGCACTAAACTGTATACAGAACTATCGACCAGGCACTGCATTCGACGTTGCTGCGATGTGTATTTGTTGGTGTTTTTTTTTTTTTAAATCTCGTTCTCGCTGTGTGCTCTCGTCATGCTGTTCACTTGCCACAGCTGCGCAAGATCTTCTGTGCTTCTTCAATGCCACTTATTATATTGTCGCGCTTGCTCGTGAGTTGTCAAAATGTATAGTTGATAAGCTTTCTGGTTGATTTGTTTTCTTAAGCACATTAGTTGCTGTAGTAGCGTCGGCGTGCGTGAGTTAATGGCGCTCCTACCACTTCGGAGTACATACTCTTATAAAAAAAAAAAAGTATATATTTCCTGACGTAAGGTTATAACTTTCTGTCACTTACGTTTCAAGGCTCTTAGCTGCTTGAAGCAAATAATGAAAGTGTTATGTAAAGTGAATGTTGTAGCTTACAACCAAAGAAGAAAAAAAATGCAATCTCCACCCACAGAGCCGCAGTGCGCACGTACTTCCCCCCTGTAAGAGAGCCGTGCCAGCTGGTTTCCGTTCAGAAAGTATTTTCTCTTTGCTAACGTAAATGCCAGATAAAAAAAAATACTAAGTGTTCATCGGTTCTGACTAAAACACTTCGGTTGGTTAAGTACTGATGCCAGAATCTCAGAAACATTCGCACTGACGTTCAAGTTCTCGATCTAGAGCCAGCGACACGAACGAACATCTATATGGCAATATCAAGTATCCTTAACACGCAACAAGGCTTGACGTCACGCAAATGAGCGAACGCACAATAAAACTTGTTGCTGGGCGAGATGGTTCATACTTGAAAGGTAAATTGGTAGCTAATGCGCAAATTGTACACAAGGACAATTTGCGTACAATTTGCGCACGCCAATTTACCTTTCAGATATGAACCACCTCGCCCAGCAACCAGTTGTACTTGTCCGTGTCTTTTCTTACTGTGTCATTGCGTACCATTTGCGCATACAAATTTATCTTTCATTTCGAGCGAACGTGATTGGATGGAAAATCTTATTATCTTCGGGTGGGACACGGATGGCTGTGGGCGCACGTTATACTTTTTCTTAGGTTTTAACCGGCTATAGATCGGTAAGCTGGCGAGGTAATTAAGAATATGCACCAAATTTGACTTTGTTTCACAAAATTTATCCGGATACTTACTCTAGCGGCTGGTGCCCCCCTCTGCGGGGAGGTAGCTATTTCAGAGCACATGCTCTGGCGATGTCCTTCGTTACTGGGCAGCGATCAAGCCAACCAAGTCAAGTGGTGCTCCGCCATCAGAAGGCCCAACAACGGGGATCAGCTATGGGCCGTCCAGAGAGCCCACGATGCGGCGGTCAGGCTTAGCTAAACCCATCCCAACGTAGGGGGAGCGCACTGCGCGCTAGTCACGTCTCTCAGGACAGTTAATAAAGTTTGACCAACCAACCAACCTGCACTCCGTCTATTTAATTACCTATAAAATTACCGGCAGACCTCAGATAAATACACGAAACACTCAATATGCGATCGCAATACGTCATCACAGGTTATCATATAAAAACAACAAGCACATCAAGGCGGCAACATCGCGTACGACTTTTTCACAATCGCCATTTCAGCAGGTGAATTAAAACAGCTTGCATAAGTGCGGAACGTTGTTCATCATATGCAGAAACCCGTGTTTGAAGCGCTGTATCTGTATACTCGGCACACAAGTGGGCAATCGAAAAATTTCATGGAATCCTGCCAGATTGCTATTGCAACAGAATGACCGGGGGGTTTTGATCAGTAACATTAATATATCAACGTGAACTTCCTGTGTATCTTCTGCTACTAAATGCTTCGCATTAAAGTAACTATAGAAAGAGTAACTGAAGCATTTACCATCTCTTTCTAAATGCTGATGCAAAAAAGATCGAGCGAGGGAGAGAGAGATTTGCCTCGCTCAGCAACGTCGGCGCTCATGCGAGTGGTCCCGGGATCCGACTGCCTAGTGAAGCTGAGAGACGGCCGCCGAAATCCCGGTTACAGTTTTCGATTGTTTCATATAGTTTTTAGCATTTTCCCGACACGGACCGACAGACATTTTCGAGCGAATGCTTAAATTGATGCCGTTTCTCGATGCCCGTCCTCCGGGAAATGCTAGGTTTGCGTCGCGGTGCGCGTATCAAGCAGCGATGCCCAACGCCCGAAGAAGGATGCCTCTCCGCAACGCTGCGCACCCTGATGAGATGCAGAGCTGTCGTCAGAGGCGACAGACGCGTGGTGACGATGAGGCCGAAATCCTCCACTGAGCAGGCTCCCCCCGTGCACAGACCCGAAACTGGGCGCTGCTATTTTGCGGGACCAAGGCCGCGAGACCGAAATAGAGGCCCCGCGGCAGCGCAGACCGCCTACGCGGATCAAACCGCCGGACGCGAGCCGAGCTCGCCGAGGCGCTCGTCGCGGTGAATCGCTTCCCGCCGTAGGGGCGAACCACGGGCGCGATGCTGGGGACGTCTCATCGATTGACGTTGGAAGTGCGGTCGCAGCGCCGCTCTTAAAGTTTAGATTAAATTCCCGAGAATCGATAGTGTTGCTAAGTCCCGCGGGGCCCGGTAATTGCTGCCTTCTATAGACCTGCAGCTGGTGCACGCTAAGTCGGTCAAGTGTACAGCTAAAGGCGGGAGAAAAATAAACGCACACTGTACTGCAGGCAGGAGGCAGAGACAAACTGCGTCGGCCCACCTTTTCAGAATTTCAAAAAGTCACGTTACACGAGCAGTCAGATAGTCGCTCAATAGTATCATTCGAAGAACTGCGTTTCGGTTCTCAGAAAACGGGTAGCATTAGCGATGTCGATCTTTCTTGTGTACGCTAGGCCTCGGGACCTATAATACCGGTAGTTGTTAGAGCAAGCACACCATAACATGAAGCCAGCTTTACGAATGTTTTCCGTTCATGAGAACTGTTCAAACGTGGCTTTCACTTTCCCTCACACTGCTCGACTTTACGACATGCATGTTTCCTCACACACGTGTTAGTGAATCTGCACCTAAAGGCTTCACAAATTCATTCGTCGGCACAGATGAACCACGTCGTTCACAAACACGCAAAACTGTTTGTAAACGTACATTTGCCAGCCAACCGGGTCATAAAACTTGATAACGACTTCTCCACTTCTCCAGCCACTTGCAGGCATTTATCGCGAACGAACAGCTTTGGAAAAACTGGCCCCTCGATCTATGCACACCATGATCAAGTTCACATACAGAGCTCAAGCCATATTTCGAAATTCACAATACACGTGCCTTTCTGCCTGTATAAATTTTTCACGAGACGCTTCCGGAATTCTTCACTTATTTTGTCTTGTATGCGGTAAACTTTGACTTCCGTGCTACTAAACTACGTGGCAATGCTGAAATATTTCGTTGTTGAATATTTAAATGTCCATTTTTAGCACAGTTAATCCTATTAGGTTTGATCTTGTATGACCACATTGCGGTATTAATTTGACTGTTGGCTGTCCTGTTCTTGCTCTTCCATGTCCTTACGTTCCATTCACGCTACAGTTTCTTTGCGTCTGCCGTCTAGTCCACGGCCATTTACCCACAGCTGTGCGCTAAAATAAGCACGAATGTTTCAAAATTTTCAAATGTGACGAGCGCCACATATAATCTTTCGCGAATTGCACTTTAACCTTCAAAAAGCCAGCTCGGTACTCATGAAATATTTTTTAGGTAATTTTTGTACCAACAATGAGCAAGAACCACCGCTGATAAGATCTGATAGGACCTGATGATAACACGCTGATAGAAGTCTTGCATTTTCAATAAAAGAGGAAGGAAAAAGAAGCTCTTAAGCTGGAAATGTTTACAAGAGCGAAGTACAGTCAGTCCTTATGCAGGACATGTCGTTAGCGAAAGTGGCTGGCCAACGGAGAAGAACACTTACGAACGAAATGCTGATATTGCAGTGAAGTGCTTCGCTTTGTCTGTCCTTTAAGCGTTACAACGGCGGTAGCATATTCCTGCACGACGCATGTAGAAGTACTGCACGCAAATTGCACCGCCGTGGCATGCACGCTTGCGTCTACGAAAGTCCTTTACAGAAACACGGCCGAAGCGCGCCGGCAGAGAGCCGCATTTTTGCGCCGACCGCCGCGAGGGTGAGGCGCGTCCGACGGAAGCGGCACGCGCCGCTGGCTGCTTTCCGCACCCGTTTCGAATGGCTCCTCGCACCAGCACCCTCCGCTCTCCTTTCGCTTTCCCTCACCTCAGCCGCGGTAGGGATGTTCACACTGAACGCCCAGAATACGGTCACCGAAGCGCGTTCGGCCTCGGCTGCCCGCCTGAGGCACCGCTGCCTGCGGTGGCTGGTCGCGGCCCACACATTATGGGCGTTTGAAGATCCACCAGTTGTTACACAACGTTTATCATATGCAGAACAGCCTTGCTTCGCTGTGACTGAACTTTGAGTAACTGATTATGTTCGAACGTCCCACAGACAGCGATGTTTGCTCGGCCGCAAAACTTTGAGGTTTACATTGCAGATGGGGGGTCCAAATGTGATATGACACATACACGCACGCGAGAACGAGTGACAATGTACTCAAATGCATAACTACAGCACCTCATTTAGTTTGATCAAGCTTTTACGTCGCAATGCAATGTAGTACACCATAGCTTATTCCGCCATTGCTCAATGTGTGGAAGAACGTATCACAACAGCCAGTCGCATTGCATGTCCTCGCCTTGGCGGTTGCCGGCAAGGAGGTTTGTTTCTGGCCGCCTTTCCTGCTCTTTGTTTCGTGGGTGAACCCACGTGGGACGACCCTTGCTCGTGCTTCTCGGCATACGCACGCCTGCACACCCATTCCTGGCGGAGGTGCACAATACTTCGCCTCGCCTTCTCTCTGGCCACGTCAAGCCCTATTTCACTGCGGAAGTAAAGGTCGTTCTTCCCACCTGCCTCTATCATAAAGGTCATTTCCGCCTCGATTCTTCGCGCGCGCAACACGAGGTGAAAGAAAATTCGTTAACGGCAACATTTCCACTCTGAAAAACGGCTATTATTTGGATATTTCCGGCCTCGCACGTCGTTGATCCTGCATGGTCGCATCTGCCTTAATCGATTTAAAAGCGCCGGCTCTTAACAGCGACACGGCAGCGCCGCGCGTCCCATACTCGCGAAAGTCAGCAAAATACCCCGAACGGGTATAGGAGATGCGCGAGCATCCGCACATTAATGACCCGGCGCGGCCCACTGACGCGGCCTCGCGAGATGCTATGGCGGCCAAAATGATCTCCATCGAACGCGACAATCACCATTATTAGTAGAAAGAAGAAGAGGCGACCGAAGGTCTTCTTCCATGTTTTGCCCTAATCACCACGTTTTGTTTCCTGCCCAAACTGCTCTATACGCGAAGGCCTCGACTGCTACGCGAAGACACGCTTGAACGAAACGAGGTTTCCGTAAGTAGAAGACCCCCGCATAAATGTCGCCGTGTTTCCTTTTCGTGGGCATCACTCGATCCCGCTCAGTCTGAAGTCCACGCCAGTTTGTTTTCTCTCGCCATGCACAACAACGGTTTTCTTGCGTGGACGTCCAAACCATCGCACGATGAAAGTGCAATGTTGTACGACGAGCTGCATCATACCAAGCAATCGATCGGAAAGAACAACTATGAGAATCTATAACCCAAATTCATGAGAACAAAACTAATATTACTTTCCATGGTGACCCAATACATCTGCCATGTATTTTCGCTACACGTTTGGAGCCTCAACGACTCTATCATGATACCGCATCCACATAAAGTTCATTGGACTACTTCATCATTTACAGCATTAACCACTCACCAAAATTACATCGTGACTCTGCCTTTATTTCTCTCTACTTCGGGCACTACACCTGAAAGTACACATATACGTAGTATGCAATGAATGCAGGCTCATGCACTGTACTTGGGATGTATAGATAAATACAAATATGCATGCATGTATAGAAATGATCAGTCCAGCCCATTTTCGATGACTCTGCCGTCAACCACACGAGGCTATCACCTTTCCAAAGCACGACGAATCTGGCGATATTCTGTGGCTTTCGTGGTGTGACCCCCCTTGGGGGGGGCTTCTCAAATGAAAGAAAAGACGCACCGTTTCGACTTCCGAGGGAACGGCGGACCCAACAGAGTCACGGCGCTAACCAAGCGTTTGCTCTGCAATGTGCAAGTCGCTTATGATTGGAGCTCATCCAGCAGCGACCGTGATGTGTACCTGCAGTGCTCAAAAGAGTGTCTTGAAATTGTGAGCGTGTGTTTCATTGTATGTAAACTCGTCTTGTGTGGTGACCTATATAAAGCTGGACCCTGGTTCCATGCAGACGGAGATGATATGACAATTATTAGATAAACAGGTTACCATCCGTGATAAAATGCGAGAGTTAAAAGCTCAACTTGTGAAGATTTAGAAAGTAATCAGCGAATTGCATCTCAGGTTTGTACAGCTGTACTGAGAGCTTTCGGATTTCTCAGACGTGCCTTATGAGGCAAACCAAGTACAGTCGTAACTGAGGTCGTTAGATCATGTCTAAGCTTCCTGTATATGGAATTGATGAGCATTGCGAATCTAAGCAGTCGTTCCAGCCTCTTCCTTCAAGGCAGTCCGGAGAGCCCGGACCAAACAGGCGCGATGCTCAAAACAAGCTTTTGAGGAAGTGTTTCCGGATAAAGCGGAAGTGAAAGGTTAATCGATAGGGCGTATCCATCGATTTGGTAAACCAATAGAGAAAAGGTCTTTTGGATGATAAACGCAAAACGAGAGTAAAAGTGGCGGATCGGCGAAGTGACCATGTAGAAAGAAGCATGACGTGAGGCCAAATTCGCGCCAAAAGTGGTTCGCCTGATGTTCAAGCAGCGTGTTTTAGTAGCGAGCAGGCAGGCACCAGAAATAATATTAGTGCAGCCTGACTCCCACATTGCTATTACGAAATAATCGCGGCTTTAAGCAGAAATTCCTGCATCCGTATTCACCAAAACCTCTTGCGCTATAATCATCTGCAAAGGATAATTTCAGCTAAACCTGGTGCTTTACATACGTCAGCGAAACAGCTAGCCCATGGTGGAGGGTGCTCAAGAAAAACACGCTTTGTGAATTTGACCCCCGATGAAGACGGTGTCGCTTTCGCGCAGTTTTCTCTTCAAAGATGAGCTGAATGGGGAAAGTTGAGTGACGAATGACAGTACTAACTAAAGCAAAAATAGATGTTTTATTATACGACATTACTGATATTGAATGCCTGTGCCTAAAACTGTGTTGTTGGAGCCAGATATTTATTCCGTATGCTTTCTAGAGGCTTCCCGCAGCGACGCCCGAGTATCGATCAAAACAAGAGGCACATATATATGTATATGAAAAAAAAAAAAACTTTTTGCAGGCTATTTTTATTTCCTTGGCATAGACTAAACTTGTATTAAAAACGAAAACCACGGGAAAATTGTGTTCTATGCTGTGGTAGCGCATGATATTATTCAAGTTTTGTAAAAGTCGACACGCGTGCATAGCTCTTCCAGTTGTGTGGGCCCGTGTTCAGAAAAGAGCCTTAGCTTAGAATTTTTCGTAAGAGACATAAACTTTGTGGATTCGGCTCCTATCATACACTTGACATCCCCCCCCCCCCCCCCCCCCGCAGTCTTGTTGAGTATACTTCACTTGTTTAATGCCAGCTATCTGAGCACAGCCTACTCAATGTTTTTAAACAAATTTCTTGCACCAAAGTGCAGAAACAGGCCAGTTTACATCACTTCAAATACTACTCACGCGCGAACGAAGTGATTATTATTGATTAGTGATTTGCTGATTTTAATGACGGAGATGTTTTAGTGCTTTGGATTTTGTTTATCAGTACTTAGAACTGTGGCCTGGTTAACTTTTTCGCAATATACAAAAGTGCGCAAGAAAGCGCCTTAGATGATTCGAGACATCATGCAGTTAAAACGAACTATGAAAAAAAAATATTAATAAGAAGCGCGCACCACTTATGGTCGTAGCAGAAATAAACTTCCGCGAGCGATACATCGCTCAGAGGAATATAATTACAGCCCAACACCATCCAACTTAATTAAGATCGACCGGAATTAATCTTGAACCAAGTGAAAAATAAACCAGTTTTGCAGATTGCAGCTTGCTTTTTGCGTCAATATTAAAGAACTAAGAGGCATGGCTGAATAATTTACTACGCAGTTCTTTTAAAGACGTCTTTTCTGCTGTTAATATCAGCATATCCACTGGCTTCAGGGATTGTGCTCGTGTGTAAGCTTTATTAGCTACGGAATAGGGCTCTCTATGCTATAAAACTTCATCGCTAAAACATCCTCTGGGCTGGGCCTGATAATATATCAAATGTTTTTCGACAAAGATATACCAAGTTTCTTGTAAAATGCCGAGAGCCGAGTTCACAAAACTTCTTTTTCGTAATTTATTTTTGCTATTGGCGGGCCAGCTTCGCTAATGATACGTCTAGCATCCGGATCGGCTGAAACATTCTCTTACTGGCATTTTTATATCAACACGTTTTTGTGAATACGGGCCCTAATTATTGTAACTTGGTGTTTCACTTTCGTGCGCAAAATTAGCGATTGATGAAAAAGCAGCCTGTGGGTGTAATAGCCATTTGAAAAATGGCAAAATACCCGCCTGCTTTTTAAAACAATAACATACCATCTAATTATTCTCAACCTGCTGTAAGCCAATGGAGCACGCTGCTGTAAAAAGTATCAACACGTTTCTTCAACACAACACAGTTCTAACTCCGAGTTTAGTTTCAGAAAATTGTTCTCCACAGTTACGTAAATAGTTACGGTAATCCACAGCATCTCGTTTCGCACTAATAATAACCAAGTCGTTTTATTTTTCTACATTTTAGTAAAGTTTTCAATAAAATACGGCACGATAAGCTCATATAAGATTGAAAAAATGTGAAATTCCAGAATTATTCGTTTTCCGCCCTGCTGAATATCTAATCGACTGCGACAAGTTTGTGGGTAACCGTAGGTCTGACTTCCTGTCCCATTGGGTATACCACGCGGTAGTGTATGTCACCCTTTATTATTCCTGTTCTGTGTTGATAACATTGATTATCTTGTCAAGGTTAACCGCACAAAAGCAGTTATTTTCTCGCGATTGTGTAAATCACCTGCACAAGCGACCAATATGATGTGGACGACAGCCCGAAAAGCATTCTAGATGGGAACGAACAATAGAGGATGATTCTAGATATAGAAAAGAAGCATCCAGAGCACCGTTCATGAATGCTAAGTTCTTCTCCATTTGAAGAAGTTAAGAACCCAAAATATTTAGCTGTCACTTTAACAGAATATTCTAGAACCGTCATGATAATTAACGACAGACGTGCTTCAATTCTCGCAAACTGTTCTTTAAAAAACACAAGCTTAAAAGAACCCCACAATATGTTAAACTCCTCGCTTATTATTGCTTAATTAGACCAAATCCCGAGTTTTCCAGTATTCCCTAGGATTCAGTACAACATGAATAGTATTGAATAAATCTAAATACAGGATGTTCTGTTAGTGCACAACAAATCTTGAGTCTGAAACTTTCCAATTGAACTATGCAGTGACAGTAGAATGCTTGGATTCCGCAGCAAAATATTATGGCTGGAATGAATAACAGTAGTAAACTAGCATTTGACCCCTCTGTATACGAATCTAATATTGATGTTATAATTTCGCCACAATCATCAATATTACTTAGCCGCCTATATTTGCGCACACTGACAGGTTTAAACATTCTTTTTTCCCGCGCTATTTATGAATGGAATCGGTTAGGTTAATGCTTTCATCAAATGACTTCATGAAAATGATTGTACTCGTGCTTCGTAAAATTTTCAGGCGTGTGTTCATAAATTCTCTGCATTCTTTCATATTGTTTATTGTGTTGTGCCTGCATGAAAAGCGATTATGTAGCCCATATTAAATAAATACATTAATAACTAATACCCATTAAAAACCAACATGTATTTGCCATGTCAGTGGATTCACATGGAATTGCCTCACTGGGTCGCTGTTAAGCAGTCATCGCATCCATGAGGCATGTAGAACAAAGAATACCACTTTGAATTGTTCCCCATTGCTCGGACTCACCACAGCGTGTGTGCGCACACACACACGCACGCACGCACGCACGCACGCACGCACACACACACACACACACACACACACACACACACACACACACACACACACACACACACACACACACACACACACACACACACACACACACACACACACACACACACACACACACACACACACACACACACACACACACGCACACACACACACACACACACACGCACACACACACACACACACACACACACACACACACACACACACACACGCACGCACGCACGCATGCATGCACACCCATTTTCCGGATTATTCAGCTTTCTAGATCGTTAGTGCATGCTTTTGTGCTTCCTCTATTGTACCGCTACATTTTGGAGACCTTCAAGCCAATTTCATAAGTGTATTCACGTGTAAATGGGAGACCCTTTCGCATGGCCTTTGTTGCCATGGTCCCACTAATTTATTTAGATTTTATATCTATTAGCTGTACAAAAAACACTTAGTGACACAGTTCGGCGCTTTTAGCAGAAGAACGTGCCTCTTTTTTACGAAGCTCATCTTCTCAAGAGTGCTTTTTCAGTAATTTTGCGCTTCATAGGTTAAGTGATAAAGCTGTTCTCTTCGTCTCAAGACACTGCCTAGACGTACTGTTATTTTAATGTTCCTCTGTACTTACGTCTTGTTCAGACTCTTACTGAGTGAAGCGCTTGTGAATGTATGTTTTATGTGCGAACTGGAAATGTATGCCATATATTGCGTATGTGACCTATACCGTACAAGAGAATCAAGGTTACGTGTAAGAGTAATTAGCTCCATATGTGGTAAAACACTCTTCTTGTTGTGCATCCATGCTCTCCACAACGTCCAACGCCTAACTCTTCAAACAAGCCGGCTGTTGTCGAGACCACATTCTGAGTCAGATACTGGAATTGTGTCCACATCAACCACCGGCGCAAAGCACTTTTAGTGCAATACCGCAGCGCAGCTTTACACTAGTGTGTCTCGACTCCTGTGCAACATGGCTCCAACCAACGGACCCATCTCAATGCAACAGTTCCCAACATATGTAAGCGCAAGCTTTTTTTCGACATTTAGACCCTTCCGGGATAACACCTACTACAATGTATAGACTAAACGTGCCATAGAAAAAAGAAGAATGCACATTACAGCACACATTGGCAACTAAGCCATAGAAGTATAAAAATAACAGGGGTTGAATCCACAAATCCACAAAGCTTTTTGTTCGTCAGAGCTGCTGGTTATTGGCCAATCGTCTTGGTTGGTACCTATGACCCGTATCCCCTCCCCCCCCCCCCCCCCCCCCAAAAAAAAAAAAAAAAAAAAAAAAAAAAAAAAAAAAAAAAAAAAAAAGCTGTCACGTCCCAATAGTTCTCCATATAAAGTTTTACTCAATCTTTGTTCTGGGGCATTATTAGTAATGTGTGCGAACAGTGAAATCTCCGAATCTGATCGAATACAAATATGCTAGAGAAAAACTGCTCCCGAACCATCGAATGGAATAGCAAATGTTTTTTCACATTTCAGAAACGACATCAAATACGACGCTTGTGCTGAGGTCCGGAATTCGTGTGTCCCGTGCATTTGTTAATTGCGTTCACTGCGAAACAACCGCGGCTACCTTGCAGAAGAATATTCCGAACAGTTCTCACATTTATTCCTCTTTCTCCCTCGGAATGCTTATATATTGGAAAGAAATGAATACTTAACAACTTCGAATAGCGGGTTCTCAAGTCGTTAAGGAATCGAATAGCACAGACTATTCGACTCATATTCCAAACTTCGAATATTAGCACTGATCTGTTCGTTAAATATCAAAATCCGGGGTGTTATATATCAATACAACGATGGGATTATGGCCTTAATTATTAACAAATGCTCATACTTGAAACTGTTCTTACGAACAGTTTTAGCGGAAGTCTGGGACCATATACACAATACGGACCCAGGCTTGCGCAAGAATTGTTCGTAAGAGAAAATTTCATCCAATTCTGACGGTGTACCCCACCGTGACACCCCCCGTGACAATATCACTAGCGAAGGTGATAGCCAATGGCCGCTTACGAACGAAAGGCCATGTGAATTTGGCTCCTGGGGTCCAGCATGCAGGATTGGTTGAAATTCTATCTTACGGACATTCCTAGAGTAACAACTTTTGTGTATTCAGGCCCTGAATTCTTCGCTAGGCAGTATTTAAGATATTACCTGAATGAAGGGTTATAGTGCCGTAAAGTAAAACGGGACACTACTAAAACTGTGGCGTATAAATTCGGCGTTCCTCGGTGGGCGGATAGAATTCAGCAGCTGCTTAGTGAAATTATATTCTTGACCCTCGGCATGGCACTATAAGAACATCGCCGACGGTCTTGCCAGAAAGCGCATTCGATGAAAGAGGAAAATGCGGAGATTATAAAACAGGGGTCAGCAAGAGGAAAATCTGAGAAAAATAAAATGGTACGGCGACGATTAACATTCACGTCATGGCGGCAGTGCTCCGTCGATGGACCGTAAAGTTTAGCAGATATCCAGTTTATTTCTGGGAACGCCAGCTCTGCTGCACACGCCAACGCGACTACGTGACTTTTCGGGGGCATTCACCCGCTTCGCGGCGTGAACGCTCATTCGAGGTATGTGATTAATTGTCCGGTTGCAGACTGCAATCACGTGGACAGAGTTCGTATCCTTCTGGTATCTGGTGTTGTTATACCACGCCTCAACAGTGTGCTTATTGACAACTTGCGCATGACGTCATGGACGCACAAAATGACTCCGACATGGCGGCTTAGATGACGTCAGGGTAGCATAATCACGTGGCGATTAACCTGCTTCGGTGTGATGCCGACGTCGCTGGAGCGTTATTGGTCCTCTGTGCGTGAATAACGAAGGAACCAGCGTGCGATGTACTGATAAGACTAACGTGACGTCACAAAGTTCGCGTCCCACCCTGTTGGTGATCCAACGTGGCTGCTTCAGTGACGACAGTGCAAGTCATCTATACGCAGATGCGTTTTTTTTTTTTCGGCGTTTAAGATACCACGCGCCGTAAGTGTCTTGGAGTCACATTACAGCGGTTATCTCGATATCCTATACGTCGTGCAGTGGCTAGAAACCAGCACATCCCAGCAATCTCGCTCTGATGTTTTTGTTTATGCATTGATAATGACGTGCACCTCGGTCTTTTAATATAAGTGAATAAGCGACGCATGTCATTATTTCAATGGCGCGAGCACTTCACTTTCAGAGTGTGGTTTCGCTGCGTTCGCCGCGGTGCTCGTCTTTTCACGCCTTTGTAGTAGCTCCATAGTATTGAATATTGTCACTATCCCGTTACTTATGTCTTCCAAATACGTAGCTCTAAATGTCACGCTTAGCAAGCAGTTGCACAGCGGTTATTTCGGGAATCACTCGATCCTATTATCGTTTTGTGCCAGCTGAGGAATGACACATTTGTAAGGCATCGCTCAGCATCACTCATCACTTAACTTGTTATTGCAACCATCATGACAGTCGGCAGGACCTTACGACTCCTAAGTGAGGATCCGCGCTCTTTTGTATAATCGATTGTCACTTGCTACGGTAAAGCTTGAAGAGCGCGTCGAGAAGGTTTTTTTTTTTTCTTTCCTATATACACCGAACAGAATATGATCTATACGTATGTTAATGTACAACTTTAACACGTGTAATGATGTCCGTGCAACAGTATAGCTGCGTTCTGTAAAAGTGATGCTCTAAATCATAGATGCATACTTGCTGTCTTCGCTGTCTAAAGAAACGACACTAGCGGCGGCATATGTGGGGCTGATTAATAGCCGCGTCGTGCAGCGTACATAACATTCCCCATATCGGAAAGTTATTGAAGTAAGGACCGCAGTTCGCCTGCGTCTCTAGAGCTTCCGAGCAATGCGAATGCGACAGTAGGCCCACTACGCGCCCCGGATTCTGCCGCGGTTACGTGCGCATTGCGCAAGGCTGTGTTAGACTCTTCACTGCACGCATTTCCCCTCCCGTGCACCCGCACGCACAAATTATTATATACAACAGAGAGCAAGACTCCATGTTCTTGGTTACTTAACAAGCCGTCATTACATTGCAGTGTAACTCACACTTCTATATAAGTAAACGAACCAGGAAACTAAGTTTGAAACTGCAGTGGAGGAAACAATGAAAACACAAAGGTTATGCCGCGGCTCGCGTTTAGCATAACCTCTTACGCCTTCTGTGTTAAATTTATGCTTATTTTTTAGACATTCACTTGTTAGGTTTCAGCAGTTCTACGGTGTTATCGGCTCTTGCATCGATCAGGGCGAAAATTTTGTCGAGACAACATTATATATGCACATATGTGACGCTCTAAATGTGCCGTCATTGTAAATTCTGCTATGATTGACCCAGCCGCTCCCACCAAAAAGCAGTCTACATATAATGGCGAAGAACCTTCCACCCTATAAGTACAAATACGCAAATCTACAGCGAGTAAAACGAAAAAGGAAAGGATAGCGTTGCGGGATGGAGGGAAGGAACAGTGATGGGACGTATGCTGCGACGCATAAGTAAGCACCTCTATGGAGCGTTCACAAATGGGGGGAAAAAGAACAGCGCCGGGGCGAAAAGGTGAACACAATAAGCTATCCACTGAAAACAGAGCTGCAATAATTTTTTTAACGAGTGAAGACGCGATTACAGGACATGCGAAGCAACGTAAGAACATAGAACAGGGTGTTGGTATTTCGTCCTGAAAACAATATCGCCTAGAGAAGAGAACAGACAAAAAGAATCTCCGCGCTCTTGCGAATAGGCAAGTTATTTTCTTATTCAAACACATCCTACTGGTTAAGGTAGCACGTTTTAAACGTTCTCTTAATGAATAAGCTGCGCAAAAAGCAGGAGGACCAGAAGGAAACACAACAGACCGGTCCTCGTGTTTTTTGCGTGCAGCCTATTCATTAAGTATGTCACACCAACTCGCCCACACCAGGCTCCTCTTGCTTTAAACATTCTCTCTTTCTCTTCTCCGGCGTTAATATGTAAGTCTGCCATCTGTGAAGTGGATGACCCGATTCAAGGTCTTCCATCATTGCACTACTAAAGGACTTGCTCGCGCGCGAAGCAGGCGTCATAATTGGTTAGAAGAAATGCATTTGGCTCTAATCAGACGATGTAACCACTCGAAAGCCTTCAGGAATACTAGTTGTGAAAGATACTGAGGCCACTTGAAAGAAGTTCATGAGATCGTTTCGGGCGGGTAATAAGCAATATTTAGTAAGCAAGCTAATTAATATACATAGAAAGATGTGGCTTTAGGGCCTATATAAACAGACCGAGAACAGCGATTCTCGTTTTCTTTCCTTTTCGGTTGTTTTATTTTATTTTTAGTCACTTTCTCTAGTAGTGATTAGTTTATACCTATACTGCCATGACGCTATGACGCGCAGGTAGAGCATGCATTGTGAAGTGACCAAAATCGAAGCATGAACTCGCAATTAGGGTGGCACGGGGACGAATTAGTTGACGTTGATATTGGTTATACTGGAAATGGGGATTTAGACATAAGCAGTACTGGACAAAAACCTCATGCCTGTCTGCTATCCCGCATGTTATTTTCTCATGTAGTTGTACTTATTGCGCAGGAAATTTTAAACATGAACCTTCTGTTTACGTGCTCTTATGTTCTGCAGCCTGTGTCCACTTAATTTTTTTTTTTTTTTTTTGAAAGGCGTGCACGTCTACCAGTTAGGGAGATCACACAAAGCTCTAGAGCAAAGCTTGCAGCGTTTGTGTGTGTGTGTGTGTGTGTGTGTGTGTGTGTGTGTGTGTGTGTGTGTGTGTGTGTGTGTGTGTGTGTGTGTGTGTGTGTGTGTGTGTGTGTGTGTGTGTGTGTGTGTGTGTGTGTGTGTGTGTGTGTGTGTGTGTGTGTGTGTGTGTGTGTGTGTGTGTTTTCTCTGTCGCAGCTCCAGATGTTCGCAGAGAGAGCTTCCTAGATATCGACGAGTGCGCTCTATGTTGGTACTGTTGGAACTCGCTACATGGTAACCGCTATGGAGAAACGTAAGTAATCGCGCTCTGCGGCGGTACAGCACCAGGAAGCATATAAACATGATGAGCGTTTGCGTTCTTCGATCTGTGCATGCTTTCGCGTCTCGTGCCGCGTGCATGCCGACGCCAGGGTTGGCCGTCGGCAGACATGCGGACGAAGAGGCGCTCTGACCGCGGCGGGCATATCGCACCGCGGCCGCTGTTGTTAGGAACGGGGTGCGGCGACGTTACCTGGTGGGCGGACATATCCACAACTGCATGGCGGCAGAGCGGTGGCAGCGCCTGGGTTCCCACACTCATGACTACGGAGAAGTGCTGCGCCTGCTACGAGCAGCTGGGCCGCAGCGGCAGCCCGGGCGGCCACATGGCAGCGAGTACGCCTCTCTTCGGGGTCGGCCCGGCGACTCTTGATCGGCGGCGCAGAGCTCCTCGCGTCGGCACACCGGCGGCAGAGAAACAGCCGCCGAGCGAAAGTTGTGCCGCCGGAAAGAAGGGGATCGTGCGGGCAGAAGTTACGTCAGGCGCTACGTAACCGGGCTCCAATGGGCGGCCGCTTTTTGCTTTTCCTTCGCGTGGGGCCCCCCTCGGCGGCGCGTTCACTCTCGGCCGCCACCACTGCCAGGGGGGAACTTATTTTCTGCCCGGCGTTGGGTTGCGTCACGCGCGTTGTTGTAGGTCATGGCGGAGGAAATGCGGTCCGTTCCTTCTTTCGTGTTTCTGTGTCGACGCGCGCGAGCGGTGAAAGTGAGCGGCGGCGGCCGTTATTGAGACCGGCCGCTCCGATGCGGACCGGAAGTTTTGACCGCGTTTCTCCCTCGACCGGCCACGCACCCCACTCTCCACAGTCGTTACAGCAGTAAACAGCCGGTGGTCAACTATTTCCGCATCTCACCCTAGCATAAACAACATTCTGCAGTTTCGCGCCCGCACGGGTTGTGTGTATAGTCCTCAACAAAAGCCCCCCAACAACTAAACGCCTGATGACGCAGTTAGGCTGCGCAGCGCGAGTCGTAACGGATAATTCAAAGCTCCAGGACGTCAGGAGAAACCCTATTCCCCGCATCAAACGAAGCTCTGGAGCTCCAACAGACCCATCTGCACCCTGTAACTCCAGCCACTGCGTCGTGGTGGCACCTCGTTCACGAGCTGTTCCTGCACGGAACGCGGCATTAGACGGACACGCCCGCGCCCGTGTGTATGGGTGTCGCCACAGCAACCCTCGTTTGTCATTACCGCGTCGACCTAAGCTAACGGACGAGCAGAACCGATTCACTTAAGCCGGGCATACATTCAATGATATTACGGCGAAAGCTTTTGGTTTCTCGTCTAGCGCGAAAATTGACCGTCGGCGCCGGCGGCGTCAGCAAGAGTGACGCAAAAAAGATCATCATCACGTGATGACGTCACCATATGACGCCATCATGACGTCACAGATGTCACATGCCGTGGCGTCGTATGATGACGTCATCACGTAACGCCGTCGCTTGGTCAAAGGTGGGCCGACGATCACGGAGGCAGTACAAAACCAGGGGAGGTGCGCAAAGCTTGCAATGCCTCCGATCCTGGAGGCAGTGCAAAACCACGTTAGGTGCAGGAAGCTTTCGGCAGGGATGCAGGGAGGATCAATACATCGACTATGAAGAGAAAGAAGAAGATGGCTTATGCCGTCGAGTCGCCTTAGGCGAATGCATAAGGGACCCTGTGAGCTTTGCTTTTTTTTTCCCCTCTTCTCTTTTATTTATTTATTTCATTTTTTTTTTTGTTTTGTCTTGGCATTTGGGTACTCTGCTCTGCCTTACACCAATTGGTCGCCCTTCTTCCGCTCTACAGGACGGCAACACAAAGGGCCGAATTCACAAAGCCTTTCTTCCGTAAATTATATTTGCAAGTGACCTAAACACTTTCCCTAATAATAGGTCCAAACTTAGCGTTGCCTGGAGTTTCCTCTTGCCAACATTCTAGCGTGACGCGTCTTTAAAGTTCTCCTTTTAAAAGACCTGGGGCGCTATTTTGTAAGCGTTCTAGCATAGAACGGGGAGGATGATCGAACAAAAGGAGGAGGGGGGGAGCAAACAGCCAATAGGCTAGCTGGGGAATTCAGGAATGTATCCAGTGCATAAATAAATGTATAAATATTATAACTGAACATCAGTACTCAGAGGCATCGTTTCTGGAAGCTTGAGGTTGAAGAGCTCGGTGACCTTAACAGTTAACTTGTGTTAATGTCTTTACATAGCGCCAGGTGGTGTCGCAGTGGCGCTGGCCCCCACGCTGTTTAAACCAATGCTTCTAGTATTAGCAGCATTAGTGTACTTGTGAAATTCAAACGGCGCGACAATTCGAACCGTTACCCAGTTGTCGAAATAGCGCAGCAATCGAGAAGAGGTCCGCGCTTTCCCGACAACCAAAGGGCGTTTCTGCTCTCATTTATGGAGCGGCATCCACAGTTAGCCTTACGCGCTAGCGAGCTCACCCACGAGTACACAGCAGCGGACAGGCGTCAGCTGTGAGGCGGTAGAGAGATGCGCGAGAAACCCACTCCTCCGGCCCCACCGCTTACGTTTCGATCCAATCCGAGTCGTCCGCGGAGACTATTTTGTATCCATACTATCGATAGAACGACGCCCGAGCCCGTTATAACAACCTCCTCTCCGTTCTATGCACATTTTGTGGCTATTCTCACGTCTTGACCGTCGGAATAGCCTCGACCAATCGCGCATGTCTTTCCCTCCTCCTTTTGTTCGATCCTCCTCCCCGTTATAAGCTAGAACTCTTACAAAATAGCGCCCCTGTTTACGATTGACCAGAAACCTAGAACTGGAGGTTTCACCTCGCAATCACTGCCTTGCAATGGAGTCGTCATAAGTTACGCTGTCTTTCTCGCGCCCAAGTTTGGACGCATCTCCGGCAAACTTCCAATAGTTATACTCATGAATTCGGATGAAATCTCCGAGTTACTCACGCGTAAGGAATACAAATTTTCGGAGAAGGGAATGTGACAGTTCAGCAACTGCCGCAGTAGACGCGGTCGGCGAGATCGTAGTTTGAAATGTATCGTCATGATGCCCAGGCCTACTTTCAAACATAATAATTGTATTCGCCCGAAACACACATGACGCTCATATACGTACGTACTTTGTTTATTCAGACAATGAAAAATGAGCAAAAAATACATTTGCCTTCTCAAAGGCACTGTTAAAAGTCACGAATGCCTGACACAGTATCAGACCCTTTTCTTATGCACACGTCACTCACTGGACGGAGGTTGTTTCATATCGCATGAGCTTGACACGGTGGTTTAAAAAAGTGACATTACAGAAGACGTCACCGCTTCTAGATGTCATCTGCATATCATCTGCATAAGCGTATAAATCTTGCATACAAGTACAACGATGCCTAAGAATTTATGAACCTATCATGAAATACCACTATAAACAATAGAGAGAAAGAGATAGACATGACGCGGTGCAAATATCAGCACAAAACAAAACAAAAATTTACTCCTGTATTGATGAAAGGCTGACAGTTATCCTTTTGCGAAAGCATTTTAGATGTATCGCTTCTTGTACCATGTCGATGACGGTAGGGTGATACGACTCTTGTGTCTCTCTCGCAACTGATGATTCTTCCTCATAATGATCCATTAACGCATGTACTTATGTCCAATGTGGGGCAAAAGCAGCTTCTAGCAATCTCTGATAACTCATATCTTGCGCCATCTTCCGTCAAATTTTCTCATACTGTCACACCTGCATATTTCATTCTGTAGTCCCCGTCCTACATTTGCCCTCTCCTGACATGAATTCTGCAGCTAGATTAAGCGTCGTTTATTCATTCTATAATACCCCTTGCTGAAGCGTTGTCGGTGTGCACTGAAGCTAAGTGTTGCCCCCCATTTTATGAGAACTGGCATTCGTGGATATTTTGCAAAATTTCAAGACTACGGGGACCAAATCGGGCCGTCCAGAGAGCCCACGATGCGGCGACCAGGCTCGGCGTGCCCGTCCCAAAGTTGGAGCGGCCCGCTAAGCGATAATCGCTTTTCTCAGGACCCTCAGTAAAATTTTCCATTCGTCCATCCACCCATCCATCCATCCACCCATCCATCCATCCAAGAGAAAGCTAATGAGCCTATACAATTCGTCAAATTGTTTGCGTCTCATTCCTTCCACATTAGCGTGACGTTGGCATTTTTTTAACCCATGGGAAATTGAAGTCCTGAGGCTATGTTAAATCGACATATCCTGCAGAGGCCTTTAAGCCTCATTGATATTAACGGATGGGGCTTCTGTTTTCTGTTTTTCCATAGTTGCACTTGTATGAGGCCCAATCATACTAACACGTGTGACTTTTTTTTTAAATTGAAATATTAACTGCTTGACGATATACTCCACAACAACTAAGAGTCCTTCGGCAAGCCGAGGATACCGCCAGTGCACAAGGACTCATGGCTGCTGCCATCTGGGGGGAGGGGGGGGGGGAGCCAGTTCTTCCAAATCTTGCCGTTTTAAATAAAAATATAAGAGGTGGTGTTCCTCATTGACGATATATATATATATATATATATATATATATATATATATATATATATATATATATATATATATATATATATATATATATATATATATAGAGAGAGAGAGAGAGAGAGAGAGAGAGAGAGTACGAGCAGAAAGTTCTTCGCCTATGGCGCAACCTATCCAACGTGGCACAGTCTGAAGTTCATCGCATCTAGTACAGCAACTCATTACACGCCCTGCGTGTTTGTCCCAGTGCGTGTGCGTGTGTGTGTGTGTGTGTGTGTGTGTGTGTGTGTGTGTGTGTGTGTGTGTGTGTGTGTGTGTGTGTGTGTGTGCGCGTGTGTGTGTGTGTGTGTGTGTGTGTGTGTGTGTGTGTGTGTGTGTGTGTGTGTGTGTGTGTGTGTGTGTGTGTGTGTGTGTGTGTGTGTGTGTGTGTGTGCGCGCGCGCGCTTGTGTGTTTTATTTTTATTTTATCTCTCTCTGTTCTCTTTACAACCCCTATTTACCCACCCCTGTGCAGGGTAGCAAATCGGTTACTTGTACCAGGTTAACCTCCCTGCGTTTTCCTTTTCATCTATATCTCTCTCTGTACACGTTATGCAAAGTAAATCGACCGACAGATTTCACCATTCACTCTCAAACACGGTATGACTTTAGGATAAGCCGAAGCGCATCTCTATTGATATAGAGTCTGCTCGCGGGAGGAAAATGTCACTTGCATTCGATGTACGGGGCCATCTTGCGTTTTAGTTCATTTAGTAATAGTGTACCTTCTGCATCTGATTAGGATGACATTGCCAGCATCGAAATACAGTCGAACCCCTCAATAATGAAATCACCGGGCAAGCGATTTTAAATGCGAAGCATTTCTTTGCGTACTGCAGGTACTTTGAGCGTTTCTATCTATCTATCTATCTATCTATCTATCTATCTATCTATCTATCTATCTATCTATCTATCTATCTATCTATCTATCTATCTATCTATCTATCTATCTATCTATCTATCTATCTATCTATCTACCTATCTATCTATCTATCTATCTATCTATCTATCTATCTAGCCAGCTAGCCGCCTACGTCTGATGCTGTCGTGATCACCCCGTTAATTTGGGGTAGACCAAAATTAGTATGGGAGGGTAAGATGGTTTGGCGAATATGACTCGCTGGTCATGACATGAATAACGTGACAATCCCGTCGCGTACGTCGTCAAACCATTTCCTCCAGACAGGTGTGGCGCATACTCGTACACCACGGGCCACGGTAAGCGGGTATGCTCCACAGGTGATTAACAGTTCATATCTACCCAGGAACAGCGAGAACAGACATTGGTAATTTTAAGGCGAGAGCGTTAAGCAAAGAACTGGCATCGGCAGCGTTGACCCGATGAATTCAAAGAATAAATGTCGGGGTCCGAGCGGGAATCGAACCAAGCATTCTGCGTGGCAATCAAGTATTCTAGCACAGAGCCCCGCCATATCTCAGAACTGCTTTTGAAAAAGACTAAAATGTTCGTGAAACGTCAATTGTGGTTGCCGTGCTGGCTGTCTAATTTCATAAACATTACATATGTACTCCTGTGACACAGCCGTCACGTCGGATTAACGTCAATTGTAGTCAAGTGCCATCCAATGAAGTTGATTTATGTAGCACTGTCAAGGGCTTCCATCCTCGCGAGCACAAGCGCTACATATAAGCTTACCGCTTCTGGTGTTGCTAATAGTTATGTTACTGTTGGCATCGTTACGCAACTGTAAACAACTAGTTATATAAAACATACGCGACTGTTCAACATATGTCTGTGCGTACAGCATTTGTACATATCTTTAGCGTCAATTCGTAACGTTTCGCTCAATAAAAAAAATGCCCCCACCTCCCCGAAGGGAATCGTGAGGAAATGCGAATGCATTTCGCGCGTGCTTCACTCCAATTATATATGGTGGTTGTGGTTCGAAGAAGGAAAAGGCGCCTAATTTCTGCAGCCCGGTCAGGAGCACTGCGCAGAGCCTTTTTTTTTTCTTTTTCTTGTTTTTTTTAATTTTTTTTTTATTTATTTTTTTTAATTTTTTTTTCATATATAGCTCCGCCGAGCTCCGCCGCAGTCCGCTTTTAGTTAACGCGCACGCTGCGAATTTTTATTGTTCAACAACGCACAGGAGAAACCTCCCACCGGCACCACCTTGGAGGTCAAGATTCATTGCCATATATACGGGGTGGCCACTGTTGGCATCGCTCCGCAACTGTAAACAACTAGTTATATAAAACATACGCGACTGTTCAACATATGTCTGTGCGTACAGCATTTGTACATATCTTTAGCGTCAATTCGTAACGTTTCGCTCAATAAAAAAAAGGGAACCATGTGTAGATGTGAAGCAGGGGGGCGCTAACTCTTACACTGGCGGCGGCGTTGACGCTGGCGCTCATCGCAGCAGGAGAGAAAACTGGGGAGGCGCAAAGCACGCAGTGATGGAGCGGTGTTTCCTACTGAAACATGTCAATCGCTGCTAATGGGCAATGAGAGACAGAAGACTCCGACTGGACACAGAGACCCGCAGTCCGCTTTTAGTTAACGCGCACGCTGCGAATTTTTATTGTTCAACAACGCACAGGAGAAATCTCCCACCGGCACCACCATGCAGGTCGAAATCCATTGCCATATATATGGAGTGGCCAGTGAACGGTTGTGCAGCGCGAGCAGTCGGTTTTTTCAACCAAGAAACTCGCTAGCACACGCTGCCTGCGTCGGCGTCGCGAGGCGAGAGAGGGGGGGAGCGTAGAAGAGGAGAGAGATGAGGGGACGCGCATGCGCAGTGGGAGTGTGGACGCCGCGGGCAGGGATGCCTAGAGGAGAGAGGGGGGAAGCGTAGGAGAGGAGAGAGAGGGGGGGACGCGCATGCGCAGTGGGAGTGTGGACGCCGCGGGCAGGGATGCCTAGAGGAGAGAGGGGAGAGCGTTGGAGGGGAGAGAGGAGGGGAGGCGCATGCGCAGGGAGGGTGTGGTTGCCGCGGGGAGGGATGCCTAGAGGAGAGAGAGGGGGGAAAGGAGGTTTTTTATTTTTTTTTTTGAAAGGGTTTGCGCATGCGCAGTAAGGGATGTCACGCCGCACACCGGATTAAGCTCCGCCATAAGATGCTTCACATCTAAAAATTACAACACAGTCACCTTCCCTGCGCATGCTTCGCATAACATCGATTCCCAAGGTACGTGGGATCTGCCGAATTTTTTGTTCGTTCTCGTGAGAATTTCGTTGTCGCAAAAGTAGAAAAATACGCACTTCAGTCAGATCGCACAACCAAAATTTATTTAAAGTAGTCGCTGATCTCGCTCTGTTTCACATTGCTTTGAAGGAGTTTGACGGCTCGGGCCTTACAGCTTAGTAAGCTTTACATAGCTTCGTCGTCGTCGTCGTGGGCGCAGGGGAAAGTGCGAATCGATGTCAAAAGCATCAAAAACTTCACCCGTACTCGCCTTTCTTGAGTTCCATTGCTCTCTTCACTCTCGTCGTCACTCTTACATTATTTGCGCACACTTTCGATGATAACGAAGTGGCTGTACTCTTCGTACACGATCGGGTCGGTGTCAGCACACAAAAAGTCGTGCATGCAGTTCAACGGCGTCTGGTATCGCTCCGTCGACACGGCGAAGCGCGTCCCAGGCTTTAGCCAGAGGCTGCAGGTCATCGCTACTTGGAGAAGAAACACCCGCTTCCATACTTCTGGGGTTCTAACTAGCTCATGGGTTGAGCGGAAAAATGTTGTGGATCACTACCCGAAAATTTCGTTATTGCTGTAGTACTTTTTAAATCTCCTCGCTGTCGAGAGGGGACAAACGCACTGAACTCTATGGACGTCCGCCGGAGAAGGCAGATTTCTTCGTTGCCGCGGGAATTTCGTTATTGAAGGCTTTCGTTATTGAAGGGGTCAACTGTATAACTTCCCAAAGTTTGCCTACAAAGTGCGTAGGCGTTGCAGTTACTTTTGTGCTTCAATTCACAGAACAGCGTTTTGTTACATATAAAAGCAAGTGGAACAACAGTGCATTTTTACCGCAAGTTTGATTGCGGGCGTCTCGAAACCCGCGCCACCCTCAGATTTCGTCCCAAGTGGATGTCAATTGCGAACTCACCGAACACGATTCGTCAATTGCAACATGTGCCGTAATGTAGGTAATTAAAAAAATTAATCAGTGAATCCTAATTAATAAGTAACTAGCGGTTTAAACTTTAATGGACGTTCGAATCATCTCACAACTTAGTTTTGAGAAAATTTTCTTTTTTTCCCCCCCTGTCTATCCTTGAGAAATGTTTTGGCAGTCTTTGACGTAATGCGCTTAGAACAACCTCATAACAGCTCCTAGCGCAAGCATGACGATGCAAGAAATGAGACTGGGCGAGGCACTTCTTGCGCCGTCTTGTTTGCTCCATAAGTCCGGGCGGTTAATTTGAACGCATTAATGTTATCTTACGTACGATATGAGCAAGGAACGGAATTTCTCGTTCGGCAACCTCTCGCTACTTTGAGCTCCCTTCGTCCTGTGAACTTATGTTTTCTTAACATGCAGTATAGTTTGCGGAGGAGAGTAAATATTTCTCTTCTCGTGAGGAAAGAAGCTTTGCGGGGAAATATATATAAGGCGTCTACAGATTGTACTTTTTCTAAAGCGTATATAGTCAGCGGAGAATGGGTAGGAAAAGTTAAATGACAGCCCTGTACACGGTGAAGATGGAGTAAAGTTTGCCACATCGCAGGATCTAGGACGAGGGCTCAGTAATTATTTTGAACGCGGCTTACACCACGAACCTGGAAGTTTCGACACATAGTGCACGTAATATTCCCTTCATTCCCACCTA
Organism: Rhipicephalus appendiculatus; assembly: GCA_030522465.1. Classification (NCBI taxonomy): domain Eukaryota; kingdom Metazoa; phylum Arthropoda; class Arachnida; order Ixodida; family Ixodidae; genus Rhipicephalus; species Rhipicephalus appendiculatus. The sequence goes on along the minus strand of JALIZH010032945.1, from coordinate 9,990,649 downwards.
ATCTAAACCCGTTGCAATGTACAATAATTTTAGAATATTGGGAAATATAGCGGATAACGGCAGCATGGCACCCAGAAACGCTTGAATAAGTATGATATATCAACTGATACTGTGAGTAACCTATTCAGAATAAATATTTTGTCTTTCATCACTCAGAAATTATTGCCCCCCCGGACCCCGCGAGGAGACTATGAAAAACTACATGCCCCGTATAATGCATGAACATTACTATCCGGCAATATTGCAGTCATCATTTATATGGGACACAATTAAGCTACACGCATAAAACTTTCCGTCGATCAATCCAGAGAAGTAAAGAAACTTTGTAAGCATTTGACATAGATAGCGTCTCTCAACCCACCAAAAACAAGGACAGCCGTTTTCATTTAGCCTCTTAATAACCTGCACACTTGAGCATTCGGCTCAGTATTACCCCTGTCGTCACCCACATTTTCGCGATATACAAGCTTCGCGAGCAATTTTTTGAGAAAGCTTGGAAGCTAGCATATAGCGATCTTGAGCGCCTTATAGGCGCAGCGCAGCACCCACACAAAACACGCGGGAAAAGAAAGGTGGGAGCCGACGGATGGAAACATAATGTGCTGTAGAGTGAACTGGATAAAGTGGCTCAGCGAGGCTTACCGACGTTTCGGTTACGGGCACCTATCTTGGTCAAGGGCGCCCTTGTCATCCTTGGCGTGTTAATTTTGAAAGGGTTAGTCGCTAACGTCAACGACACCACATGTATGACGACACGTCAACGACTAACCCTTTAAATCACCTCAGCCCTGTACGCAACAAAGCGCGGGGCGCTTGTTTGCCCATGTTGGGCAGGTTTCCATATGGCATCACGTACGAGCAGCTGACAACAAAAGTTATACCTTTTCGGCCTGTGGGATCGATTGTGCGCATACGGAACGACCAACTGGTGATTGTGGTGGCCTTTTCTGTTATGCCAGCGGACCTGTTTGAGGGATCAGTCACCAGTGGCCCTGTTTGAGGAAAATGGCCTGGTTGACTTTGTACAGATGGGGATGGAAAGAAACGCGAACATGTGGCATCTGCGTTCTCTCTTGTTTCGCGTGTATTTTCAAGCGGTTGTAGCCTAGATGGCGATAAAAAGCCACCAGAGTCATCAGTGATACAATCAAGAACCATCTAGCATCTTTTGATAGCCACGAAGATCAGAGCGGGATGGAAACAGCATGCCGCGCCTTTCGCGTTTCTCTCCATCCCGCCACTACGTATAGGTCTTTTAACGCAATTTTTAAACAACGCCTGTGGTATATAGCAGGAATTTACTTATTTAGATGGATTACGCGAAGAGGTGGACACTGCTTGCGTAAGTAACTTAAATGAATAACTGTTTAACACAAGTTTGATCAATGAACATTTTGACCTTAGTACACATACTGCAACACGCGAATCGCAGTATGTGACGTACTGTTCTGTAAATGAACTTTTCGTATGCCATATTTTTAAGTAATGCTTTGGATGTTATTGGTATATGTTATGTGATATATGTATTTATAATTTTTTGTGCTTGCCGTGTTTTTGTTTATCATTCTTACCATTCTGAATACAATACCTGCCTTTTTTTTTCTTCTTTTTTTTTTTGCCATGAGATTATTGTATGAACTAGTTATCTATAACTTCCGTCTCATTTCCTTTTTTGTTCATCAATTGTTGAATTCCACATGTTTGCCTTTGAAGTTTTTCTCTAAAATATAGTTTTTTTTTTGCTAATTTCTATTTTGTATCTATAATCAAGTATAGTGCCTTTGTATCTACCTTTGCCCCTCCCCTCTGCTTTCCACAACTGTACCTTGAGCGCGTAATAAATGAAATGAAATTGAAGCTGATTTCACGAGACACATTCATTTGTAAGTAAATTTGAAACATGCTCTCGTTTTGTGATGGGTGCGGTCCAACTTGCGTGAAAAATCTAGTTTTTTTTTTTCGCTTACTTTTCTAACAAACGCCTTTCATCAGTTATTGAGGTACAAAAAATGCAGTACATATGCATTTTTGCGCACATTTTGGTGGCATATATCTTGATATTGATGTGATCCTCAGAATTTGCTCAAAGTGTATAAGATTTTGAGCTAAACGTCCAGAAATCGTAGATTACATGTGCCATAAAGCAGTTAGTTTAAAATCCTCGAAAATATTTTAGTTAATTAAGCATGAATTTTGAGCTGTTGGGCAAATAGTGTCCACAGCTCTAGAGGTCGAAGTGCACTACATGCCAAGAGTGCTTGTAAAAATTCTGCTAAAAAAAAATTGGGGCAGCTACGTACAATACTGATATGCTAAGGCATGATCGAGTTCTACGACCACTTTAGTTTTTTTCCAGCTGTCGAGATTGGAGAGATTTTATTGGACATGGGACGGACACGCTCTGAAAGCGCACTCAAAGTACTGAATGCCTTAAGCTCAGTGCTTGAATCCCTCGAGTAGAAACGTAGCTAACGATCGCACTATTTCCCGAAAATAAGTAAAGGTAGCGTCCTTCATGAAGTGGAACGCCAGATAAATAAAACTTTGCCCTTCAGGCTTTCGTCAGTCTGTGTACTGTAGCGTGTTCCCACTTATCGTCATTGTGAGCCCAACATGTCGAAAGCAGTCGGACTATCGCGGTTGAGAAGCTGCCATATCCTCGACTAACGGAGCATGCGGCAAAATTATTGTTTCTGTTCGTCGTGAACTTACCTGTCTTCTCCAACCAGTTGCGCTTCATGATGGCAGGTCAGTATGTATGACTGGCAGTTAAAAAGAACAAACTCATGTTCAATTTCATAGGCGTTTATACGACGCCCTTCGTTTTGATTTCAAGAAGATTAGCAAATATCTTGACCGTATAGGTCAACATATTTGGGCGTGCTCGATGGGTAATAGGAGATATTAATGCATATCGTGTGACACGGGGAAGCACAAGGACAAATGCAAGAGAACGAAGGTTCGCCCATACTCATGACCTCTCCCTCCTGAACTATGGCAGCCCCACTTTTCTTCTGTGTGTGACAGATGGAAGCTGCATCGATATTGCTTTCGTCTCCAATTCCTTCACCAGATACGTGAAATAGATTTTGGATATTGAGGCACTCGGGAGTGATCATACTCTGACCTATATTCACATCAAAGGGCTGTGCATATCTTGCCTACAGAACACCGTTCGAATAATCAACTGGACCGCCTTTGATTCTTTGAAACCTCGTGTATAACATCAGAGCTGTTATACACGAGGTCTGCCGTGTGTCATAGATAGAAAATTATCATCACAAACCGGCACGTGCTCTTTTCGTCCTCTTCTTCATCTTCGTCCTCTTCTGCATTGCTCCCAGAACTCGTGCGCCGATTTGTCCGGCGTGGGAGGCAATAACTCTGATGGGAGAGAGAACGAGTACGGAGAGAGAGAGAAAGGAACAGATAGAAAGAGAAATTCTTGTCGAAAAAAATTTCTTCGTGAGGCGAGATTCGCACACGCGCACCCACGATCCGAAGGCGAGCATCGTAACCACTCGGCCATCCAGGCACGCTGTAGCAGAGCATAGCATATCCTTGTGTAGTATAGTATAGGCAAGGGGTGGGAAGGGGAAGTCAGGAGAGGAGGAGGAGGGATGTGAGCGTGAGAAGGAGGGAAAGAAGGAGTGGAGAACGAGGAAAGAGAGAGAGAGAGAAAAAAAGAGATAGAAAGATAAGCAGAGAAATAGATAAAAAGAAAGGGAAGAAAGAGAAAAATATAGAAATACAGAGAGCGAAAGAGACAGAGAGAGAAAGAGATAGAAAGAAACATTCACGAAAAAAAGAAAAAAAATGAGCAAGCATAACCATGTGTGGAATAGTGTAGCAAGGGGTGTGAAAGAGAGAGGTGAGAGGGGGTGAAAGCCTAGCCAAGCCAGGACCAGCTATGGGCCCACCAGCTCTCCTGGGACCCAGCCCTACTCAACTTAGTGCAAGCTGCGCTAATTTTTTAAGTGATATTGAAGACGCTGGCCAAGCGGGTCTATGCACCAGGCTAGAGCAAACAATAATGTGCACAGCGCAAGACGCCACGCGCGCATAATCATGATTCCGCTCAAACGCAACGATTTTGATGCAGAATTCGAACTTCGAGTACTACGCCACCGTGCGGAACCATGATATCGGCGTACAACGTCCATCCACGACCTTAAGACAGCCATACGAATGCCAAATAAAATTCAGCGTCATATGGATAGCCTTTCAAAGATGGACAACGTTTTTCCAGAATCTATAGACAACTGCAAGCCGCTTTCTCACATCAGGAGAACGGTGCACGGTATGCGCCGCCTTCCTGAGCAGCATTTTCAATTCAAGACTCTCGCGCTTTTCCAAAAGCGGCAAGCCATTGATGTCGCAGAAGACTTTCGCGCGAACATCGCAGACCAAGCGGTTCGTCCAGATTCATTTGCCGGAATTGATATACCTCTTTCCCGTGATTGCCACATGGACCTTCCTTAAGCAATGGAGGACCTTAAGGTGCCACTGGCCCTATGCCAATGGCGTAGCCACGGAGAGGCACACCGGGCCCGTGTTCACCCTCCCACCTCGAATTTTTTTTCCATCATGGCATGCAGCACGCAAAATGACTCAACCACATCTGCCTGCCTGGCCCCCCACTTCAGATCAAAAAGGTGCCCCCCCCCCCCCCCCCCCCCGAAAAAAAATTTCTGCCTACGCCCCTGCCCAATACAGGCGTTCTTCACTGCGGCGCAAGATCGTATGTCATACCGAGGCTCGAGCCCTGTGCAATCCGCGTGAGATTGCATGGGAAGAACTGTTACGTCTCTACATCATCTCCTGTCCGCCTCGGTGGAACAGTGGCTACGGTGCTCGGCTGCTGACCCGAAGGTCGTGGGTTCGATCCCGGCCGCGGCGGTCGCATTTCGATGGAGGCGAAATGGTAGAGGCCCGTGTACTGTGCGATGTCAGTGCACGTTAAAGAACACCAGATGGTCGAAATTTCCGGAGCCCTCCACTACGGCGTCTCTCATAATCATATCGTGGTTTTGGGACGTTAAACCCCAGATATTATTATTATTATTATTATCTACATCATCTCCTAACAAGAGGGCAGTGTTCCTGACGAATGGAGAGAGAAAAAAAACTTTATTTATCCCTTCGTTAGGGAGAGCGGCTGCGAGAAGGCGGGGGGATCCTACTCGCGGTAGGCCTCCTCTACCACCTCAGCCCACCTCAGGATAGCCTTCTGAAGTGCGGGGTTCTGGCTGCGCATGGCAGCCTCCCACAGCTTCTCACTGCTTAATTGTTTACGAAGGCTCGGGGTAGGGGAGTGACTTTTACACTGCCGCATAATGGTTATGGTCCGCTCTCCTGACGGAACAAACCTTGCAGTCCGAATTAGGGTACATTCCGGGGTAAATTTTGTGGCGCAAAAGGAAGAGAAAAGTCCGGGTTTGTTGTCTACACCATGGAACCTCGGGTCTGCGTGAGGACCGACGCAGTAAAGGCGGGAGGGTTTGGCAAGACGAGCCGTTTCATTCCACTTCTGAAGCAAGGCAAGGCCGTACTTGAACTTGCCTCGTACCGTACTATTGCACGGGCCAGATACATGGGAAAGATAATGGAACGGATGATCCTTAGTCGCTTGAAGTGGTATCTTGAACACTACAAGATTATTTAAACTCCATGTCTACTTTCCGATGTGACCGTTAATTCATCGATATTGTTAATGATCGCGTTACGTATGTCGAACAGCAGAGATCACGTAAGCGATTATCTGCAACTTTGTTCTTAGTGTAAAAGGCGCATACGATAACGTACTACGCGAGGCCATTTTCGATGCCCTTGAGATGGTTTGACCTTGGAGGTCAAGTTTCTCGGTAGACTGCTAGCTACCAGACTGCAAAATCGTTCTTTGTGTCACTCGACGACCGCCTAACCACACGACGTTATACCTGTCGGGGCGTTCCTCAGGGCGGAGTACAAAGCCTCATACTATATATTCGATCTCGCTCTCTCTGAACTTTTGGAATATCTGCCAATTACGATCAAAATATCTATATATGACTGTGGTAGCGAGGAGACATTACCGCACATTTTCTGCGACTGTTCTCGCTACAATGCGCAGAGACGATCGCTCACAATCGCTCTAGTTCGCCTTGACTGGTCTCCGTAGCAACCATTTTAGAATGCCGTCCTGAAAAATTATCGTGGATGAAGGCGACAAAGGCAGTGTTAAAATTTTTGAAGACAACAGACTTGCACAGACGGTTGCAGATTAGTAGTGATGTATACCGCACAAGACTAACGGACTCGGTTGTGTATGTGCTCCCTATCTCTGTGTCTTTCTTTCCAGTAACTTTCTAACTCATTCATCCATTTCCCCAGTGTAGGGTAGCATACCGGTCTCTCTTAACTGGTCCCTGCCTCTCCTCCTGATTCTTTCTTCCAGCGGCCGAATGCTGTTAATCCAGAACATTTAAGAACGTTTGCGAATCTTCTTATTTCCTTCTTTGGTCTTTATGCGACTCAATGCGGGGGAGGGCAGCTTTAGCCTGCGCATTTAAAGAGTAACTTATTGAATGCCTGCCAGTAATGGAACCAGACTAACGGCGATATTTCTTCTTTTTTTACGATCACCTATATCTGTGAGATTAGACACCCCTGACCTCTGGATCTCGATTATACGAGCTCACTGAGGCCATCTTTCTTTCGATCAGTTTTCCTTGCACTCCAGTTACGCAATTTGTCCGTAGATATTCGTATCCACAGATGACCTCCCTTGCTTGAGAACATTATCAAGAGGGTTATCTTTCAACGGACTTCAAGGCGCCCGGCTTCCCAGGGATTGCGGCATGCGGAAGTCAGTGCTACGCAAAACAATTTTTTTTTTCCGCCAACCTAAATCAAGGTAACGCGTTGTGTAAGCGTCGGCGCCCTAAACCCGAAAGGTTGACTCCTTGCAGCCCTACAGCTTTTGTACTGCTCCGTCTGGCGACTGAAATGGGACGCCTTTGCCGTACTACTTATTTTACCGCGCATATACACATGACACACAAATCAGAACGCATTATAAATAAATAAAGCAAACCATGTCTCGCGATTGAAGGGCAGACCTGTTAAATTGAATGCAGAGGATATTTGAATGTCAGCTCATGATGATTCGTAGCCCGCTGATAATACAACACGCCAGTGAGAGGTTTGATGCCTCTAGTATTCACTACCATGCAAGCAGAGAATAACACGGAAGCAGAGCAATTCTGCGGCAGAAGTGCAGAAAGTGGCGTTTGGAACCTCCGAGGAAGAAAGCGACCAGGTGTGATCAAGCTGCTTCTCCCATATTTGCGAATATTAGCATGGTAAGCGTATTTTCTCGGCGCCACAACTCTGCCTCTCCCCCGTGCGCACGTCTATGTTCATTGCAAAGCATGATACTTGACATACTCAGCCTACGACAGCCCCAGATCTACTCATTTGACCAGACTTTATAGCTGTGCTGCATCCTGCCCTCGCGATACAAGTTTACAGTTAAAAACAGGCGATAGCTAGGTCGTTAGCCTTCCGGCATTCAGAACTGCTGTTGAACAATACATGGGTCAGTAAGGCGACGAACTTTTGCTTATCTGATCAAACTCTGTTGCGCAGGTCGACAAACTCAACAATGAATCGACTCATTAGACTCGGAACGCTTAGACTCGGAAGGCTCCGTTAGTCCGACTCCAACAGCGCTCGCTTGCTTATAAGCTTTGGTGAGTCTGAGTGCGAGTGAGTCCGACTGAAGAGAATTTTGATGACTGAGTCTGGGTGAGACCTTGAGGGAAAATTTCGGTTGTGAGCGAGTTCAACACAATAGGCTGAAACGCTATATATATGTTAGAAATTTCAGGTTATTTCGTCGACCTGTGATCGCTGCACCTATTTACGGAATTCGGTTACATTTTTTCATCGTGTTCTTCTTTACACCTGTCTCCTGTTCTGCGTTACATTTTACTTTTGAAAAATGAAAATGAACCCAATACTAAACCATATGAATCGGTTAATGCTTGCAGTAATCGCTAAAAATCAGAGGGATTATACTTAAAATTGTATAGCCGATATGCGTTTGTTAGTGCAATCACCGTCATGTGCCAGTCAGTTAACTTCTGTTTCAAATAAGTGCATTCGTCCGGCTGTCAGTGTGTTGAAACTATTCTTGCGTGCATGTTTCTCAGCCAGAAAGAGAGCGAGAACAATTTTATTTGAAACCGGACCCTAGTCAGGGTCCAACTAATTCGCATGAAAGGTGAAAACAAATTCATGGTGCTCACTTTTATTAGCCCTTCTGAATCGTATGCATGTTCGCCACATAGTAATTTTCTTTTATGAGACGTGAACACGCAAACGCTTGCTGCTAAAGTTAGGGCAACGCGAGGCATAACACAAAATTGTTCAGATCTCTGTGATGGAATGTAGGTAGTACGTTGAAGTCAGACTGTTTTGCTTACCTTCCTATACACAAACAGCGCCAGGGAGCGCTAAAAATGTGCGCGTTTCCCTGACCGCGTTCCGCGCTTTTCGTTCTTTTTCTTGCTTTTCTCCCTCGACCAAGGCGCAAGGGAGCACGCTCGACGCTTCCGTTCTGGGCTGCCGCCGCCGAGCGGCTTTCTTGAAAGCACGTGATGCCGGAAAACGCGAAAGTGTGAAGGTCACGTCTCTGGGGAGTAAAGTATCGTTACGCCGGTATGCTGGAAGGCAGCCGGTTTTGGAAAGCTCTTCGGTGTAAGCACGTTCTTCGCTTTTCGTACATGGAATCCGAGAAGACCCGTTCGTTTCAATAGTACGAGAGTGTAAATGTCTTGTCCTCACCGAAGTTTGCCAGGGATCGTGGCGTGCAGGAGCGTTTAGAGAGGAGTTTCAGGGGGGTATGTGTCTGCCATAGTCTGGGGTATTTTTGCAAATCGCCGAACCTTGCTTTTCTGGCCGATTACGCGATGCGTATGCGGTCATTTAGGCGTGCCTTAAATGACGGGCATGTCTTCGTCGTACGTTCTGTCAGCAAAATGCAATATGTGACGCCAAATGTTGCCGGTAAACATCGTTTCCTCCATCTGAGCGCGCAAAAGAATGACGCACGCGTCACAGAGTGGCTCCGCAATGAACGACGAGGAACTGTGCCGTTGGATATCGGCCCATTTTTGCTACGTGCGTGCGCCGAAGTCGCACAAATCGCTTCTCTTCATGAAGTCGTGAGTCTGCAGACCTAGAGCCGTTGAAATTACCTCAGTATATCTCATTTGTACAAAGCATGGGGCCTTATCAAGGCCACGTTCTTGGTTGGTGGATATTAGAGGCATAGGCGTGCGCAGAGTTTCCCTTCAGGGGGGGCGAAGGTACGTCGCAGCCCCCCCCCCGCCTATTATGCCAATCCGTGGAGTTGACTTTGCGCCCCCCCTCCCTATTATGTCAATGTATGGGACTGAATTTGCGCCCCCCTCCTAGGTGACTAGGGGGGGGGCGCCCCCTCTGCCCCCCCCTCGTGCGCACGCCTATGATTAAAGGTGCTTGTCACTCTAGACTGGTGTCAGCCAGACAAGTAGTTGTTTGTTTTCTTCCTGGGCCATTAATCTTTCATGACTGCAAATGAAACATCTCTCTCTTGATAAAAGTAACAGTAAGGTTCTGTCCTTACTTGTGACAGAACAGCGCAGACAACGGGACGAATAGCATACAGACAACTGTGTGTTCTTACAACTGCACAACTTCCCATACAACTGTTTGTTCTTCGTCCGGTTGTCTGCGCTGTTCTGCCGCAACATTCATGAACCAACTAGCTCACCTAAGAACCCCTGTGTCCACCCGGTTTACTGCCACTCGAATTTTCGCTTTTGTAGTTTTTAGCGAGCTACGCGCTGCGGCCAGCTTTCTAAAATACTAGTGGTATAAAGTTCGATCGGTTGAATAGCCTTCGTTGTGCGATTCAGTTCGCTGTGCGTGAAATTAATGCGTGGGAAAATGGAAGCGCAGGGGCAGCTTCATTCGACGCGGCACTTTTACACCACAGAGGGCGGAGAGTGGCGCTTCGCGGTTCCGCATGCATAATAAGCTTATCTGAATTAATTATACGCCTCAATCAATTGGGTCAATATACGTGGCAGTTTTGAAATGTGGAAACCCGTAACTAGATTTCCATGACAATTTTCTGCCCCTCTCCGATATTAACATACGCCGAGGGCTCAGGAAAGTAATTTTGAAATCAGTGTAATTTCAGAAAGCGCTGTTTTTCTTTATTTGCGATCGATTAGCGACTCAACAGAACATTAATCTGTAATGACGTGATCTGGGCAAAGTTTAGGCTATTTTAAGTGTTCGAAAAAAAAAACTGTATTGCGGATTTTCATAGTATTGAAAGACACTGGAAATTGCGTCAGTGGGAAGAGTTAAAAGAGCTAAATCACTAATGGTGACCATAAGGAACTGGCATGGTATAATAACTTGTCCGGACACATTCCTCTCATCCTACGCGTAAAAAGAACAACGTCACTGCTGTGTTTTCAAAGGAATTGTTCGACGTCCCTAAGAAACTCGTGACGACGCAAGCGGAGGGATTCCGAAACTTGTTTCGGCAGTAACTGAAACTGTGAAAGTTCAGGCGTGCCATCTGCAACCCACCCTACCACCCTCCCCCCAACACGCCCGACGGCGCGGCATTGCGACTCGGCAAGGGCCGAAAGAGAATCTCTAGCAGGGGACATGGCAAATAAAAAAAAAAAAAAAAATGGGGCTACTGCTCATTGGGGTGCGAAGGCCGAGGAAACAGCGGAGATGGTGCCTTACCCTCTCCTTTCCCTCCTCCTCATTCTCACTTCCCTTTCGCACCCCTTTCTATATTAAATACACATGGCTATGCTGTGCTTCACCCTTTCCCATCCTCACCCTCAAAACACTCCTCCTTACCCACACTTCTCTTTCCCACCCCCCTTGCAATACCATACTATATAAGGCTAAGCAATGCTATACCCTCTCCCCTCTTCCTTTTACTCCTCCTCACCCTCACTTTCCTTTCCCATCCCCTTGCTATAATATGATATACAAGGCTATGCTATGGTTTCTTTCTCTCTCTTTCTGTTTCTTCCTATCTCTTTCTGTTTCTCTTTCTTGCTATCTTCTTCGCGTTCTCTCGCCTATGGCAACGCAATCATATGTTTCTCTGTCTATGTGAAGCGAGGCGCAGCTGTGCCAAGCGGTTACTAGGCAACGCACAAGGACGTCATAGCCAAGGCGCCATTTCTGGTCTACGCGACATGGACAGACGAACAACTTAAACGGGTCCGCTGTTAAAAAAAATGGAAATAAAACTTTATAGGGCCACTACTGTGAAAGAAAGCTTGGCCTCAGCTGTGTTTTGTTGGATTTGCCAGTATGCAGAAAATAGTTCGCAGACAATAGTTCCCTTAGTTCCCTCTTTCACTCGTAAGGAAAGAAAAGGGGCGAGGGGGGGGGGGCGGCAGATTACATACTTTGCCCTTTAACTTGTGATTTGGGGGGGGGGGGGGGGGGAGGCGCCCCACCTAAATACGCTATGAATACCGCAACTTCCAGTCATACGATCGGCATGAATCTAGGTAAACAATGTTTCTATGTGTGAGAAGGCACAGTGGTCAGGCATTGGTTGACTCAAGTAGTTACACGTTGCAGTGCGTCACGTCGGTATGGGTTATATTCACTGAGGACACGCTCACACTGCCGGGCTGGCTGATGGAAAGGACGTGAGCTGATTCCGCTTCCGTCAGCCATGATCCTGGCCCCTTTGTTCGCCACGGTGGATCAGCTACGGTGCTCGGCTGCAGCCCTCCACTACGGCGTCTCTCAATCATATCGTGGTTTTGGGACGTAAAACCCCACATATTATAATTTTTTATTATATCACCATGGTATCATGATATTGTCACGCGCGTTTTGTATTATACTTGTGCTGTATTCGGTTTACGCCCACAAAGACTGTAAGCAATGCTCAGCGCAAACCACCAGATGTCACGTGGTCGAGACGTTGACACCCAAGCAGCAGTCGGTATGTTCAAGATGAAACTGTTTATTAGGCCGAACTTGTGGCCGGTAAACTGAAAGTCAGAATACAGCAATACACACTGGCACTGATAGCGGCGAACGGAGCGTCGGCCGTCGATCAACTGACAAGCGGTGAAGCACGTCGGCATTTATACGCGTGTCATCGAATATTCCAGTCTTATCGCTGGTTGTCGCGAAAGCTCTGGAATAAGCTCGCGTGTTCGCGTCTTGCGCGCAATCTTAACACAACGATCTACAATCAAGGCGAAGCTTCTAGAAAAATGAGGCGCGGTTTGCGCTGAGCATTGCTTACAGTCTTTGTGGGCGTAAACCGAATACAGCACAAGTATGATACAAAACGCGCGTGACAATATAGTATCAGCTCTTTCGGTACGTGTGGATGTTCTCTGCCTCAGTCCGCGAAGAAGCAGCCGACCGTGTTCTGTTGCAGTCTCCGCAATCGTGGTAAATTGCGCCGTGTATTAATGTAGCAATAGGTCACGTCGAAAAAAACAGCGAGGAACAGAAACATGGTCAAATTTTATGGACTTCCTTCAGCATCTACAGCCAATGCAGCAAGACACAATAATTGTCGTAAACGCGTTGTACCGCGTGGTCCGCCGCATTCGTCGCTCTCACGTCAACAGAAGTTCGACTAACTCTTAGAAAGTCTGCAGCACTCGTTTGATTTTTGGTGAGTACCAATTTAGGCTCTGAATGTTGCAGTTCAAGCATTTTATGCTTCAGCGCATCCGTCTTTGTTGTCCCGTCACCAAGCCGCTCGGAGAAGGATGTTATTATGCATGCTTCAACTACTTTGAATGCTTGCAATAAAAAAACTCACAGGGTCCCTTGTTCATTTACCTAAGACGACTCGAAGGCGAAAGCCATCTTTTTTTCCTTCTCAGTCGATGTATAAGGGAGCAGGGAACACGAGTCGTGGCTTCACGTGCCGCTGCCAAGCGCCGTCTTCATTTTCTTCTCTCGAGGTCGCGCGCTCTCCGGTTTTGTTCGCCGCCCAGAGGAGGGCGCTACGACGGCATCGTGCGGCGCGTTACGTCACATGACGCCACGCAAAAAGTTGTGACGTCAAGATGACGTCCCAAAATTTTGCGATCTGTGACGTCGTGATGACGTCATATGGTGACGTCGTCACGTGACGATGGTTTTTTTCATCACTCGTCCCCGACGCCGCCAAATTTCCCGTTTGATGAGGCATCTAAGGCTTTCGCCTTAATACTGCATCTCTCGATGTTTAAGTTTTTATTGAGATCAAATAACTTTAAAGTGCCGTATTTATTCGATTGTAATTCGACCGCGATTGTGACGCGAGGGATGACTTTTCATTGCGTCCGGGATGAAAAAATAGTTATTTCGATATTCGATTGTAACGCGAGGGTCGACTTCGGTAGCAAGAGTCTGAAAAAAAAGGGGGAAAAAAACTTGCCTTGCATTCGAGTAAATACGGCAGCGCAATGAAGGAGGACAAAAAACTTGGAGGATGCTTGCGCGTCGCCTGCAAGAGTAGAACTCGATAGCGTAATCGGGCCTCGTGCGCATCACCTTCTCAATTGCTAGCATGGCTTCGATTCTCGGTTCATGCCTCAACCGTGCCGTAAGGAAACGAACGACTGCGCACGTAACATTGGCCATTTCAAACTATCCTAGAATGCCTGTACTGCACGTACTGTTGTTAAGTGCCCACTACGCCATAATTCTTTTTGCGAATCAGCGAAGGGCCCCCTACGCGTCTGTAAGGCAACACGCGAACCTACGCAGGTGCTCACTTTGTTGATGCTCTTGCAGCTGATGATGATTAAATATATCTGAGCGCTTTGTAATGGGTGGGCCTTTAAAACACCCACTCTCTGCGCTATTCACGTGTTTTGACACCTGGCGCGATTCTACGCCCACGCAACATTACATCCGTTAAGTGGACTCCTTTCACCACATGACAATCATGTATTGTTTTTTTCCGAAGCAGTTTCAATGAATAGCGTAGCTCTGTGGTAAAACACCTGCCTGCCACGCAGACCGCCTGGGTTCGATTCTTGCAGCAAGCGACGATTTGTATTGGTTATTTCATTTGCACCTTTCTCGATTTTTCGATCACGGACAAGGTGATGATTTTTCGCTCACAACCAGCGACGCCGACACCGGAATTTCTGCGAAACGAGCTCATTAACGCTATTGCATTAAAACAAACACAGACGACTGTAGCCGTCCTGCATTTGTGTTCTTTTCGACGCCGTTCTTCGCGTGCTGCATGTCTTAATAACATTGGCAAAATATTGCCATCCAACCACAGAGCAATAGTGCTTTGTAAAATGCTTTGTTGGCGGAGTTCATGACTGAAAAATTGGCGCAGCTTCCACTGAGTCGCGCAAGGCTGAGGCAGAGAGCTGAGTTGGTCAGCACTCGGCTGGTTCTGGCTTGACTAGGCACATGTGCATTCAAACGCCGATGCATGAAGGGTTCACGTGATCACATTGTAAATCGTGAGTACTGTCTAGGTATCAATCGTGTTCAATTGGGAATCCCTGCAATCACAGCAACAAGTTGCTTAATTACCTTACTTATATCAATTAGCTTAATTAGGATATATAGCTTAATCAGTCGAACTTGCCCACTGGAGGCGTGGTCTCGATTAGCTTTAAAACTAAGTCAATGTAGTCTTATTTAGAGCTTAATTAGTCTGAGTAGCCTAATTAACTTGCGTGGCATAATATGCATATTCGAGCCTTGGTGTCAATTAGCTTGTATCCCAAGTCAACCTAGGCTTAATGAGCTAATCAACCTAACCAGCACTAACCAAGCTCAGCCTTAATTAGTCTTAATTGGGATTCTTTCGGCTGAGCTCGGCATGACAGGGCCCACCGGAATCTCAGGTCGGCTTAACTAGGGCTAATTAAGCTTTGGCTTAATTATCTCAATTACGCTTAGCTAACTAGATATTACCATGCTCGGCTAGGTTTAATTAGGCTATGATTAACTTGGCTTTACTAGGTACAGCTGCTTAACTTGGCTTGACGTGGCCACGCCGTCATGAAGGGGATAATTCCTTGTCCACACTGCGGACCGGACAAACGGCGGGCATAACAGCTCTGCTGTAAAAGAAAAAAAGAAAAACGGTAGGGCAATAGGGCAACGACAACGAGACGAGTACAGTCCTGTATACTCGTTTATTAGCGCTTGTTTATTTCACGCTTCTGTTTCCTTAATCACCATAGCGTCTGTGGTGCGGCGTAGGCAAGATAACCGCTGTTCATTAAGAGTAACAGATTGGAACCAAGAAGAGGCAAGCGCGCGATGGGGAGACCTATAAGGTTAGGTGGGCGGATGAGATTTAGAAGTTTGCGGGGATAACGTGGTCACAGCAAGCACAGGACCGGGCTTGACTGGCGAAACATGGGAAAGGCCTTTGCCCTGCAGTGGGCGCATGTATCACCTATCCTGCATTGTATCCTGCATGTCTGGTGCTATTGCGCCGCGGTTATCATGCCGTATGGTGCAGTAGCGCACTTTTGACTAGGACAAAGGGGACAAGAAAAACACGACACTCGCTACACTAGCAAATAAATTTGCACTTACGCATCCCCAAGCGACGCAGGAATTAGCTAACAGTCAAATTCATTATCATCAAAGAACAAAATTCGTGCACACTCAAGCGATAGTTCAAGCCATGTGTTTAGCTTAGGCACTTTCAAAATATATACAGGGCGTTTTTTTTTTCTTTTTTAGACAATACAGACTTTTTATAAAAAAAATTATGACAGTAAGGCTCCTGTCGTTTTAGCACACGAACTCCACGTCGAGGCGGAAATAAATGACCGCAGTTAAAATGACACTGATGCGAATAATTAACAAAAACTAGTTAATTAACTTTTAAATTATTGACTTCAGAGCAGGTTTTTATACTGGAAAGTTGTTTTGCGTGCCAATTTACGGCATACCCATTTTTTTTTAGAAATCACTAAAGTTGCACGTAATTAAAGGTGTTCGTCATCGAATTTTAAGGCCGATGCCGAAACTGACCGCGCCCGGAGCGCAAAAACGCGACCACTTTGTTACGTCAGATCGGAACTGCACTTGACAAGGAAGTGACGATGTTTGAATGAAGCTGCGTCCCGGCCGCATCTTTTCGTGAAAAGCGGCAAGTCATCTAAGTTGCCCCTGCAGATCGCCTTATTTTTTCGTGTGGCGTTTGGTGCGTATCTGCTTCTTTCCCTGTGAAGCATAAAATTCAGGGTTTTCGCAGACAGGCGATATAGTTTTTTTTTTTTTTTTTTTTTTTTTTTTTTTTTTTTTTTTTTTTTTTTGCGCCTGTTTGATGACGCTTATATATGTTTGATGTTTAAATTCACAAAAGTCAGTAATGGCCGAATAGTGCCAGGACACGGTAACGGACGTGGTTCTCGTGGTTTTCGCGCGCGTTTATAGTTTAAGAAAGAAATATATAAGCACCCCACCTCGCACGCAAACAATAAGACAATAAGCTGTTTGCTTGAGCATTTCAAAGAACCCTTGAAATGTCTTGCTTGCCTCCTTCATTCGTTTTTTTTTTTTTTTACAATCCGGCAAATTCGCCTTTGGTGCGTCGAAGATGGTTGGAGAATACTACACATTCTTTCGAGTTCTTTGGGTCACACGTTGCATCTGACATGCCAAGAGGCCACTCTTGCATAGCAAACACATACTGCCATAACTGTGGCCAGGGAGCTGGGTTCGTACTGATTGAAGTTGTTAGAACATACATAAGAACCCGTTGTAATGGAAATGAAGTTCAACTGAGTTGAAAGCTGGGCTAGTTGGTGATTGATCACTAACTAGCCCAGCTCACAGCCTGCTATCCGCTGTATATTGTATAAACATATATTGTCCAACTTGTATTGTAAAACGCGTATTGTAAAAGTGTATTGTGCAAACGTTATCCATTGTATATTGTTTGCCCCCTATCGTGTGGAGAAGTATACGTCGGCCAGCGGGTCGTTGTGTGAACACCAGGCTGTTAGAGCATGGAGAGGTCATTAGGGGCAAGCATTCACTCCCACACAAAGGGACATTGTGCTCAGTGTGGATGCTCGCCACCGTTCAATGACACTACCGTGGCTTTTAACAGCGAAGCTGTTCAGGCTGTCGGTAGCTTGTGCTCCGTCATTAAAAAGCTGTCATCATCATGAACCGGCACGCGCGCTCTTCATTCTCTTTACAGTGAAGATGTTTAAGCTATCGCTAACTTGTGCTCCGTCGTGCAAAACTCCACAGGTGGGTATGCGCCACACTACCGCGTACAGCAGGTGCGAGTGTCAAACGAAAACGAACACGTGAAAGAGAGAGAGAGAAAGAGATAGAGAAAGAAAGCGATAGAAAAAAAAGAGGAAGAGAAAAATAAAGGGTATAAAGGCATAAATAGATAAACAAAGAAAACATAGACAGAGAGGGAAAGAAAGCGATAGGAGGAAAGAGGAAGAGAAAAATAGAGAGATATAAAGAAAATAAAGACGTGAAAAGGTAGGAAGACGTAGCATGACATAGAAAGAGAGAGACAGATACAGAAAGAAACAGACGCGAAAAAAAAAGATAAAAAAAAAACAGAGAGAAAGACAGAAAGAGAAAGAAAGAGATAAATAAAGAGAAACAAAAGAAGGAGAGAGAGAAAGAAAGGGAAGAAAGAGAAATAAAGACAGAAAGGGCGAGAAAGAGATAATTAGAGAAGGAAAGAAAGGAATAGAAAGAAGGAAATAGAAAGAAACAAATAGAAAAAATAGATACAAGAAACAGCGAGAAAGAGAAAGAAAGAGATGAAAGAAAGAAGAAATAAAGAGACATAATGAAGCTGCCATGCTTTTTTTTTTCAACATGGTAACCAACAAACCAGAGAAATTGTGGAAGGATTTCCATCAACAAGAGAAAGGACGGTTGCATTGGTCAATCATCGGTTTCACTGAGTAATCGGGAAGTCACCTTCCTGGAAGGGCACCGGTCTTGAGTTTATTAATTTGAATTGTATTGGTAGTGTTTGCAACTGTCACGCACTCATCTATGTTATCTATTTCCACTTCCGTTTTAAGCATGTGTAGGTTAATACCAATACGTCTTATCTAGCTGTTACCCTCGTCTGTACATACATTCTTTTAAAGTGTCTAAACCGTTTACTATCGCTTGAATGTGCACGAATTTTGTTCTTTGATGAGAATGCATTTAACTCTTAGTTCCTTTCTGTGTCGCTCGGGGATACGTAAGTGCACACACACACACACACACACACACACACACATATATATATATATATATATATATATATATATATATATATATATATATATATATATATATATATATATATATACATAAAGTTCTGTTTCCGAAATAAATTTACTTTCGTGTCTTTCCTGTCCCCTTTGTCATCATCAAAAGTGCGCTACTTCACCATACGGTATGATGATCGATCACCAACTAGCCCAGCTTCCAACCTCATAGAACTTCATCTCCGTCGTTATGTGCCAGCAAGGCGTAGCTTCTCTCGTGACTTGTCATCCGCCCAAGCGTAGCACGAACATACGGTGGAAACTCATAATAATAATATCTGGGGTTTAACGTCCCAAGACCACGATATGATTATGAGAGACGCCGTAGTGGAGGGCTCCGGGAATTTCGACCACCTGGGGTTCTTTAACGTGCACCTAAATCTAAGTACACGGGCCTCAGACATTTTCGCCTCCATCGAAAATGCAGCCGCCGCGGCCGGGATTCGATCCCGCGACCTTCGGGTCAGCAGTCGAGTGCCATAACCACTAGACCACCGTGGCGGGGCCAGTGGAAACTCAAACGGGTTTTTCGGAAAGAAAGCCTGGCAGTTGAAGAAAAATTCGTCTTGTTTCAGGATTCAGGACAAGAATTTTTTCTTCAAACGCGAAGCTTGCTTTCTGAGGGTTTCCTCAGTGTAGCACTGGTGTAGCCAGGGGTCGAGGGTCAAACCCTCCGAAATTTTTCAATTTTGCATGTGTATGTAACGCACACACATATAAACGCAAGCACGAACGTACATAAAGTATGCTTGACCCCCCCCCCCCCCTTTCACAGGCGTGCGCACGGGGTGCAGGGGGAGCGGCCGCCCCCCCCCCCCCCCTAGTTACCTAAGAGGGGAGGGGGGGCGCAAAATCGGCCCCATACTTTGCCTTAGTAGGGCGGGGGGTGAGCGCTGCACCCCCCCCCCCCCCCTTGATGGGGCACCCTACGCATGCCTATGCCTCCCTCTCCACTCGCAAAAATTTTCTGGCTACGCCCCTGCAGTGTATGTGTGTGTGTGGCAGGCGCTGCGCCGTGCTCCCGACTGGGCTGCAGAAATTAGGCGCCTTTTCCTTCTTCGAACCACAACCACCACCACCTGCAGTGTATGTTCGCGTTAGAGTTGGGCGGATGACAATATTTTCCTCTCACGAGCATTTCTGAATTGCAGTCGTGTCGGAATACAGCTTTCGCGGAAATGAATCCACGACTTCGTGCTGTGCATGAGGACGCATAAACGTTACCGTAGGCGGTGGTCCATTATGTAGTTGTGGTGATGGAGAATGAATGAGACGTAGATCAGTGCGAGAATAACCTTCCATATCGGCGCGGCCGAGAGCATCATCGGTTGGGGAAATCAATTCTTCCGAGGGTAAGTCTTCATATTTCGTTCTGAACCTAGAACGACAGAGCACTCAAGCTCAGGGAGGAGAGCGATAATTGCATTGCACAGACGGTCGTCGCCCCTTGTGCGTCACCAGCTTTGTGCCATTAGAGAGATTAAGTCCGCAGTGGAGCTGGGGTGGGGTTCCGTCCGCAGATTGTCTCACACAACGTTGGAGCTTGCTTACACAACGCGTGCCGTCGGCCTCGTATCCGATGTGCGGTTGCCGTGTCATCGGTGTTGACGTTCATCCCAGTCTGCGAGATTACCAGTAATATGGGAGCATATTAGGCAACAGTAGCTATAAAAGACTTCTTGTAATTACGTCTGGCACGGGCCGCTTTCATGCGTGGGTGAAGGCTCTCGGGAAACAGGAGACATGGCTACTTCTGGCTTCGTCGTATCAGGACCTGCACGCGTTGAAGAGACACCACTGAAAAAAAAAAAAAAAACCGTCTCGAGTGTCTCGCAAACGTCGTCCTAGCTAGACGCCTGCGCAACTTCAAAATGAGATAATCACGGGGCACGCTCAACACGTGTGCACGCTCATAGAAATATTTGTGGCGTGTTTTTTTTTTTCTTTTTTCTTTTTTTTTAAAGAGCCAAGTGCACTTTAACTGAAACTGAGAAAAACGCACTTTCTTTGCTACTGGCAATATGGAGGGGCCTACTCCAACAATTTTTTACCACTGGGTTCCTGTACCCTAAATGCCTCAAATATATATCGCGGCTAAAATCTTTATATAGCCCACCATCGTCGGTATTCAGGAGTAAAATTTGTATTTGGCTCTTATAGAATGCAACATTTCATGTGGGCTTGAATTGGCTCTTAAAAGAAGTCTAAAACGATTCGAATGTATGGTATAGCAATATTTTGCGATAAAATTAGCATCATCTATGTGCTTCCGTCGGGCGTAATGGGCGTGATGGCGATGTCTATATAGACTTGAAGAGCGAGTGATCCTTCCTGGCAAAAGGCGCACTGTTCTGGACTGCCGGCAGCGTTTTCTTGTTCTTAGCATCCATTGAAGACCTTGAAAAGTGCTCCAGCTCTTATTCTTCTTCTGAGCTCGGTTTATGCCGTGCCTAAAGTGGCGAGTTGGGCTTGTTGGTACATACTTACGCGACACTACAGCGCAAAAAAATACACGACGGACGGAAGGAGCACAAACGACGACGAGCGCATGCCGTGCCGTTCGGGATCACTTCTTCTTCTTCAAGGAACAGATCGGTGCATAATATCTTCATTTCGTGTCTTTTATTTGAAATATACGATCTTAGAGCGAAGGAAGGACATGATACTGTCACGCTAAACTCAAAAAGAAACACGAAGAGGCAAAAAGAGGTAGGAAGGCCGGCCTCTTACTGCTTATATTCGATTTTTTTTCTACAACATCATGTCCTTCAGTAAGTGCCTTTTTACCTTAAAAATTTAAGTGTGGAACGTAGACACGATACCAAAGCAACTAGGACACAAATGAAACAGATTGGATGAGACCATGTTGGTTGTTTGGTCACGATTGTTGACGCAGCGCTGGTTTGAATGAATGTGGCTAAGTTTGATTGAAACAAAGATGCAGGATTTGGCTCATGTTTGATTAGAAACGGCCAAGAAATTTCATGCCTGTTTGGCAACGCTCCTCTGCTGATCCGCCGACATCTTCTAAAGCAGCACCCCTATCAGCGTGTCGCAAGCGGATTGTTCCCTCCTCGTATTCGTGGTCGTGGATTGCCTCGTCGTGACAGAGCCCTGTTATATAAGCTAAGAGTAGGTTCTGTATTACTGCGCGAACGATTATATCGTCAAGGACGTGCGGACTGTCCGTTATGTTTGTCTTGTGGCTCCTGTGAGACATGTACAGAACACCTAATTTTAGAATGTCCCATCACATTCGCTGCGCAGCGAGCACTGCTCACGAAGGAATATGGACTTTATTTATTTATTTATTTATTTATTTATTTATTTATTTATTTATTTATTTATTTATTTATTTATTTATTTATTAGTGCAACCTACATCGCCCAAGTGGGCATCATTGTAGGGGGGTGAGGAAGAAAAAACACACAGTTGTACAGTCGAAAATGGCACACATTTGCGCAGCAGTGCCTGCGCATTCACGAAAAGCGCACATCTTGTAGTGACGAACACAAAGCATCAGCTGGAAGATCAACAACACACGCATCCAACTTATTCCATTCACGAGTAGTAAAAGGAAACAAAAAGAATTAGCGAAGACACCGGTACGACAGCTGACCTCACGAATTTTTTTCGAGTGATCATTTCTATGTGACACGTAGTATGGGCTGATCATGTATAAACTCTTGTTAATGCGAATTTCAGCACAAAAGATCGAATGGAAAAACTTTATTCGCGAGAATTTTCTGCGCTGCTCAAGAAGTTTTCATTCTAAGTCACTTTTAATGCAGGTAACACTGGAGTTAAAGTTGTAATTGTCACTGACCATGCGTTCAGCACGGTTTTGTATGCGTTCAAGTTTATAGATCAGAGTTTGACCACTAGGATCCCATACTGGACAGGCATATTCAAGGATAGGTCGGACATTTGTAACATACAAAGCTTCTTTCAGACTTTCTGGGGCAGGCTTAAAATTGCGTTGTACTTATTGGACTTAGGTGCACGCCCCTTGACGATTGCCTGTTTCCGAGAGGATGTGCTACTATAGGCGTGACCAGGCCCGTCGAGCCCTGCTAACTTTCTTGAAGAAAACCGATTTGGCTCTCCTTTATAGCGATTTTTTTTCCTTGTGACTACTTATTTGTGTTTACGTCTGTGTTATTCGTTTTGTTTGTTTTTTTCTTCCTCTTCTCTCTCCTTTTCTTCTCTCCTGTCTTCCTTTCCTCCATGTTTCCCCTTCCCGAAGGAGCAGGCAGGCGTTGTGCCCCTCTAGGTGGCAGTTGTCAGCTGTTGCCTCCCTATTTCCTCTGTGTCTTCGTGTCTTCTATGTATGCAAACCAAATAAATAAATAAATAAATTTTGACTTCACGTTACAATCGTGAATTGCCCCATTTTAATTTCAACTGTTTTAGAAGTTAAAGATACTTAGGAGCGCCTTACGCTCCCGTGAAATTCAGCCTAGTTTCGGTTTCTGCATTTGACTCTCTTTGAAAAGAAACGCCACATTTGTGTGCAGTAGAGAGAGAGAGAGAAACCTTAAAGGGATCGTGCAACACTTTTGCAGCATGGTCAGAAAACGCTGCCGATCGCTAGTCGAGGCTCCTGAGAACACGCGGGCCAAACATTATAGCGCAGCACGCGGCCTGGAATTCACAATTAATTCTCAAAGTACGCCAGAAATCATACCTCTTCGTTTTACGAATGATGCCATATACCCAAATGATCGCGCCATTTACCCAAATTTCAGGCCATTGGCTGATTTGAGCACTGTAAGCTGCACAGTTACCGCGACCGCCGCGGGAGGCCGCCACGTGCACGTGCGCTCGCTCGCGATCACACTGAAAGTAAGCTGCGCTTTCGAAGAAACAAAAAGGGCTCAAGGTCATGAAGCGCGCGTGACGTTTCTTCATCCCCACGTAACTGACATGCTATGCTCCAAAAAGCTGGTTGATAAGTACTACGTAGACACGAGGTGACCACGGAGGCCAGATTTTTAGGCATTAAAAAAAAGCGCGTTTTAGGCGCCAAAAATAGGCAGGCAAAACAACGTTTTAGGCGGCAAAAATAGGCAGAAAAACCCCCCTTAGGCCTCCATTCTCGTAAATGAAGGCACAATAATTTTTTACATAAGTGCAAACAATTTCAAAACAAAGACGTACGCGACCTTTATTTACGACAGCATAGCAAAGAAAGAAAAACGGCAGATGACATGCGAAAATGTGGGAATCGATTTCCTGCGAAGCAGTCAGCTCGTGTAGCAGTCTATATGCTGTATTTTTCGGCTTTGAGCCAAGCGTTACGATGCGGATCAACGTGTTTTAAATGCGAAGCATTTCTTTGCGTAATGTAAGCGCTTTTGCGTTTATATCTATCTATCTATCTATCTATCTATCTATCTATCTATCTATCTATCTATCTATCTATCTATCTATCTATCTATCTATCTATCTATCTATCTATCTATCTATCTATCTATCTAGCCGCCTACGTCTAGGTTCTCTCCTCCTTAACTTAGGGTAGACCAAAATTTGTATGGGATGGTAAGAGGTACTGACGAATATGTATGGCTGGTCATGACATGAATAACGTGAAAATCCTGTCACGTACGTCGTCAAACCCTTTCCTGCACACACGTGTGGCACATACCCGTATACCACGGGCCGCGGTATGCGGGTATGCGCCACAGGTCTTTGACAATTTACATCTACCCAGGAACGGCGAGGATAGACATTAGTAATTTAAATGCGAGAGCGTTAAGAAAAACTGACGTCAGCACCGTTCACCCGACGAATGCAAATAATAAATATCAGTTTCCCAGCATGAATCGAACCCAAGCAATCTGCGTGGCACAGGGGCGTAGCCAGAAATTTTTTTCGGGGGGGGGGGGGGGGGGCACCTCCTTGATTTCGGGGAGGGCACCTCATTGAAATGGTCATTTTTCGCTCTGTATGCCATGGCGAAAAAAAATTTTCGGGGGGGGGGGGGGGCACGTGCCCGGTGTGCCACCCCCTAGCTACACCACTGGCGTGGCAACCAAGTATTCTACGACAGAGCCACGCCAGGTCTCGGAACTGCTTTGGAAAAAGACCCTATGCAGCCGTAATGTTCGTGAAACTTCAGTTGTGGTAGCAGCGCTGGCTATCTAATTTTATAAACGTTACATATGTACTCGTGTGATACAGGCGTCACGTCGGGTTAACGTCAACTATAGTTAAGCGCCATCTACTGAAGTTGGTCTACGTAGCACTATTCAGGGCTACTACCCTCGCAAGCACAAGGGCTACATATCAGCTTACCGCTCCTGATGTTGGTAATACCCATGTTTCTGTTGGCATCGTTACGCAACTGTAAAAAACTGGTTATATGAAACATATGCGACTGTTCAACATATGTCTGTACGTACAACATTTGCACATATCTTTAGCGTAATTTCGTAACATTTCTCTCAATAAAAAAAATTACAGCCCAGTCACCTTGCCTCCGCATGCTTCGCATGACATCGATTCCCATGGTACTTGGGATCTGCCAAAATATTTTTTAAATTGAGTAGTTGTATGCACATCGTGGGCTTACCAGGTACGTCGAGTACACTAGCGTTTAAAGGGTAACTTATAGTCTGACGTAACATCAGCACTCATTTTAGAGCGCAGACGTCAGTTTTATCGCAACAAATGCACGCTAAAGTGCGATTATGCGAATATCATACGTAGCGATCGTTAGCGTATTCCTCCGGAATCGAGCAACGCTTGAATATAGCTTGCTGAGTCACAGTAGTACATATGTAATGCTTATTAGACAGTTATAAAAGCGGAGCCACAATTAACGTTAACCCGACATGACGCCTTTATCATAGGAGTGCACATATAATGTTTATTACTTCGTTGTAAAATTAGATAGCCAGCACTGCAACCACAATTGATGCTGTACCGAAATGACGCCTGCATAGCTGTTTCAATACCTGGCACGGCTCTGTGGTAGAATACTTGACTGCCACGCAGAATGTCTGGGTTCGGCTCCTAGTGGGACCCTGATTTTTATTCTTTGCATTCGTTGGGTCAACGCCACCGATGCCGGATTTCCTTAATGTTCTCGCGTTTAAATTACCAGCGTCTGTTCTCGCCATTCCTGGGTAGATATAAACTGTCAAACACCTGGGGCGCATATCCGCATATCGCGGCCCGTGTTATACGAGTATCTGCCCCACGTGACCGGAGGTAAGAGTTTCATGAGGCAGGATTTTCACGTTATTCATGTGATGACCAAACAGTCATGTTCGTCGTACCCTCATGCCTTTCTATGCCGATTTCGATGTATATCCAAGTTCAGGAGACGCCAATGAGAGCACCCAGACGTAGGGGGGCTAGAGTGATATTTTGATGGATAGATGGAAACACTCAAAGTGCCTTTGTTTCGCTTAGGAATGCTTCACATTTAAATTGTTATTATTGTGATAGCAATTATATGGACACTCTCGCCTGATTTTCTCCGTCGCCGTCATGCCCCGGATATATATATATATATATATATATATATATATATATATATATATATATATATATATATATATATATAGGGCACAAAGAAAAATAAATAATAAACAGAAGACAACAATCCAAGACGGGGGATTCGAAATTGCGCCGGCATAATAATGGCAAGCTATCTATGCACACCATTTACACCATTTACCACTGGCGGTATGCAGATATCGGAGGACCTTGAGCATGTCTTCTATCACGCAACGCTCCTACATTTTCTTTCACTTTGAAAACTGCCCTTGAGACACGCATGAAAAAGGGGCCCCTTTCTGTACCCACTCGTGATGTGGAACGAAAAAAAAAGAACAGCGTGCATCTTGCGTCAGACGCCACCGCGTGGCTGGAGACGCAGAGTGGTCACTCCGCGCGCCGCACTTTAAAAGAAGAAATATCTAAGAGAGCCGGGTTCTGCGTTGTCGACACTTGCAGCGCATTGCTCAAACACAAAGGCGTAACAACTGGGATAGTTGTTAGTTCACGCTTGTCCTGTGTATACCTGCGCGTCCTTTTCGAGCTTCAGCGGGAAGCTGCAAGTATGCAGCTTGCAAGTATGCAGCGGGAAGCTGCAAGTATCGAGCTGCTCGTCCATCTTCGCGTGACATTCCAATTTCTTGCTATCACATTAATTGCTTCGCCCTTGCGGTGAAACTGTGACTTTTTATTTATTTATTTATTTATTTATTTATTTATTTATTTATTTATTTATTTATTTATTTGATAATACTGTTGACTCCTAGTGGAGTGATTGAGGAGTGGGTTACAATGGTGGAATAAAACACATGTATAATGTATGAAAACAAGATAAAGCAAAACACATAAGCACAACAAGGAAAAGGGGAAAAGACATGAAATACAAAGCAAGGAACTTTAGATGGTCAACTGGCAAGCAAGGATTCAAACATTTCTATATTGTTAGTTTCAACGGCGAGTGCATCTAAAACATTCCACTCTGCGACCATTCGTGGAAAGAAAGAATACTTAAAAACATTAGCCGGCTGATATGGAGCAACTGAAAGACTATGTCGCCCTCTAGTATTATAACCTGTTGAAAGATGCAAATAATTGGTTATATACTGTCGTTGAGGTGTCTTTCAACTATTTTAAATATAAAGCGTTATCGTACGACTTTATTCCTTTCCGAGGTGTGCTTTAGATTAGGTTTCGCCACCAAACCCGAGACCAGGACCCTGTCGGGGCGATTGAAAATAAATCTTACTGCTTTGTCTTGGACACTTTCTAACTTACTATTAACGCGAGTAAAGGGGTACCAAACAATATTAGCGTACTCAGAAATAGGTAAGACGATTGATGACGGCACAAAGGCACCAACAGTTCAACATAGCCGTTCAATGGCCCTTTTTGCCGCACTGTTCGCACAATACAGTCTCTCGTTTTATTCTGAAGCATGGTGAGTCAAGTGTCCACTGCCGAATCAACACACTCCTGGGTCTCTTTCTTTCCGGCAGGGCCGAGAAGCGCAGCACAGGAGCAGATAGCCAGACCGGTAAAAGACCAGAAGGGGGGAGGCCTCGTATTGGCTGGGTCTAATTGCGTAAGGTCAGTTTCTCTCCTGTCGGTGAACACCTCAAGAAGTAAATTACAAACGAAACAAAAGACGTGTGCCCATCACATTTTTCTTTCCTTTGCTTTTCACTATCCTTTCCCCTGATCGCTATCCACGGTTTTGCATTCGGCAAACGCTCGCGCCATGTCAGCGCGGTGGCATATGGTGGCCAGCGCGTCCGATTTCACTGCTGCTAGCGGTTTTTTTTTCCCGGAATTTGGTTGAACTAGTGGACTAAGTTGAACAGCGTAGAGTTTTGAACAGCCAATATTGCCCGGTAACATGAATAACAGTCTCAAACTGTACTCGAAAGCGAAACTTGAGGCTAAATAGTGTTCATATAGGCGCCGATTTTGAAAATAGGCATTTTTAGGCACAAGCTCCAAAAATAGGCATTTATAGGCATGATAAAAACGCTATAAAAGGCCTCCTTAACCACTAATTCATGTTCAGGTATCAAAGTGGGGCGACAGGAACGCAAGGAGCAAAATAGGAATTTAAAATCCGGTTTCTAGTGATCGCACACAATCATAAACACATGTGAACACGAAGGGGGTGTTCGCAAAAGGTTTCGTTTAGAACTGAGAACAGTGACGAGCTCATACTCCAGACATCGTGGTGCTATGTCAATAACTTTGACATGGCCGGCATGGCTAGTAAAATTGAGACAACGCATGTTACGTTTATACCCTGTGGCGTCCTATCACGCGCGAAGTGCTGCAAGCTTATACAGTAAATGCTAGTTAATTCGAACTCGAAGGGGGGCTATAATGTTGTTCGAATTAAGCGGAGTTCGAATTGACGGGCGGGCACTTGAATGAACGTAAATGGCGATCACTGGGGGGCCGACTTCTGCGAAAAGAGATGAAAACCAGTGGCTCCCGGTTCGAATTAACCGTTGTGGATACCGACGCGTTCCAATTATCGGGAGTTTTCTCCCATAGAAATACACAGGGCGGAGCTGTGACCGGGGGAGTCTGTTCGAATTAACTGCAAGTTCGGATTAACCGAGTTCGAATTAACGAGTTTTTACTGTACGAGTACCACTGTATGCACTGGTACAATCACTGATATTCACCAGGCATAAACAGCATTTAAACCCCTCAAATTCTGGAGGGGCCGCACCGGAGCCACTCTTTTGATGAAAAGTGCCGTTTGAAACAGAATACATGAGCAGCTCACAAGAAAGGAATAGGGGATGCGTGTTTACGAGAGAAGATGCTGGTTGGATACGCTGCGCCATGTTAAGTAGTAAGAGGGTCGTTTATATTGGGATGAAAAATTCGTGAAGACGGGGCGTCGCTGGAGCCAATGTTTCGACAAGCGACCTTGTCTTCTTCAAGGCTGCAACTGAAAGAATACAAGATCGCTTATCGAAACGTTGACTCCAGCGGCACCCCGTGTTCGAAAATTGTTCATTTCTTCAAGCTTTCCAGTTTTCCCGGAACTACCACCCAATTTGTTTACAAGGAGGGAAGGAAAAGGAGCGAGAGAAAGCGCGAATTTATCAGGCGAAGGCAGAGAGGTCGGCCTGAGCTTGTGCGCTCTCGCCTGTTAGTATGCTTAGGAAAAAAAGGAAAGGGGGGCAAAAGAGGGAGGAAGATGATGATGGGAACAGGAAGAGGGGATGAGTTTGTAGAATAACCAGGTAGCACAGTGGTTTTCTTAAAGTCTAGTGTCTGGCATAGGCGGAGAGTTTTCATTTTGCCGGAGGGGGGCGGGGCTCTTCTACATTGTTCTCTCTGTCGCTTCATACATATATATATATATATATATATATATATATATATATATATATATATATATATATATATATATATATATATCGAGAGAGAGAGAGAGAGCATGTCCGCCTCCTACATTAAAGAATATAAATAAAGACTTTATTACCACCTTATTCTCTTTGGCGCCCACACCGTGATATCAGTATGAATCAGTGTGAGTATTGTGATGACTCCCGATTTATTTTTCAACTTACACAAAGACATCGATCCTCCTCGCAACGCTTGGCTCAAAGCGAAAAATGCCGTATAGGCTGCTACTCGGTGACTGCATCACAAAAAATCGATTCCCACAATGAGTGGGACCCGCCTATTTTCTTTATACACATGCATTACTTTGTTAAAACATGCACAAAACATAAGACAGGGGCCTAATGCTGGTAGAGGAAGCTTTAATCTTCAATTTGTGATGGCCAAAAATAATTCTCAGGTGGTAGAAAATACAATTCTCTACCACTATAGAACACTAAGAGGTCACCTCAGTTGTTTGTTAGCACAACATATTCTGCACATACAAATCTCTTTATTAACTGAGTGTTTCACTTGTCACTGGTCCATGATCGGAATTTTAAAAGCCTGAAATGAAAAAGCGGGTATAAACAGCCCCCTGTGAAATAAATAGCTGCCAGACAGGAGGCCAAACGCTCGTTGTAAATGGACGGGGACTTAAGAAAAGCTCTTAAAAAATATCCCGGGCAGGCGCCGGGGGGGGGCTCTGCCCCCCGTGAAGCCGTCCGGGGGGGGGGGGGGGCGAGCCCCCGAGTCCCCCCCGTACTCTACGCCTATGGTGTCTGGTCTAGTACTCTTCAGAAAGTAATGCCCTTGTAGCAGTTGATGATGCTGTATGGTCGGTCAATGCGGACTACAGGCTACAGCTTCACGGAGAGTTTTCATACCGATTCCTGCCAACGTTGAGGCCAACGTCTCCCGTCGGGACTCGTATAGAGGGCAGTCTCACAATAGGTGTGTTAAGGTCTCGTCCACTTGGCAGCGCTCACAGTTACTGCACTGTTACTGTGAGCTGCTGACACTATAAGGACGGCGGCTATATATCAGTGAGTGTGGGGCCATATAGGAATAATCGACAAGGAGATAATAAAGGAGGACTGTTTATATATGCGCAAATAAGCGACCATTATTTCGCAGTCCTCTTGTCACAAGAAGGAGCACTGAAAGGCACAACTTGTGGTGCTCGACCGAAGTTGCCTGCCCCCCTCACCAACCTTTATCGCGGTAAGACCAACTAAAGACTAACGCCGCTCATATACTGACGCCATCCCTTGCGAGCCGGACGCGTCCCGTTACTCGCGCGCCGGGAGTTCGAATCCCGCCTCAGAAACGGGGTAATATAAGTCACTCCACCGATTTATTGGGTCGGATCCACCGAACAATGAGAGCGTTATATCACCGCGCTGCCGCTTCCGACTGTGCGAAAGGGAGTCTTTTGCCGAAGGGGAAGCCTTTCGCGCGACCAACCGGGGCAACGACCGTGCGCACGCAATAGGAAACGTTGGGTTTCCCGCAGTTTCGCCGATCCAATGCTTCACTGTCCCGGAAATATTGATTTGACCCGGCGGCCACTGCAACTGAAAAGAAGCCAACGATGTGACACAATATATGTCGCCGAGCGTAAAGGAGAGAAGAGGATTAAACGGTGAGTGACCGACGTCGACACGTCTTTACGGAAGCCTATTTAGCAGCTCAACGTCGAGTATATTCTCGACTGAGTGCTGAAGTTGGCTATATAAAAAAAAAGTAAACAATAAAAGTCACGACGAGATGGGAGTTCCACAGAAAGAGTTTTCCTGGGTGCCTTCAGCAGTCTTTCGCTCTATATCTGGTTCACTATACCTGATTTTTAATCAACCTTACGCCCATTTCATTTCGCCGGGCAAACGACGTTCGTTTTGTCGTATGCAGAGCAAAATGACGTGGAAGGTAGTGATTATGCAATGATCGCAGGCGCAGGTGAAGTGAGCTCATGACCTCTTCCTTTCTCACTCAGTATATCGAAACCCTTGTAAGCGGTAACCAAGTTGTACCGCAGAAGCCAGAAGACTTTTTCAAGCGTACAGTTGAACCATTCAATAACGAAAGCCCTCAAGAACGAAATGCTGGCGGCAACGAAGAAATCTGGCGTCCACGGCGAACGTCCATGGAGTTCAATGAATTTGCCCCCCTCTCGTCAGCAAAGAGATTTTAAAAAGCACTCCCGCAATAACGAAAGCGAAAGTTTGAGGTAGTGATCCGCAACTTTTTTTTTTTTTCAACCCGTGAGCTAGTTGGGAACCCAGAAGTTCGAAAATTGCAGCACTGCTCATTCCACAAGTCGAGCACATACGTTTCTGCCAACAAACATCGGTGGGACCATTGCCGTTTACATTCGGTCGGATGATGATGATAGCAACAAGACTTCTTTTCTTTCGCTGGGAACAGTTTTTGTGCTAACGCCTATGTTGGCAACTACGTCGACACATGACGTTTCAAGGGACGCCACCCACGTGACACCCACGAAAGTGACTTCATGCCGACCATGAAGGAACGTAACGTGACTCCGCCAGCCTCGGCCATGGACGAAGGAAAAGCTTTTTTCAAGTGCGTAGCACTTTAGGGGCCCGGCTTATCGTCCGTAGATCTCATCTGGCATGATCACGCTCACAATCAAGTGCTCAATACGGGCCTAAAACATTGCCGCAATGCTCAAAACCGGGTTAAAATAAACGACCAAGGTCTAAAATAATATAATTAACAGAAAAAAAAAATCACAGCATATCCACGGAGTGAATGATGATGAGTGGGCGAAGCTCCGGAGGTTCATCGGTAAACCGCGAATCTTCCGTGAAATTCGCCCAGTACATCATCAAAGACCTGACATTATAATGGCTTTATGGTCGGTGAAATGGAGGGAGAGCGGTTCCTGGATGGGTCGTAGTCGAAAGTTTGCAAAGACGAGATCGATGCAGGTTCCTCGGATGGTGGTTGGTTGCATGTGGTCAAACGATATGTATGAGAGACCATATCGCGATGCCATGTGTTGTATGGCATCGCGATCGTCATCGTCATCAGCGTCATCGTTATGACGCATAGTGGGTACATTCCATGTGGTGTGCCGTGATGGCAGCGTCATCGTCATCACACAGGACCTTGAAAATCGAGGTGGCTACTACGTACTACAAACTACAGGGGACGCACGACCCACGGCATAAGGAGCTTCGCCCCTAAAAAACTTCCCCATCTCCCGCTAAAGGGAACCATGTGTGGATGCGAAGCAGCGGGAAGATAATTAGCTTGAGCGGGAGGAACGTCGCCGCTCTCGTTTCACGGCAGCGGTCCGGGCGCTCATCGCGGCGCTGCACAGGAGAGAGAATCAGGCGCGTGCGCTCCGTCATTTTCATACCGCGGAACTACCGTGGCGCCCCCCAGCGGAGTATGCAGCTGTCGCACCACCTGTTGTGCTCGCCGCTCCGTAGAGGATTCCTAGAGGAGAGAACGGGGGGGGGGGGACCGAAGGAGAGGAGGAGGGGACGTGCATGCGCTGTGGGGGGTGTGGGACGTGGGAGCCGCTCCGTAGAGTAGAGGATCCCTAGAGGAGAGAAAGGAGAGGACGCGCATGCGCTGTGAAGATGTGGGACGCGGGCGCCGCCCCATAGAGTAGAGGATTCCTAGAGGGTAGAGGGGGGAGAGGACGCGTATGCGCTGTGGGGATGTGGGACGCGGGCGCCGCTCCGTAGAGTAGAGGATTCCTAGAGTAGAGAAAGGGGGGTGAGCGTAGGAGAGGATAGGGGGGATGGGACGCGCATGCGCTGTGGGGGGGTGTGGGACGCGGGGGGCCGCTCCGTAGAGTAGAGGATTCCTAGAGGAGAGAAAGGGGGTGAGCGTAGGAGAGGAGAGAGGGAGGGGACGCGCATGCGCTGTGGTGGTGTGGGACGCGGGACGCGGGAAGAAGGGACGGACTAAGCCCCCTCCAAACACATGCAAGCAAGATCCAGGAATGGGGTCAACCTGGGCGACAGACACCACCTGCCTAGCCATTGCTAAGCAGCCTCTCTGTGCTCTCGGCCATGACTCTGATGACTGTGGTAGTGGTTGATGGCCTTCATATTACTACAGTGTTCTGGTTCGCATAATGGGTGCTTCCCTACTTCATGAAAGTGGCCGGACGCGGGACGCCGGACGCGGGACGCGGGAGGGAAGCTGGACGGACATAGCCCCGAGCATAAGATGCTTCGCATCTAATAACCAAGAAATAATCGCAATAAACTTAAAATCGCTAAAACGCTTCGGAAGCATGCGGCTGACACCCAGCACCGCGCAAGCGAGGGCGCCACCGCCTCGCCAAGTGCGCGATTGCTCCTCCCACCGGCGCTTCTCCGACGCTTCGACGCTACTTCTGAAGGGGGGAAACAACCTGACGGAACTCGCCGCAGACGGCACTTATCTGAACTGCCGTAACAAGCAGGAAGTGGATAAACCGCGGAAAAAAGTATATCGCACATTTCGCACACCGAGTATGCAAATTTCCCTAACAATATTTTACTCGTGCTGAGGAAACCGTAAATGCCTACCTCAAACATTGACGTTACCGGTGGTTTGGTATACGGATCAGTGGGAACTCTACGAAATGGAATCGCTGGGTGCCCGTGCTGCATATTTCCGAAGGTTTCACACTTTATCTGGAGCTGCATTTAGCGCAGTATTTATAACCACACCGATCGCTACACAAGTTTTTCTTCATCCGTGCATGCTGCCGACAGACATTCTGAAGACTGCCTATGCTTGCTGCAGCGCGTCTAAGCGTGTGCACGCCGAGATCTCCCACGCCTGTAGCTTCCGTGCAGTGTTGTTTGGCCTTTCGGAAAGATGCTGCCTCCTACTCAAAAGCGTAAGTTCTTGAAGCTTCATGAGAAGTCTAAAGTCATCGCCGAAGCTGCGAAAGGCAGAAAAAAGGCGGATATTGCAGAGGAGTTTGGCATCACGCGCAGCTCGTTGTCTATAATTCTCAAATCGAAAGACAGCATAATAACGGCCCTTCGGAACGGCGCACGTGTGCAGCACAAGACGGTCAGCTGCATATCTTTAAATAAATTTTGGTTGTGCGAAGTAATTGGTGTGCGTATTTTTCTATTCTCGCGAGAAGCGATTTCGTTATTTAGGAGGTCGATATATATGTGCATATTACGCAGTCGAGACCCCTCCTTGAATTTTTAACTTCGCTCTCTTCACGTCACCGTAACGAACCATTGAATTTCTTGCACCGCGTTGTCAACTATTTGGTTATAGACTTTCAAATAACTATACTATACTGATATCACGCCGGAGTCATCGGCGAGACGACACCACAACTTAAACTTGATAACTTACTATGCACGCCCTAACATGTTTAAATTCAGCTTTTCAGCTTTCCCATCCGTTCCGTTGAAGACTTGAATTCCGTTCCCGTGTTTACCCGTTCAAGCCCATCTCGAAGTATTGTATACGTCATCCAACACGTACAGTCACACACATACTCTGCTGGTGGCAAATTGTTTTTGTTTACTAATTTATTTATTTTTATCACAGTAAAACTTTTTTGCGTATGTCTACTTTTGCTAACCCACTCGTGCCAGAACGCTTACTGCGCGGCAGTATGTGCAAATAAGTAAACATCCGGTAATTTCTCCTTCATTTACGAAATAAGTACATTATCCTTATTTTTTAATTACCGCGCGCTCGTCATAATTGAAGAATTGAAGCGAAGTGTCTGTGAAGGCCACCTCAACCTTTGAATCTGAATACAGTGAAACCTCGGTGATACGAATCCCACGGGACCAACAAAAATATTCGTATCATCCGAAATTCGTATCACCAGAAAGCATGGGAATTTATCGTGCGACAAAAGAAAGCTGGCGTACGTTTTCATGTATTGTTTTTCAGGGTCACAGCAACGTCAAGAAGAACTCTGAATGATTGTCAGTCAAGTTTTTAGATGTCGGGAATCATACCAGCACTCGTAAATATACGGCCTGTACGCGTGTGTTTAATGAACCAGGTGCGTTGTGACCCGCCACAGGAGTAGCCCTTTCCAAATTTTAGTATGCTTTTTCGCATGACACCAGAGTACTGCGGCGAAATTAACGAAGAAGCGCTTTCACGCGATAGATCAAGGCCACAAAATTGCAGAACCGCGGTCCTATGTTATGATTTGCTTATCGCGGAGGTGTTGGGGACGTTTTTTGGGGAGATTCACGGCCGTGCCCGCAGAAGTACGACCGCAACAGTCGCATATGTTGACGTTATGAGGCCTGACTCTTTCGCCAAAACCGTCCTCTCCTTTCTGACAATTTGGCGGTGCGGCGCGCATGCCCGCTCTTGCGTTCGCGCGCTCGCACGTGCTTGGCGCGTGTTCCGCGACAGCGCGGACACCACCTCTTCGTACCTGGGCGGTAGCGTACGTTCGTATCAAACGTCGCGGGATGAAAATCGGTTCGCAACAACCGTACTCCATTGCAGTGCTGGCCAATGGGCCTTGGCCGGGACCAAAGAAAAATTCGTATCACCCCGAAATTCGTATGAGCTGGGATCGTATCACCGAGGTTTCACTGTATTTCGATTGGCCAGGGTACTGCAGCGAGATGATTTCTCGCTCCGAAAGCGCGCGAAACCGAAACCGGGGAGGCAAATGTACGCGCGTGGCCGCACCCCTTGAGGTGACTGTGATGATTTCGTCACAAAAAGGGCAACCAATCACAGTCTTGCGGCTGAGTCGTCGATCAACGTTTATAGATTAAGTATATATAAACGTTGACGTCGACAGCGTGGAGCGGGGCGACGCTGGCTGTTGGCAACCAAGTACGTACGGGATAAATGGAAGTGCGAAATACAGTTGAAACTCGATTTAACGAAGTGACGACTGCGCTCAAATTATTTCGTTAAATCGGGAAGTTCGTAAAATCGAGAAAGGACTTTTTCGGCCCCTCGAAATCTGAAATTGCAACGTATAGCGACACCCAGAAGCTACCGTGGCAGTGTATAGAACCCATGCCTCGCGTACATATATATATATATATATATATATATATATATATATATATATATATATATATATATATATATATATATATATATATATATATATATACACATTTGATCGAGCACCAAAATTTCATAAAATTTGTAATGTCTCTATGTGCACGGTCACGTGAAGCTATAAGAGGCCGCCGATATGAAAAGACAGGGAGACCGAATGCAGTGATCGAGCGAGCAAGCCGAGCAAGGAAGTTGGGATCAGGCGATTAGTTCCAAATGTCGTATAAACCATGAATTAACCAAAGCCACTACAGTGTTCCTGTGAGGGCATTTACAGAGACAACAAAACACTGTTGCCCATAGGCGTGCGCATGGGGGGGGTG
Source organism: Rhipicephalus appendiculatus (assembly GCA_030522465.1). Lineage (NCBI taxonomy): Eukaryota > Metazoa > Arthropoda > Arachnida > Ixodida > Ixodidae > Rhipicephalus > Rhipicephalus appendiculatus. The sequence continues at coordinate 9,954,045 of JALIZH010032945.1, read as the reverse complement.
GGGGGGGGGCGCGCAAAACCAGGGGGGGCGCTGCGACTCGGGGGGGGGGGGGGGGGGGGCACAGTCACCCCCCATACATTGACATAATAGGGAGAGGGGGGCGCTGCGACGAACCTTCGCCCCCCCTGAAAGGTAACCCTGCGCACGCCTGTACTGCTGCCCCTGGCGTCATCTGGTTTGTTAGAGCGCTACCTGCTGTTGAGCTACCTGCTGTTGATGACCACATTGAACCTTATGGTTATCTGCCGGGGAATTGAAATTTATTCGTCAGATCGGAAAATTCGTGAAATAGCTATTGGTTTCGCTAGATCGAGCTTTAACTTATGCGCAACCTGCATTAAAAATGAACTTGAGATAAAAGACGATAAATTGGATCTAAACATTACAGAAACCACAATACAACTCCATGCCCCCCTCTACTACATCTCCCCTCCCCCCTAGAATGCAGATACGGAGGGTGTTGGGGTTAGGGAGCTCGCGACCCCTCCTCCCACCCTCTACTTGGCATATTGTCTGGCTTCTATGGCCCATTTGACGTTTCTTTCGAGCTCTCCAAAGCTTTTATTTCACTTTTTTTTTTGTACGTTTTGTGAAAGCTCGTTATGGAAGCTCGTTTCCGGAACGTTGAAAACCAAACAACTTAAATTTCAGACTGTTAAAACACGCATAAATAAATTAAGCACATAGTTTATGCACAAAATAACATGACCCGAGGTTCCGATAACACGAAGTTTTTCTAATCATTTCTACTCCATGTCTGCCATTTGCCCTCCGCGATTCCAATATATATATATACATATATATATCGTTTTCTTTCGGCGGTATAGATACCTTAAGATGTCCAGAGACATAATTTATGGAATTTATTACAGGAGCTAAATATATTGAATATTAATTAGAAGAGAAAGGCGGTCGGGTCAAATGGGAGAATTGATGTTTTTCTTGCGGAAAGCCTATATTGCCGCTTTGAGATTTCCAAAAAAAGTGGCATGTGGTAAATTTTACGGAGTGATGAAGTTCGACCAAACTCCTCAGAGAAACCGAAACCGAAGCGCCGATGAGCGCAACTACAGCAGACGACCTCAGTGATGGGCACTGAATGCGACAACGGTTGCAGTGGTGCTACTTCTTGAGCATTCGTTAATCCACGTGCGCTTAACGCGCTATAATGATAAGCGCTGCCCTCACACCTAGGGGTGTGCGAATATAAGAAAATTTCGAATAACGAATCGAATAGCTTAATTTCTATTCGATTCGGTACCCGAACCGAATAGCATGTATTCGAAATACCGAATATTTTTCGAATAGTTTTCGTATAATCAGCAACGATGAAAAATGCTCGAAGGAATATACTTTTACTGCGCAGTTTCACTGAGGTGAATGAGGTCTCATATTGTTCTACCGTGGTGCACTTTTTGTTGAGGAGTATTGAATTTGCTGCAGAGAATTCGGATCGCGTTCGGCAAACACCATTTTACGTAATGATTGCGTAGTGCGGTGCTGGGTAAATAGGTGCTTGGTGTTTCACTGAGATTATTCTGTAAGTTACAATTTGATGTTACGTATCGAAACACAAGTAGTTAAAATGAGGTTCTTCAGCGCAATCCTCGAGTTAGCTCGTCGAGTTGGCGTACTTCTCTTTGTTATCTTTTTTTTTTAAAGTGCAGAGCACTTTAGAGGTCCGGGCTGTCGTATGATGTCGTCGCTTGGCGTAACGCTCCATGTGTAGCATATTGAGCGCGCGCTGCGCCAAGGAGAAGTCTCCTCTTGTTCTTCGAGCGCCTTGATGATGATCAATTATCATCAGCAGCAAAAAAAACAAGTAGTGCGCTTGGCACAGTGGCGTAGCCAGGGGGTGGCACACCGGGCCCGTGCCCCCCCCCCCCCCCCCCTCGTTTCACTCTCTCTCTCTCTCTTTTTTTTGCCATGACACATAAAGTACAAAATGGCACTCGACCATACTTGCCTGCCCGGCCCCCCACTTCAGATCAAGGAAGTGCCCTACCCGAAAAAATATTTCTGCCTACGCCCCTGAACTCACTAAGATCTTTTATCTGAGGAAGCGAATATCCGCCGCCACACAGTAAATTGAACAGGCCTGCAGGCATTGACGCTCAGACTCTTGCAGGTCGGGGCATATCCCAGTCCCGCACTCTTGCACAAGATCTGTCCAGAAATTCAGACGTCAGACATTTGCATGCTTTGCTCAGACTTAGCAAGCTTAGATCACATGCTCTGGCGGTGCCCTTCGTTACGGGTTGACGAAGACGTACGTTACATCGGCCAAGTGGGATGCTGCGCTACGCAGTCCGGATTTGAAAACACAACTATGGGCAGTCCAATGGGCCCACGACGTGGCATAGAGGCTAGGCCAATCTGTAGCAGCCCGCTACGTGCTAGTTCACGCCCCGATGAGCTAAATAAAGTTTTTCTATACCATACGCCCCTGCCTTGGCGTAACGCAGGCAAAAGCAAAACCACGTATAAGAATATAGCAATAAAAAAGGGAGCTATCGCGAAATAGAAAGAGAGAGAAAGGGAAAAAGTAGGAAAAAAAATAGAAAGAGCAAGGAAGAGATAAAGAGGAAGGAATAAATAGAAATAAAGAGAGAACAAAAGACAGAAAAAAAAAAACGGAAAAGGAGGAGAGAAAAAAAATGGAGGAAAGAAAAAGGAAACCGAAGAAAACAAAGAAAAGGCTGCCCAGCTCCGCACATCCTTCCGGCTTGGCACCCCTAGTGCGAAGCTGCCTCAATTTTTTCTTATTACACTTACCATTCGTAATTCTCCAATCCCGTCCAATTTTTTCCGCGGAGACGGCGACAGAGAATGAGCGCGGGAAGGTGGTTGGGGGGGTGAGTGAGAGTGCGGCAGGCAGCCTGAGATTTCAACCTCGCCCACGAAAATTAGGAGGTCCTTCATGGGCGCCCTACTTCTCTCATCGTCGCTCCCCTCCCAATGTGAGTGAGAGTGCGGCAGGCAGCCTGAGATTTCAACCTCGCCCACGAAAATTAGGAGGTCCTTCATGGGCGCCCTACTTCTCTCATCGTCGCCCCCCCTCCCAATAGGCCATCTCTAGCTTCCAAGTAGCTTTTGCGCATCACACACACACACACACACACACACACACACACACACACACACACACACACACACACACACACACACACATAATATATATATATATATATATATATATATATATATATATATATATATATATATATATATATATATATATATATATATATATATATATATATATATAATATCATCAGCCCTGACGAAGACCGGTCCACCGGTCGAAACCGTTGGCAAATAAAATTAAGACAACCGCTTAGTTGTGTCTCTTCTCTTACCAAGTACGTTTGGCCCATTCAAAAAGCTTGTCCAGTATATATATATATATATATATATATATATATATATATATATATATATATATATATATATATATATATATATATATAATAGGCATGTGTACGTGTGTTCTCTGAAATTTAAGAAATGAAGTGACATGTGCATGAAACACGCATTCGTGATTTCGCATGAAACCACTCTTGTACCATAAACAATATCTCGTATCACAGGATGAAAAATCTGCTTTGAGTGGAAACTTATTCAGGGACAGTGTATGCCGACGAGAAAGGGGAAAAAATATTAGGATGGTGACTGCAAGGATCGAGGTACACAAGAGCACTACAGCTGCCCAGGGCAATTAATTTAATTTGCCTATGCGCACGGGGAGTACGTATGCCTAAATCGAATAATCGAATGCAGAACAAGAGTAAGCTGCATTGGCTGCAGGATCTGTAGTATCGTTGGCTGTAGCAGTTTGTAGCGCGGAAGCACCGCGGAAGCTATGCACGGCATAGCACGGCGGTGATAGCAGTGCTAACATGACAGTGGCGCCTTCTGTTGCGGTTTTCACAAAATATAAGAGCAGCGCGTTCTTGTACGCAGTTTGAGCAACCACAAGCGTTCCATTAAAAAAAAAAATAATAATAATTTTGAGCTGGCAATTGGAAATTTATAGCTACTCATACTACTGTTGCTGATGGCGCTTTGTAATAAAGTAAGAAACCAAACTTCTCAGGTGACAACAGCATAGCACACATTCGCAGTGATGTTCGTGCAAAGAAATATGACCACCATGTCATCAGCGTCACCATCTTCACTAAATTTAACTAACGGAGCTATGTAACGTGCATAAAGGCGCGCGGCTGATGCAAAACACAAAACGTTAATCCACTGCGGCGTAGATTTAATGCATTGCGGTGGTATGCGACAACTGCGACCTGAAGGAAACATCATTTCCTTTCTTTTCTTTTTTTTCAGAAAGAGTAATTGTCGGCATTTGCGCGAGCTCGGAACACAGTTTAAAAGTGACGTGAGCTAATATCTGCAGCCGGAGGAACCCACAAATCATACTGGCGCACTGTATCGACAGGATCCATAAAAACCCGAAACCGAAACTAGCGATGGCATTGGTTGTTATTTTTGTTGAGTGCCGCTCCTCCGCATAACCGTGTGACGTCAAGCAAAAGTGCTTATGGCGCCATTGTGTTGTGTGGTTTCTGCGAAAAATTTGACAGAAACCTCTTTTGCGGGGCCAAGTGCAATAAGTATAAATTAGATTTTCCAGTAGGTATTCAAGCGGCGTCCATCGTACCTGACTGTACGGGCTGAAGTCTTTAGCCCGGACTCACGAGGATCACAACGAGGTATGCGGTCCGTACGGAATCGGATGCCGGAGCCAAAACACGGCACCGTCCCATTCAATGCGCCCGTGCAGTGTTTTAGGCCTAGTGTGACGATGTTTCTGGGCTCGTCCGTAGAGAAATGCTCTAAGATTCTGTCATCCCTGGTTAAGGTTAGATATTTTGAACTGGCCCAGGTATTTATGCTGTTTGTTGGAACGAGTTTAACTTAATTAAGGTAGCTTTAATTTCTTCATTTCGCCTGATGTGATCGTGTCGGCTAGGCGCTGTAGTTGCGTGGTGTCACCGCGGGTCATGGTATCGTTGCCGGTGCGGTATTTGGCCTTTATATTAAGCCTAATATTCTGCTTTTTGCCTTGTATTTGTTTATGTTCGGCCAATTCATCAATGCGTGGAGAATCCTACGAGTTCCGCCTCAGCTTTAGACTTCGTTCTAGCGGTCGAGACGCTACAAACTAACCTATTCATGCCCATCAGTGCTGGTACCGTCGTTTCAACATGCATTCTTACAAGAGATGAGGTAGTTTTTGTTTATTTCTGGAAATCTGACTAGCAGGTTGCTTACGATTAATGGGGCCAGTCAACTTATCGCCTCACCTATGATGGCGTGAAACAGCCGTCCAATGTCAATGACTGTTGTTTTATGAGGAACGCGCTTGTGTTTCCTAGAATGGTTTTATATCTCCGCTCGGGTATATTTTGTTCTTATAGAAGTGCTTTATTCCGACTATACCTCGTTGCCGTGTGTATGACGGTGCGCTTGTACTGTCTCTTCGTAGAATTGGAATGTATCTCCTCGCACTAGCAGTGCCTTTAAAGTTTCTACTGTATACTTCGAACTCATTACCTACGTATGTGATATGAACACGTGACGATGGATGTTTTAAGTGTATATCAAGTAGTGGAATCCGAATGAAAGTAAGTTGCATTCCGTTATGGCCCAGCATGCGTGTTAAAACGTGTTCGTACGATCTGTTAACAGAAGCACCCTTTTATCTGAACATTTTTTTTTACTGATTTGTAGATTCACTCTTTGCTTTGAATAAAAGAGTTCTTTTAATTGAAACGCAGTTTTTACATGCAGCACGATAATGTCAAATAGGTGTGTAACAACTATTTTACCCCATGTACCTACAAGTGCAGAGAAAACAGAAAAAAAAAAAAAAAAAAGACCTCACTTTCTGCATTCTCTGGACCATGTCACCGACCTGTGTTTCTTTGCAGTCTTGCTGGGAAACCTTGTTTCTCAGTCATTGTTAGTTAAAGTGAATTTGTTGCACTCTGTTAATTTCTGATCACTATTGTTGCAAACAGTTATGGGTTTTGACAGCTGGGTTGCAGTTTGGCAGCTGAGCACTGGGATAAGCAAATGAGTTGTGGTGGGCGTACAAACGTGTTTTGCCTCTTATCCCAGCCTTGCTTTTTTTGTTTTTTTTACTTTAAATTGCCATTAAATGTTTTCCTTCTCTCTCTTTTCTGCGGGCACATGCAAATAGTCTGGGTTTAGCTATTTCGGACTACTAAAATGGTTGAGGAGTAGTGTGGGATCGTGTTCCCGAGCATGGCATAATGGATTCGTTAATCTTGCAAAAACTTTGTTCCGAGGCCATTCTATAAGGCCCACTAAAAGATTTCACATATTTAATTCATATTCACGCTGTGTCTACTGCTACCAATATTTCCACACCAAGCAGAGGTCACGTAACCCTCTGCCCTTAAATAAAGTTTATTTAATAATTCATTATAGATAATTTTTATATGTTTGTAAAAAATTTTTGTATTCACACTGAGGTATGAGATGAATGTGTTGCTAAAAATATTACCGTGTCATTTTAGCACAAGAACCAAATACTGTATTTTTCCCCCGTGAGGTGAGCGGTCATTATGGGTTGTAATTTAGTAATGTCAATTAGTATGATGCTGTAGAGCATCTGGGCTTTGCCTTATATTTTTATTTGTAAATTTAATGTTAATGTCAATTAGTATGATGCTTTAGAGCAGGGGTCGGCAACCTTTTGAGGCTATGGGCCAAGTTGCCTAAAGCCAACCCAGCGGGGGGCCGCATGGAAAATGGAGGGGGGCGGGGTGGCTTTGCAGGCAAAGTGTAAAAATTCGGCGAATAGACAATAATTTGTAAAACTGGATTGGAAATGATGTTTATTTTCAGCACGCATTTTCACAAAGTTGCAATCAAACCTAGGTTACTAATGAAAATTCCATTTTCAGTCAGAACTTCTATGTCTGCCTTCAGATAGGAAGTGGCAAGGGAAAGGTAGAAGGGGGGTTTGATACCGTGCCCGGGGGCCGTATTTGGCCTGCGGGCCGCAGGTTGCCGTCCCCTGCTGTAGCGCATCTGGGCTTTGTCTTATATTTTTAGTTGTAAATTTAATGTTGTAGTGCCAATGTTCTGTGTAGTGCTAATGTTGTAGTGCCAATGTTCGTGTGTTGGCGTTCCAAAGGAACTCTGTATTGTGTGCTCTTTCACTGCACAAAACTTGTAGGTGTCATCCCATGTCAGGTGTCCTTGATACATGGGTAATTCTATAAGTTTCCGGCCTGACCAACTTTTAATGGTGACAGAAATGAAACTCGCATTTCGGTATAATCTCCCTTCCCTTCACAATTCACACTATTGAAGTAATGTTTGTGTGCCCCTCAAAAATAGTTTGAACTTTTGTCTTATAATGTCTGCTGACGGCATTCTTTGCTGCATCATCAGAAGCTATTTTTTTTTTGCCTTGAATATCTTTCAGCTTTGAGAAGATGTAGTAGTCACTGGATGCCAGATCTGGTCTGTACGGTATGTGATCGATCTTCTAAATGCCACAGTCCTTCAATGCAGCTCTTGCAATGCTCATGTAAACTGGAGCAATGTTGTGAAGCCACTGGATGCCATGATGGAAAAATCCCTAATATCTTCTCGTATATTGCATCGTGCCGTTCATGTAAACATGTGCATAGAATTGAAGCTTGTACTCGGGCCTCGTAATATATGGCGGGCCTCGTAATATATGTGCCTGAGGTGGCTGGTTTGTAATTGCTGTTTTAGATGTCAGGCTGGAAACTTGTAGAATTAACAGTACTGCCTATCTCGAATTTTCTTTTTAAAGTTTCATTTTTAGAAGTATTTTTTACTGCAAAAATTTTCACATGCTATATGAGGCTTTTTGAGGGTTACAAAATTTATGCACTCCTTGAAACTTTCCAAAGGTAGTGAACTGTGGATATGGTGTAGGTGCTGTGGTTAATTTCGTGTATATATTTCGAAACTTCTGCATCACTATGTTGCGTAGTGTGTCGACATCCAGTGATGACATGCCTGTTCAGCAAAGTACTGTTCAAATAACCATAGCGACGGGTGCTCTCATCATACATAAAGTGTGGCTAGAGCATGGCCTCCTCTATTTTTTTGCAGTACCTCTTCAGTGACGCCAAAACAAATCTTAGAGGGGGGCCACTTTCCCTGATGTTAGTCTTATTTATGGGTTACAGTTACGAAAAATTTAATCTTTTCAAGCAAAAGTGTTTGCAGATTTTAGTGTTTATAATCTTGATCATGAAAAGAGAACTCCCTGAAATAAGTGCAGTACAAATAAATGACCTATGAAGCTGAAATTGGGCATAACTGCATAGGAACATATGCACAGTGTATAAGTTCTCTGAAAAGGGAGCCGCATGACATTGGGTGCGTGCTGCACCTAACTTTGCTATAGCTAACATGTACGTAAGTGAATTCGTTTCAAATGCATTATTACCTATTTGGAAGTAGTAAAGTGTGAGGAATATTTTGTGAGATCACAGGATAACTAAGGGGGGTGTAGCTCAGTTTGATAATGTTCTTTAATGCACAGATTGGGCTCTGCAGAGCAGAAACTTGAAATTTGACAATTTGATACAGGTCTTGAGTACTTTAATGTTTTCTTCCTAGGCTTGACCATACGTGCATGACTTGGCTTTTTCGATTCTGTGGGGAGCTTTAAAATCCTCGTCCTGTTATTAAGCCATGACCAAGTGATGGCTCAAAAGGCTGAACATGATGTTAGCATACATCTCACTGTGGGTTTTGAAGATGTCTGGTTCGTTGCTGCTTACTCGACCAAAATCGAGATGCAGTGTAGGCTGCCAAAAAGTATATTTAAAAAATCGAAGAAACAAGGGGGGGGGGGGAGGGAGAAGAAAAGAGGAAGCATTTAAGTTTGAACTTTACGAACTTGGCATGCTAAAACTCTGGAAAACACTGAACTATCTGCAGGTATTTTCTGTGAAGCCACTGAAACAAATAATGACATAGATATTGATGGAGGTAGGCAGGCAAACAGCCAAAGCCAATAAATGGAGGTAGTGGCTATGAAGAAAAGACATTGTAGCTTAGAGAAAATGTAAATATTCGTACAAGCAGGCAAAAAAAAAAAAAAAAAAAAAAGAAATTCTTCATCTTTCTTGAATCTTGACTTTCAATGTCCTGGATGTTTTAATTCTCCAGCTTTTCACAAGGAATGTAATGGCCATGCGACAGTGGATGACTGATGTACATGTTTTCTGCAGGAAAGAAAAAAAAAACACTTATGCCAGAATGTTTATTTTGGTCCACTTTCAGCCTTAATTTGCAAACAGGTTGTTTATAGTAGAATGTGGCACAAAGTGCATTAAGTACACCTGTTTATTGCTGGTCTGTTTCATCACTTATCTTAATTTTTGTTTTAGTGGAAATGTGGATGTCAGAATTTGGCCCTGTGCCATGTTTAGTGCTGTTCTGTACCACTGCTTTGCCACATTGGCTTTCATGATGCAGCAGTTGGGGGGTTTTTTCCATCTGTATTTATAACATGTTTTAATGGGCAACTCATTCATCTATAAGTTTGTTATGTGTGAACACAGGATAGAAACCCATGGCCCTGTAGTACTGCCATCGGAGGGTTTGACTTCAGATTAATTTTCACAAGGTTTCTTTTTATGGTAGAACTCTGGTGCATTTTTATGTCCTTGGAGTGCAAGTGCAAGTGGGGCAGACCTCAGCCCACCTGGAACTTCTTTAGGTAGCAGAGGCTTGCCTCTGCTTTAAAGATGAGACATTTCTGTGTAAGGGGTGTAAAATCACTCTTAGCTATCGCCATTCAGTTTCACCTATGGTAGAAACTTAAGAACATTCGTGTATCCACCTAGAAGGCTGTTAAGAGATAAATTTTTTTTCAGATGTTCACTTTTCAACATTCAGTGCCATAATAAAAAAAAAAAAAAAAGGTGTACATTAGTGAGCGTTATAGAAATAGTCCCTTGCCACTGCGCATGAGCCTGAATGTATACTGCTTCCATGGTTTTAGGCTCACACTTGGGTGCCTTTAAGCTTTCCATAAAGACACATGGTGCCATGGTGAGGCTTGGTGCAGCCTTGCACCAGATCTGACCTTATTTCTCAGTAACCTGTGACATTTATGACAAATGAATGCTGATAAATAGTGTTACTGTCACTTTTCTCGTATATGTGAGAAAGATTGATAAATTGCTGCTGTCTTCGAGACCATCTTATGTTTTGGTGCTCATAGGCCTAAAGTGAGATGCTGTTGGCTGGTACCCTTACACTAATTTGAATTCCCTTGCCTGACCTTGCTGGCTGGCAGCTACCTCACATTCCTTCTGACAGAAGGGCCAAGATTGTTTAGTTGCGAGTGTAATGACAAATTATTTAGCCAAGTACTGCCTCCTTAACAATTGCTGTTTAAAGCAGTGAGGGAAACTTTGACATGATGGACAGAAGAAATGTGACTGACAAGCACTGGACTGCACTTGAACAAACATTAGCAGAGTTTGCCAGTGCACTGTTCATACATTTATCATGTTAATGCCGAGTACCATTATCAACAACGCTAACATGTTAGGCTATCTCCGTTTCAATTTTTCCACTGCTACTTCTCTGAAGCTAACACTGTACAAAATGCTTGTTTGTAGCAAACTAGAATATGAATCAGCTATTTGGGACCCCAGTTACAAAACTTAATGCACTCTAGCTCACACAGTACAACTCCGGCCGTTTCATCCTGCTCAACTAGAATCCTATTGCACCTGTATCTTCCTGGTTATGCCCATTTCACACAATTTCTTACTGTTGTCTCAATCTGCAAGATAAAATCATACCTCTTCAGTCTTTCATCTTGCCCAGTATAGGTCATTCTCACATAATGGGCATTATTTCATTACGCATACTTCAGCAGTTTGGAAACTACACTCCCGGATTGACAGTAGGCATCCAAGACAACCTTTGTTTCCGTAACAGCTTAGCTAACATCGTAAATGCAAAAGTGTGTTAATTTGCTCTTTACTATATTTTACTTATATTTTATAGCAAGTAATTACCCCATTAAATATTGTATTACCAAAAACTCGATGCTCATACGTTGTATTCTATTTCTTTTGTTTCTGTTGCGTCATTTTAACCTCTCCCCTCTGTAGTGCCTTCGGCTTTGAGGTTATCAATAAACAAACAAATAAATAAATAAATAAATAAATAAATATAAATATGTAAATGCTGCTGTTATCTCCTTGATTATGTACTTGCTTGTCTGAGAAAAAGCTTTTTTGCACTTTACCACGAGGTTTAAAAATATAATGCACACACATTTTGTGAAGATCTGTAATTTATCAAAATTTTCTTCTGGTGTTCTAGTGGTATCGCGAGTGCTTGGGGCTAAAGCAAGTGACCATATACAATAACATGTTTGACCTGCTTTGCCAGGGACTGGGGTGGTGCCAATATTTTTCCTGTGGGGGTGCAGCTGCCATGATAGAGAACCTTCAGTGGCTAGAGGGGGGTCCCCTGAAGAACTAGCTGTAGCTATAAAATTGGATTATTGGTGCTCCAAATGTGTGACAGGGGGGCAGGTTACAGTTCTAGGCCACACCCTCCTGTGCCCTTTATTGGCCGTCTCTGATCTGAGAATGCGAAGCTGTTGCTGGTTGGGCACCTGAAGCTTGGATACGCCTAGTACGCGTCATTGATCATGTACCGAATCTTCTCATAATAGTCAGTTGCGCCCTCGATTTCGCCGTCACTGGCCTCGTCTTCATTGAGGTTGACAATGTTCTTGTCTAGCTGGCAGAGGTCAGTAATTCTTTCAGAAGCGCAATATTTTGTGAGACGCTGGCCCTGACAGTACTACACACCTTCCGAAGACGCTCTGTTGAAGTCATCCTTGGCAAGGAAGGACCAATTCCGGGTTTCGGCATCAAGCAATGTAAAAAATGAAGACCCACGATCTGAGATCTAGAGCCCATCTTCTTTATCGCGCTTCACCCAAGCCCGTGCTGCACTTCTTTATTTTCAACATCCTGAGTCTCCTGATCATGTTCTCGTCCAAAGAGCTTTTTTTTTTCTGATGAGTGTTGGAAGTAATCCTTTTTGTGAGACCCATTTAGGTGTATCTGCAAACTTTGTGCAAAAATGACATCTTATTCTTGCCCCGAAATTAAACTGTGAGATATGTGCTGCATCTCGCTTTGCTACAGCTAACGTTTATACTGTTAAATTCATGTTGTATTTTAATGTATCGGAGATGGAGTGGGCAAGGCTGAGTATTGAGACAAACACCCAGTTTCATTTTTATTTTTATGCTGCTATCTTGGTGCTGGTATATAGCAAGGGCAATCTGCACTAGCTTGTGGGCCCGAATGAATGCATATGTACAATTGGTGCCTGGTGTGCTTAATACTGTTGGTGCTGAAGTGCCTGCATATTCTGGGGAGGAGAACATTAATTCTAATTTGCATAGTGAGTGATTCTGATAAGATGAAAACGAGGCACATGCATGGATCCTCCTTTGAATGCACCAGATCTATATAGAATTGCAGTATTACTGCAGCTCCACAGCAGTATAACGTACATTAAAAAAACAGTGCTAATTTACACATGGACAAGGGAACTGTAGGAGGGTAGCGAGTTGGGCAAGTTAAAAAATGGTCATGACAGCCAGCACAAACGGAACACGGACAGAGAAGAGAACGACGACACAAACGCTGCTAGAAAAGCCACTTCCTCATCAATTAAAGTGATAGAAGGGCAGCTCATGCACGTGTCTCTCTTTTTTATAATTTCAAATGTCTCCGTGATTTCCCGAGTACGCTGGCTCTTGTGCATAGCCGCCACGACTTGTCTTATTCAGGTGCGCAGCCGCACTGTCGGCCATGGAGGGCAAGGTGTGAAGACGGCACGCCCTTCAAAGAGCTAGCATGCTCCCTCAAATGGACGTTGAGACACCTCCCCATCTGTCCTATGTAGGAACTACGTTGCAGTGCTTGTGTCGTCGTTCTCTTCTCTGTCCGTGTTTCATCTGCGCTGGCCGTCATGGAGAAAAGAACATCACACGAGGATGGGTGTGATCCTTTTGTGGTGTTCCCTTGTCCTTGTGTAAATTAGCACTGTTTTTTTAGATCGATCCTTACCAACGAGCTCACATCCAAACATTAAGTTTAATATAACTGTTGGTTCATGCTGCCACCATTGCCAAACTTTGGGAGATTTTAGGTAGTTCCAGAAGCCTTGAATTATCTCTGCCTGTTTTGTGTACATAACTCCTCATACATGTCAACGTTACATTCTGCAGCCTTCACAAAATAGCTATCCTATCCTGCAGCTTGAGTTATCCTTTGTGCAAACATAATTCGTTGGTCCATTCGTCCAAATCGGTCCATTGCTACTGTATACAAAAGCTCCCGAATTCTCCATTTAATTTTTGAAGTGCCATTGCTTGTAAGGTTTTGTTGAGGCTGCATCCAGTTTTATACAGTTTTACAAAAGATTGTTCTGTTGGTTGAAAAGGAAAGATTTAATATAGGGGGCGGTACAATGTAGAAAGAAATGTGTATGATAAAAAAAATTGTGATGGGGAATCGTATCTACCTTCCTCCTGGAAGGTAGATGATGATTCTCTCTTCTTTCTACCCTCCCCACACATCCAAGCACAGCCCATTTTACCCTGCCTCATCTGATGTAGCCGATTGTAGGGACCTGGCTTGCACGGCAACACCATATTTGTATCACCGCTCAGCAGTGCCCTTGGTGTTTGTATTTACTACGTGGAACTTTCATCTTTCTGCATGTATCTCTTATGCATTGAGTTGTTGCTTAGTTAGATGCATGGTCAGTTTTCAGCAGTCCAAACTAGTAAAAAGAAATGCAAGTTTTTCTGTGTTACAGCTTTCCAGTCTTGTACCAGTCACCAACCTCATTTGTGCTAGGGCAGCTGTGCCATATGAAAGCATGGTGCAACTTATAACTATGGGCTGTATATTTGCGTCACAGCTGCACATTGGTAGGTTTTGTGGGTGTATACTTCAACTCAGGCACGTAGCCAGAAATTTTTTTCGTGGGGGGGGCCCACCTGTTGAAAACCTTGAAAACCACCTATTCTCATTAATTATTCCCGGTAAAACACCCTCCTCTATCCAAATTTCGGGGGGAAGGGGGGGGGGGGCGCCCCCCCCCGGCTACGTGCCTGCTTCAACTCATTATTGATTTTTTTTCTCTTGCCGGAGAAAAAAAGAGATAAAGGTCATATGAGTGCATCACTTGTACACCCATTAGGCAGGTGGTATAAATATAACATCATTGGGGTCAGAGCTCATTGATGGGATTCCCGCACCCTTGGTTCCTAACCACACCTATCAGCCAAACTCTCGCTATACATGGTTCTGTTGTGATGGCACCCGCTGCGGTGGTCTGGTGGTTATGGTGCTTGACTGCTGACCCGCAGGTCGCGGGATTGAATCCCGGCAGTGGTGGCCGCATTTTCGATGGAGTTGAAAATACTTGAGGCCCGTGTACTTAGATTTAGGTGCACGTTGAAGAACCCCAGGTGGTTGAAATTTCTAGAGCCCTCCACTACAGCGTCCCTCATAATCATATCGTGGTTTTAGCACATTAAACCCCACCAATTATTAGTTGTGATGGCACCTGCACCACACTCTTGTGGCAGTGCTAGATGTTATGTATGGCAGACGTAACTTCTCATGGGCTTTTTACAGTGAACCAGATGACTACTTGCTTTGAGGTTTATTCCGGCAAATTTCTGAGGTGAAGTCAAAGCTATATGAAAATATATATATATACTATTACCCATTTCCCCTTGGTTTTTTGTTAGTGGTGTTTTTACATATTTGTAAATGTTAACATATTTGCATGCGGCAATTTCATGTGAAGCTCGTTGGGCAGATTGTGAACCCCAATAGCATGGTGGAAATTGTTGTGGTCATAGTGCTGTCATCATAGTCTGTTCTTGCACAGGAAGCTTTATTGGGCTGCTGGTAACCTCCAGAAATTTTCAGATTTTTTGGCTCTGCTATGTAAAAATTAAGCTGGGGCATTTACCTGTATACAAAAATATTTGTGTATAGAGGCAATGACACGTAGTGTGGCAAGTGGCCTACTTGCAGGATTGTTTAGTGTGAATACATTCATTCCTTTTTCTGTAAACATTCACTGAAGGTCACTTGAGCTGGTCTTGAACAAAGCTTTTTCTCAGGTCCTCGGAGCCAAAAGCAAAAATAAAGTGTGACAGGACTGGTGAATGCTGGTCTTAAACGTTGTCTCTGGTTGCGTGCGATAATATTGTATTGCTTACAGACAAGGACACAAGAGAAGCACATGAACTAGTAGTAGCTGTTTGTTAATATGCCTTGTGTAGTTTCTTCGCAATACACTAATATTCCAAGCCCTCATAGCAACACTCTGGTTACCTGGGTATATGGAAATGGAGATACTTATGTGTACTAGATGATAAAGGCAGCCCTGCAAAGTTCACAAAGACTGTAGACAAGAATGATACAGACAAAGTGCACAGTCTACAGTCTTTGTGGACATTGCAACGTGGCCTTTATCATTCATTATGTTCCAACTAGCCTCTATACAAGCTCTTCTTATGTGTCGTCATCTTTTTTTTTTTTAGCTATCATCTGTATAAAGAACAAGTACATGCTTTCAGGTGTACATGTTGTAGTGACCGATGTGGCAACATGGCTTGTCTGCCAGGGATCTTTGAATGTATTTTTTCTAAGATGAACTGTGGGCTTGTGTAATAAAAATAAGCAATGAGTTTAAATCAAGGTGTAACTCTAGCGATGCATGTACTGTCTTAGATGGAACTGCTAGATGTGAAGTTCTACCACAAGGCTCAAAGGACTTGCCATATGGCAGGTGCTTTGAGCCTTCGATTATCTGACTCCATCCTAGTTCTAGTGCAGAATTGTAAGTCAAATGTGTGCTTTTTGGTTCACTGACTTGCCTGTCCATTTATGGCTCTGGGGAAGCTTTTGCTTTTAATTCGTGTGAAAAAGTGTGTTGATAATTTACAAGTTTCTGCTGCAGTGGCTCTGGCTGCAAAATTTTGCTTCAGAGAGCATGCTCATAGGTTCAAGGCCTGGCCACAGCAGCTGGAAGCAAAAATGCAGGAATGCCCATGAACATTAGAGAATCCCAGATTGTCAAAGTTAATTCAGAGCCCTCTACTGCAGCGTCCTTCAATATGTACTGTGCTGTTTTGGTACATTGAACACTGCACAATTTTAGTAAATTTCAATGCAAATTTTAAAGGGGTGGTGCCACTAAATTTGTGGCTTGCGCGTTCTTCGCTGCAAGCGTTTCTTATAGCTCTAGGAAGCATGATACATGCACCAAGATTCACGTATTCTCTTTAAATAATTTAATAACGCCTTATTTATATGGACAACTTTCGGTTTCGATTTCTGGGCGCCAAGTTGGGCAGTGATGTAGAAGTGTAGGAGGCTTGGTCACGTGACCACGCAAGGCTCGAAATTTGATGGCACCACCCCTTTAATGGTTTATCACTAGGGCTTCTAAATATAGCTATGACAGTATGTCCAAGTACTAAGATAAAAGAAAAGGTAATTCTACTAATCTAAAAGGGTGTTATGTTTTACCTATGTTAAGGTTCTGTTATAAAGTGTTGGGTTGCTTCTTGGTCTTCTGGCTAAGATCAAAGTGTACACCGTGTCAAAGTGCTTCGCCTTGTTGCAGTATTGAAGGACGTGAATGCAATCTTGTGTGCTTTATTTCTCAGTTATTATTTCTTTTGTATGCTCGCCAAAAATGCACTAATGTCCACTATTCAATGAAGTTCTTGGAGCCCATGTTTCAGATCTTTCATATTTAATTAGAATGCTTCAGATTCATGTGCCCCTGCTTATTTTCGATGAAAAGTGGTTTTATCACATCCATTTGCTTTGTTTGATATGCAGCCAATGTGGACAAATGTTCTTCTTAAATTTATTTTGCAGGGCAACCTCCTTCGGTTGTAGTCATGGCGCTGGGTTGGTGGCGGTAGGAGACATTGTGCTCTGGCTGCCATCGGTGCGCCATGTCCAAGCACTCGAGCCTGTTTTACACTTTTGAGGTGGTTGACACAAAGTTTACCATTCTGCGGAGGTATCAGAACCTCAAGTCCATTGGCTCTGGTGCCCAAGGCATAGTCTGGTAAGCCTTTGTTGAATGCCCTAACCCTTTGAGGGTCAAAGACGTACATGTACGTCATCCCGAACAGCCACAAGACTGTCACAGACGTACATGTACGTCATTGACCGTCTGTTGTGCATGTTTAAAATGCATGTCTTTTTCGATCAATTGTGTTGCTTTGCATGTGCTGGGCACATTGCGAGAACACATAAAATTTTTTTCTAGCCCCGATGCCTCTTTGTTTCTTTTTTATGCTCTAGTTTTTTATGGCTAGTTTTGGTTTCGTCCTTCGGCCAGTTCCCGCTTATTGCACCCGCAAAACTGATGGCTTTCTGGTTTAGAATCTTTCAAAAAGTGGCAGATTTGTTACTATCTCGTTTATTGCTCCCCGGTACGAGATTGGCGCCTGTTTCCGTGCAGGCGCTGACTGACATAAACGATGCTGCTGTGGTTGCGTTTCTTGTTTCAGGGACTCGCAAAAACCGCTTCCCTTTCGTTGGCGATAAGACTAATGATTATTATAGGTTTCAGTCTTGTTCTTGCTTTCTGGGCACGCCCACAACTACACAATTTTCTTCAGTGCGCTCACCCGCGCAGTTTGCTCGCGCTGTGGAAGTGCACGCCGGTTTCTCAGCTGTAAAAGTGAGTCTAGTGGCGATTCGGAGGAATCGCCACTCAACTGGCGAATCAGAATTCAGTTAATGTCAGCCCGTCATATGAGGCATTACTTACGAGGTAAGATTCAATTGTTGATGAGTGAGCGACATCTCAAAAGGCGGGCACGGCGAGACGATGCTGACTGGATGAAGAGTGGCTTTTTCCCTCCGTGTTTCCACTTGGTGCCCTTTG
Source organism: Rhipicephalus appendiculatus (assembly GCA_030522465.1). NCBI lineage: Eukaryota > Metazoa > Arthropoda > Arachnida > Ixodida > Ixodidae > Rhipicephalus > Rhipicephalus appendiculatus. Next base: position 9,936,018 of record JALIZH010032945.1, on the reverse strand, counting down.
GTGCACTTATTTTTGTATGTCTATAAACTACACAGACATTTATTGCACTGCATAATTTTTTAACAGTCGTATCGGTTTTTTTTTTTTTAGAATTTATCTTGCTGTTTTTACTCATGAAAAAACCATGTGCATGTAACTTTTTTTTCTCTTTATGGTCAAAAATTTTATACAATATTTTTCTTAAATGGGATTCATCTGAAAAATTCAATTCAGCAATAAAAAGAAATACACATTTTTGGGACGCATTTTGCAAGAGAAATCGACCCTCAACAGGTTAAGGAATAACAGAACAGCATATTTTATAATTATGCTACTTGAATACCAGTTTATTTCCATTTGTTGCACGTGTGTAGGTGTCATAATGGCAGTGGAGTTCATGGAACGGACGATATAGAAGCCCAAGCTTGGATCACCTGCGTAAGCAGTGGATGTCAGTGAGGGCAAGAAAGAATTCGTGGCAATTCTTAATGCTGTCAGCTTGTTAGGTAGTTTGCTAAATGCAATGTTGAATGGCCCTAACATTTCTGAACCTGTTGGTGAAACATTACTACTAGAGTGGTAGGTTCCTTTACCTTCCTAGGTGTCTGCAACTCAGAATGGTTAATCAGTTTTTTAATGTCATTTGTGCATCGCCATTAAAAACATTTGCCTTTTGAGTTATTGTGAATTCATTATTTTCATTCCAGTGCGGCCTATGACTCGGTGACTGGTCAAAATGTGGCCATCAAGAAGCTCAGCCGTCCTTTTCAGAATGTGACCCATGCCAAGCGGGCATATCGGGAATTCAAGCTTATGAAGCTGGTCAATCACAAAAACGTGAGCATTTTCTCATTTCTCTGTATCTGAAATACTGATACTATAAGCAGTAATGCTTATATTAGCTATATCATTGCAGCCACGGTGGGCAAAACTGGTGTACCCCCCACCCTCAAAAGTTTTCGGAACACAAAATTTCCAAAAATGATATATTCCCGCTTTGTCTTTGAACATAGCCTCCAAACAGATGTTCCAGCTTGTAGTAGTCCTTGCGACCTACACAGCTACCTGCTAGGTTAGATGCGCCGTGCACTAACAGAGCAGAAATTCGCATTTTCAGTGGAGCCCGCGTTCCGTAAACTTGTGGGAGCAGCTGTACAGTTGAAACCCAATTTAACGAAGTGACGACCATGCTCAAATTATTTCGTTAAATCTGGAAGTTTGTAAAGTTGAGAAAGGGATCTTTTGGTCTTTTGAAATCTAAGATTGTAATATAGCAACAGCCTAAAGCTAATGCGGCATTGTATTTACAGTAGGGGTGTGCGAATATTCGAAAGTTTCGAATATTCGTCGAATATTGCATTCGTAATATTCGTATTCGATTCGATAACCACATATTCGAAAAGTTCGAATATTCGAACTAACTCGAATATTCGATCTAAATTTACGAATATACGGTCCCATATGTTACTGTGAAGAACTTCCGATTTTGCGCCTTTACGATAAGAGCATTAACAGTAGACCATGCAGTGATTACAACGACTTCGGTGCGAATGCGATGATACCTGCACGGAAATACACGGGAGCGTGATGACGGCTACCGACGAATGGGACTGCCGGCACGTCATCGCGACAAACCTACCAACGATAAATATCTTAAAGAATCTAAGTCATGAGCTGCCTGCTCGGCAGTACGTGTGGCTTTGCGGTTTAGCGCTGGTACCACTCGTGTAGGCTTATACAGATAGATGTTCTCTGACACGCCGTTCGCTGCCGCACCCTTGTGCGCGGGACCGTCTCAATAAAGTGCGTATCACTTGTGGAAATGAAGGCAACTCATCGCCGCCGCATTGGCCCGACAAAATACTTGCCGCACCTTTGCACTGTCCGGTTCTGAGCGAGCACGAAGGAAAAAAAAAATGTCACTGCGCGGTAAATGCACGCGTGTACGTTGCAGCGAGCGGCGCCTGCGGAGTGAGCTTAGTAGGCGACGCACTGCACGCAACTAGCTAGGGACGCTTAGCTTGACGTACGATGCAGCAAGTAACGCGTTTTATGTGTAGCTGCGCCAGTTTTCGCGAATGGATCGCCGTAAAAATTAACGTACACGCACGAGTCGAAGAAAGCTTGACGAGTCGTCCGCTGGCTGTGCTGCTACTTCAGCATGTATTCCCATCATAGTTCCGAAATGATTTGATGGTAACGCACGGTCATGCGAATCAGCTGAAGTGCTTTTCCGCGCAATGGCAAACAAAGAAAAGGCCACACACTTTCGGTAACGTTACAATGGCGTCATCACATATATTTCTCCGTTGCTAACGGCGGCGCATGTAAGGCGACGGACGGAAATTTGAGGCAGTTAATGCGTAGTTCCGCTGCGTTCCCGACAGCGCCTTTGGGAATCTGTCGTACGCGCATCACACTCGCGCGGCATGCAGCGTTTCCCGCAATCAATCCTCCGTTACAATGTTGCTGCGATCTCGCTGTTTTGCCGTCACTTTACTGCTGTCGGCAGCCAGTGCGCCGAAGGCGGTCGCAATGCGGCAAAATGGTGCCCTCGCCGCAGGGAGTGGTGGCTGCATTAACAAAAAGGCGTATTTGAGGCGTCTTTCTGTCACACATCAGTAGTCATCTATCTCGCGTGCTTTCCTCGCGTTATCACCGCGCACCCGGTACTCCTTGGTCACGATCGTGCGGCTATCAGCGTGACAAAGCACTCTTGATAGGAAAATGGCGAGCGCGCAGTTCTCGAGAATGGGAACGAAGGCAAGCCAGATAACGAGTACTGCTGTGTAGTTGAAAGAAAACGATAAAATGTGGGGTCTTCCGAGCCAAAACTGATAGCGCGGGAACCTGGATGAATTGTTACCACCCACGAGTATGCTTTAATAATCGCTAAATTTAACATTTCACCTCATCAAAATACGGTTGCCATGGCAGGAATCAAACCAGCGTCATCTTACTCACTAATCATCATTGCAGGTACAAAATAAAGCTCTTTTTTTGTAATAAAGTACTACCACATAAAAAAAAAAAAAAAAAAAAAAAAAAAAAAAAAAAAAAAAAAAAAAAGATAGAAAAAGTTTGTTCAACATGTGAATTGAACCCAAGACATCGCAGTCACAAGCTCAACTATTGCAGTCATGTGCTTCCTGGCAAGTACAGATGGTGACATTTTTTTGTGCAATAAAGAATAGCTAACAAGTGTACTGTTTTCAACATATATATATGATAAAGTAAAAGATTACTGGTGAAAAAAATCGCATCCCTTGATTATTCGATATTCGATTCGTATTCGAAGCTAAGTATTTGTATTCGATTCGTATTCGAAAATTTTGATATTCGCACACCCCTAATTTACAGCTTAACCCATGCTTACGCATTTGAAAAGTCTGCGAGGGTGGCTCGTACATGGAGCCTCCCATGTCCAGGCGATGCAGGTCAATTAGACATTCACATGAAGCTATGGTAGGCTGCTGATATGAAAAGATGGGGAGAACGAATGCAGTGATTGTGCAAAGCAGGCCATGCAAGAAAGTTATGAGAAGGCTATTGCTGCCATCTGTGGCATAAACCATGAAGTGACTAAAGCAACCATTATAGTATTCCTGTGGGAGCATTTACAGTAACAATAAACCACTGCTGCCCCTAGTGTTATCTGGTAAGTAAGAGCGCTACTAACTGGGTGTTTTGTGCATGTTTCGAGACCCGTTCGGTCTCTTCTTCAGGGGGTGACTGTCCGGCCGGCTGCGAAGCTAGCACTTTTTAGTGGTTGTCTCCCTCTCCACCGTTGTTCTCCCCACCGCTCTATTCAATGTGTTGTCTTCTACGTCGGGCAAAACTTAATTAAATTGGGTTTCGTTAGATCGAGCTTTAACTGTATCACATGGTCTTTGTCATAGGTATGTGCGTGGAGGAAGGGGGGGGTGGGAAGGGTGCCAAGCCCCCCCCCCCCTGCCTATTAATTTTAAGGGGGGGTGGGGTGGGGGGAGTGCAAATTTGGTAGTGTAATCATTGTTATTTAGCACGCAGCAATGAAAGCTAATGTATCTCAATTAAAATGACAACGAAGAGCTGTGAAAAATGTTCCAAATAAAATGCACGAATGGTACCTCTAGCAGAAAACCTGCATGTCGTTCGCTGTTTGTGGAATTTCAACTGTGCGCACAACTGCGTTAAACATACCAACATAAAAAAAGCATTTGGCTGTATAGTTTCTATGTACAGCATTGCAGCTGCAGGGAGATATGTAGGATGAAGTGCGCGATTCACTTGTAGTAAATCATGCAGTTTGTGTAAGTGAGCTTTTTTTCAGTTTGTCAGTGGGCACCAAGGTGGCCTGAGGTGGAGGGCGGCGGTGCCGTTGAAGCGATGATGATTGGATTAGTTTGGACCAGCTTGGATTAGTTATTTATTTGTTGAAATAGCTGTATATCTGCTATACAGTGCAGAGCATATATTTGCCCAAGCCAGTATGGCAATGAAATCGCCTAGTTCATATATAGCACCACTGTGTACTACACAGAATGGTGTCATACTGGATAAAATGGTCTACAGAGCATTTAAGCTGTTATTATGTCACTGTGCGAAGAGGTTTCTATGTTACAATAACTAGCATTCAAGGTGCTTTTTTGTCACCTTCACTTAGCTAAATGTCAGGCATTGAGGTTGAAATTTTGAGCAAAATTAACAAGTTCACGAGATAAGTGAGAGTACCTGGGTGCCACTTGGAGCCTGGTCCCCGGAAAGCTATGCAGTAGAACGGGATAAATAAATAAAGCTTCTAACCACACGAAAATATGTTGGCGGCTCATGACCATTGAGATCACATAAGCATTAAGCATCAGTGTTGCCCCAAGATACATACTGAGCCCACAACGATTGAAAATCCTAGGTTACATATTCGAGTAGTCCACTGTTTGAAACAAAGAAATGGGACTCATTGTTGTGTAGTGCTTCTTTTTGAAGTACTTGCACGTTATTGCTAATTATTTGAGATTGTTTGATAAATAATCAAATATTTTGAGTATTTGCTAGGGGTGTGCGAATAGTGAAATTTAGAACTAAATCGAATACCGTATATACTCGCGTAATGAACGCACTTTTTTTCCCGAAAAATTGAAGCAAAGTTGGGGGGGTGCGTTTATTACGCGGGGTAAATCTTACGAAAGCTTTTTCGGGATGAGCAAAAAAAGCGGTAATGCAAAAAAAAAAAAAAAAAAAAAAAAAAAAAAAAAAAAAAAAAAAAAAAAACGTTAGGTAGCTTAATCTTTCGCAATTAACGTATGCGTACACTGTTTGGAAACAGCTTCTTTATTGCACTTCACTCACCTTCGGCGGTTGATGGCGCTATCTTCTGCAAGCTGTCCCCGCGCACTCCATAAAAGCGTTTCGCGGCTTTCTTTTTTCGCGATCTTTTGTTTAATCGTGACAGTGGTATCTGCTGTGATCTCGAGGGGCGGCCAGAAGCGTACGCTACGACGCACCGACGCACTTGGCAAAATCCGTGACTCCGTGGCAAACTCGCACGACGACGACGTTGAGATTGCAGCAAGCTACCACCGAAGCATCAAAACAAACCGCCGATTACAAGATTAACGACAAAATACGGCCGCTGCCTCGCTCTCCGCGTGAGATATGACTGTAAAAAGGTAGCCTATGTCTTGCGTTCCTTGAAGTACGCGCGGATAACAAGCATGAAGAGCAAATTGCAACCGAAGCGAAGATCAGGGGTGCCACCATGTTACGGGAATCGTCACGCTCTTTTCTAGGCGACAAGCGAATTTTTCTGGCTTTCCGAAAACCTGCGTCATGCCTGCGACGGCGACGCATGGCCCTTCGCGGCAGAAAATCACGTCACCTCGCTCGAAAATCGCGTGCATGTGGCTGGGCCTCAAAGTTTCGTATTTTCAGGAAGCGACCGTTGGTTGGCGCGGGCAGTTTCGCGACCTTCGCTTGCTGTGTGCTTGTGAGCCGCGATGTCTCTACACTCGTACCGCTCGTGAATCCCGCTGTGGCGCACGGATAACTAAAAAAGACGGGGGACGTGCCGCGCACAGATAGAAAGAAAAACAAAGAACTGCGCGCGGCAGCGGGCGATGGGGGGGGGGGGGGGTGAACCGAACCGAGGGGGGGTCGGCGTAATAAATAACGGAAAAGATCAATGGGCAAGGAGGCGCCACTTTTCGGTTCGCGGGACTGCAGCGGATGAATGTAGGGGGTGCGTTTATTACGCGGTAGAAAAAAAAATCCAAATTTTGACGACTGAAGTTGGGGGGTGTGTTTATTATGAGAGTGCGTTCATTACGCGAGTAAATACGGTATGAATCAAATAGTGATCATACCGAAACGAATACGAATAGGCATCGAATACTATTCGAATAGTTTTCGAATAGTAAGGCAACCATTTTAAAGACAGGCCTATAAATATGTCCGCCGCGGTGGTATAGCGGTTAGGGTGCTCGGCTGCTGACCCGAAGGTCGCGGGTTCGATCCCGGCCGCGGCGGTCGCATTTCGATGGAGGCGAAATGGTAGAGGCCCGTGTACTGTGCGATGTCAGTGCACGTTAAAGAACACCAGATGGTCGAAATTTCCGGAGCCCTCCACTACGGCGTCTCTCATAATCATATGGTGGTTTTGGGACGTTAAACCCTAGATATTATTATTATTAGGCCTATAAATATACTAGTTTTTCCAAATAAATATTCGCCAACTTTAACAAAGTAACATTATTGTTATTTTTAGCCACCGGAAGATACCACAAATTTATAAACTGAGATAAGCTCGTACACTGTAGTGACCAGAGCCCTCGAGGTATTTTTTTAAACTGTTGGGTGAATACTACAGCAGTTACTTAAAGGAGTACTGACACGAATTTTAAATATTTTCGGGTTGTTGCTCTAAATAAAAACACGGGTGTCGAGAACCCTAAAAAGAGTGTTGTAGTGCTTGGGAATGCATTGAATATGTTTTTAATACTCCTACCTTAAAAAGGCAATTTTGGTTTCAGTATCGAGGGGGTGGCTTCGCAGTGACAGGTCAACTCAAGTCTGACGTCACAGGAAGACTGCAGCTCATGACATGTAGCAACAGCTGTCAGTTTGCTGTCGGTCGCACGTGGTTCACGTAAATAACAATGAGTGAATGGTCGCCCTGAGGCTCTTCACAGCAATTTCTGCGGTTTAGGCTGCTGCAGGATGCAGATTTCGCAAACCCAGTGAACTGTATTGACTTGTCGTGATAATGTCCATTGCGGTGGGGCTGGCTTGCAGATGCTGTGCAACGAAAACTTTAAAATCAAAGTAAAATATTTTATACGTATTGTCTAGCTCTGGTGTGTGGAGAGCGTTGATAGGGCACACCATCGAAACGAAAAATGCCCCTTTTGGGGTGCCTCGAAGTCGTGTCGGTACTCCTTTAAGTATTCGAGGTGGTACGTCACCAGCCTTTGTGACACTAAGACCTAAAAGTTAATAGTATTTTCTGAAGGAACATCATGAATCTCATGATAATGATAGTGGATTGGGGACACATTCACTTCGGCGAGTTTAAAGCAAAAGTTCCTTCATCCGGTGATGAGTTAAGCTTCGATAGACCTGTAAAAGCTTGACCTGCACGCATCTTGGTAATTCACTGATGAAAACAACGAAAATGATCCTTCGCTTTTGCAACATGTTGTTCTTTTGGATTTTTTCCCATTGGTGCTAATTATTCGTAAAGTACTCGAAAAATATTCGGTAGTTTGAATATGCGCTATTCGATTCGAGTACTGAATTGAATAGAACACTATTAGATTTGTTATTCAAAATTTTCGAATATTCGTGCACCCCTAGTATTTGCACACCTCTGTGATAGTACTTTATTTCCCTTTTCTTTCTTGAAGTTTGTGCATTGTAGAAAACTATATAGTGAAACCTCGTTAATACGTACCTGCTGGGAATGGCGGTGTAACTACGCACTAAACGTACTACGCATTAACCACCAGCTACAAATTTGCATCTCCCGACGAGCGCCATCGCCGCCAACAAAGGAATAAATACAGTGCCACAGCAAATATTGCCTAAAGGGCCCACCACACAGCCATTTCTTCCTTTTTGCCAAAGTGCAGAAAAGATTCTGTTGATTCTGTCACTCTTGCACAACCGTCCGACAGCACGCGGTGGTGATGCCAAGGAGCATTTCAAAACTACTGCAGGGTCCGGGATTCGCAGCGTGGTATAGCGACCGAACGGACAGAATCGGCTATCTGCGATACATGTGTTCCGCGGTCTGCTTCTAAGCGAAAACTGACACTGTTCTTTTTGAAACACGGTACGGTCGCAGAGAGCCAAATCTTCTACTGGCTAGTTGCGTGCAGCGCTTCGCCTACTCGGCGCACGCCGTGACTGCTGATCCACTTGCTGTACTACTCCGCTTCAGACCGTGCACAGATGCGGCGAGTAGTCTGTTGGGTTAATGCGGCGATGCGCACTCCGCGATGCTCTAGCAGTCCTGGCAGCGGACTGAGGTAACGGAGGACTGAGGTAACGGAGGCGCGTTTGGCTTGTCACTTAATGAAACCGTGCAGTATAGTTACAACAGCGCTACGCTTGGTGTACCGTGCGCGTGTTAGCGTCAATACAGCAAGGTTTCTCGGTGCCGGCGACCTGCACTCTAAACTCCGCGACAGCGAGCTGCTTGCGTTTCTGCAAAGCGGTGCGCGTTCGAACACGGTCCCGCACAACGATACAGTAGCGATCGGCGGCCCACCGCGTTCAGGTAGTCGCCTATTAAAATCGTGCAGTAGGCTTAAAGTGGTGCTACGTCACACACGTGCCCGAGGAGATAGCTGAGGATGCTTACTGTGATAAAGCTTTTCGTCGGCGATAAGTCATACCGGCGCGTTTGTAGGTGGTCGCCACCTCGCCTTCGTTTTTTCCCTATGATTATCCGCAAAGGCATTGCCGCAATCGCGCGGAAGTCGGAATAATTGATCAGCCGATCTCCGTACCTATCAAAATGACGGAAAACCGTTTGCGGCACATTGTGGTGTCTGCAAGTTCAGCGGCGCAGTGAACTTTTATGGCACAAAATGTTATTGCGGTACGCAGATGATACGCACTAACCGGTAGGCATAAGACAAACCACTTCGGCTTAAGTGGTCCGCGAATGCATTAGTCTCCATGAGGCTCGGTCGGGGATTCGTCGCAACTACAGTCTACTCTCGTTACAACGGACCATGATAATCCGGCAAAATGAGTCCGTTTTATCCGAAGTCCGTAATAAATATCCAAACTCCACGGCGGGGGGGGGGGGGGGAGGGGGGGGGAGGAGGAGGAGGAGGAGGAGGAGGAGGAGGGGGGGTCACCGTGTGACGATCGTCAGTAGTATGAGGCACGCTAGTTCTGCTAATACTTACTGAACGTATTCGACAGCATGGTTACGAAAGACTTCAACCACCGGCAGTGGTTATTAACGAAATTGCAGCGCAAGCTGTAATTAATGAGCGAGCGATTGCTGTTACGGTAGGTGAAGGGATGCTATGTGACACCTGCACAGCAGCAAAGCGTAGCCCGATATTAAATGCATTTCCAGCAGGCTTTTTAAGCCACTTCTGTTGATCGGCTTGGAATAAATTCTTTCGTATTTGTGCGGACGGAAAGGCATATTTAAATGGGGCCGCCTATTGACCGCTGGGAGCTCCCGCGCAGCCTCCACGGCTCGCTGGACAATCCAAACTTGCTCAGAGAGTTCTGAACTGAACAGCACCAAGGCACCTCTAACATTAATATACTAATTTAACAGTGGAACTCACCTGCTTGGTGCACGAGAACGTCTTACTTTCAAAACTTTGGTCGCGATGCCTAACAACGTTACTGCAATGAGTGACGAACGTCTAACGCAAACCACAAACAAAAGCTTTTTATTACACTTGGATCGAAAAGAAATTTGCGATAGGAGATTGGCGGGCACCCTTAAGCGATGATGCAATCACTTCGCACCGCGTTTCAGTCAGCTGCAACACTTGAACGTACTTGAACCTGCTTGAACCATTTGCGTGACCAACGCGCTCTCAGACTGGCTTGGCTGAAGGCTTGGCTTGGCCAAAGCCACCAATGTTGCCAGCCGCAACTTAAAATTACCGTGGCTTTAGTGCGTAGAGAGCGGCGTGGTCAAATCTGTTGTCAGCCCCTCGTCAATGCGGCAAAAGTACGCTTTATGCGCCCAATTTCGACAAAAAAATACAACTGATTTCGTCCACTGTAGCCGATAGTCCGTTGTATCGCGGTCCGTTAAAAGCGAACTTCGCTCCATTAGTTTAATACACAGACCAAACTTCGGCTGAATAATGGTCCGTTGTAACCGAAAGTCTGTTGTACCCGGGTCCGTTATAACGAGCGTAGACTGTACGTTTTAACCGTTAGTATGTTTAAAGCGGGTACGTTCTAACGAGGTTTGACTGTACACATTGGAGTTCCTTGCTTCTGTAAGTTTGTGCTTTAAAATGTTTTCCTTCAATGAAACATGAAGTTTTTTCTACTGATACATTGTTTAATGCTTGAGTCTGAACACTTTTGTAGTTTGGATTACTCACAGTGAAGGTGTACCATCTACAAAACTCTTGTAGATTAATTTTCTTCGGCCCTCACCTTAGTGTCTACAGCAGGTGACTTTGCTTTTTCAGATAATTGGCCTGCTCAATGCCTTCACCCCGCAGAAGTCACTGGAGGAGTTCCAAGATGTGTGAGTACTTGCATTTGCATACCGAAACTTTTCTGCGGTTACCTCTTTAACAGGCATGGTTTTGGAGTTTGACGTTTGCAGATGTGATAGAGTTTCATGTTAAACAAGCCTTTAGTTATTGTGTAACTATTTTCCTAGGAAGCAAGTTGGTGAGCTAAATCTATAAATATCTAATTTGCTCTATTGGCATAAACATACATTTATGCAACATATTTACTCGCATAATGGACCTACCGTATTTACTCGCATAATTCTCGCACTTTTTTTCACGGAAAATCGGTGAAAAGTTAGGGGGTGCGAGAATTATGCTGGAAAAAATTTTCTGCGAGAATGTACAGAGCGCTAAGAAAAAAAGACAACGAAGCAGCCGCGAATAGGGGTTCTCACACCAGTTTTGAGAAGTACTAATCAAGACTTACCTTAACAATAAAACCACAGGTTCAACACAAAGCAAGATTTATTTGCAGACGCTAAAGCCACTAGGAAATAGTGTCTAAAGGGTTTCCGCGGAGACCCTTGACGTAATCAAGAAGTGCCGCCGGGTCTTGGTGGCTTTCAGCTGCTCGTGCTGTCGTCACCAGTAGCGAACACAAAACTCGTCGACTGCGAACTGCCTGCCGGCGGCCCTGTTGCCGTTTTTTAGAGTATGATCAATCTCTTTCAACTTGAAAGCAGCCGTGTAGCTTCCGTATCGACCCATAGCGTAAGCATAGAACGGACGCAACAACGTATACTGCACGAACTAGCACTGACATGCCGCGGCGCGCCTCCATGCGTACTTGTGACTTGGTTTGGATTGGATTAGGGCTCCGTGCCTTGATAGTATGCACGATGCTTAAAAGATGGCACTAGGCTGTCGTGCAACATCATCATCAGTGGTTGGAAGTAGCAGACAGCATTACTGCTGCAATTTTCGGGTGTGTGATAATTACTCGCGAAAAAAAAAAAATTGTATTTCTGCTGAGCAATGCGGGGGGTGCGAGAATTATGTGAGTGCGAGGATTACGCGAGTAAATACAATATTTGCCCTCAAGAAAATACTTTTTTTTTTTCAGTGTTCAACTGGCACCAGCCACAGTTTAAAGGGGCTGTAAAACTTTTTGAACACGGTCCGAAAACGCTATTAGGTGGGCGAGTTGGTGTTCATTCATCATCTTTAAAGATGCGCTAAGTGGACACAGACACTGCACAGGTTGAAAAAAATACAGGATGCATGACGTCAAGTGTCTGCGTTCACTTAGTGCACCTTTAAAGATTAATCTGAAAACGCTGCTGATTGGTAATCGAGGCTCCTGTGAACACGTGAGCCAAATATAGCCACGCAGCAGGGCATATACAATTATGTTTCAAAGAGCTAGGAAACGCTCGCTCATCTCTCGACAAATTACGTCGTTGGAGGGCAGGATCCAGCAAATGGCTGTTTTGATGATCGTGAGAACATGATGTTCGCTGGTGTAGCTTCTAGCCCCTTTTATCATGCCCCCCCCCTGCCCTTTTGTGTAGCTTGCAGTGTGCTCGTCGGGGCGAGATAATAGAGAACGTGCTTAAAGCATGTGACGAATCGCTGTAACTTTGCTCGTACTTCACAGATTAAAAAGTTTTTTTTATCTCAATCAATTCATGAGGCAATGAAATCTGTTAGTGAGGTCATTCTATGATTACAATAGAGTCTCAGTAAATGGAAATCTCTTAAATGGAACTGCTGCTTAAATGGAACAACTGCCCCTATTTGGTTTCATACACTGATTCTACACCTCTGCTCCACTCTCAATAATACGGAACTCCTGTTAAATGGAACACATTTTCCTGGTCCCTTCAGGGTCTGCTGTACTTGGAAAAGTGTTTCAGGGCCCCTTCATGATAGTCCTGACATTTTGAGACCGGTTTGGTCTTGGACTGCTGCATTCAACCCCGAGGAAGGGATTGAACCGATCTTGAAATATTGAGACAGTCTTAGTGTGGCTGGTGCCAATTCAGCACTGAAAAAAATTCTTCCACCTAGCCTGACAAATCTGTCAAAGATGTTTACATTTAGTACTTTGTGTATGTGTGCATGCCTGCATGCACACACGGTGGTGAGGGGGGGGGGTCATATTAAGGGGTGGAACGCGTGCTTCACATTTTTTCTAGCCTGAGATTTTGACTGCTCGACTTGATTGACCGAAACGTAAAGATTTCGTGCATGCCCACAATGAGTTCTGTTCAGATGAAGAAGGGAATACACGAGCTAATTGTATGCTATTGCAGTTGTACAAAACATGAGCCATGATACCCTCGAATAATTTGGGGTGCAACCCGTGAAAGAGTGCACTGCTGTGCTGGTCCTGTATACAGTTGAACCCCTTTATAAGAGGCATGCTCTGGGCAGCAATTATTGCCTTTTATATGAGGTGTCTGTTATAAGCATGGTACCACATATGCATTTTCTTATCAACCCGTATTTTACTGTAGGCACATTGGTGTCTCTTATATTCATTTGTCTCTTATATCAGTGCCTCTTATGAAGGGGTTCGACTGTATTGCAGGGGTGAAATTCCTGCTCCAATTGCCTCATTCTGCTCCATTTGAGTTTTCCTGTGCCATCTTGTTCCATAGCCTGCCATTTGCACCAAAAAATCAAACCCTGCACTGCACTGTGTCACGCAGGAGACTTTCCTCCAAATAAAGGCACTTGGGATCGCTTTGGTTCTAGTTTATTGGCAAGCTTGTCTTCTACTTGGCTAGCTCACTTTAGTCTGGCTACGATTATGCTTTAGCATTTTCTTTTCATAACACGATGGTGGTGAAGTTTGTGGCGACAGTCATTTTGCACCGGAAAGCTCTAGGACTGAATCTGGCCAAAAGCACCGTTCTTATTTTTCTTGTGCTGTCACGAGAGTGTAAGGACCGTTCAAGTGCAACTAGCTTGTAGCCAGTCATGAGGCGTCGAAGACGATTGGAGACAGGAATAGGCCTTTAGCTTTTTCTTCATGCTCACATGCTTTGGTTCCTTGCTGCCAGAAAGAGCAAGACAAAGGAGAAGACTGGGATGCTATGGCATAGTAACAACTGAAGAGGCAACTTCTATTGTTTCTTTTTTTTTTTTTTTGGCTGTGGTTGACCCTTCATTGCTTGTGCTGAAGTTATGCTCTTGGTTGGCTACAGGCACAGTGCACTGCCCAGGGAGCGCTCTGTAGCTCTTTTACTTGCCCAGTTTCATCAACATTGGCCCAGAGCGGTATGAAAAAAGTGAGATGGTGTTAAAAATACACACGAACACACTTTACTGTTGATTGTTATTGTGTGCAGTGGTGGGAAACCTGCGCCAATCTGCGCCAACTGGGAATTGCTGCGCCATACTGCTCCAAAAGGGTCCTTTTTGTCAAATTTGCGCCATTGCTGCGCCACAAGGTGGTTTTGGAACCAAAAGTAATGTTGACAGCGCGCATAGTGAGCGGAAGCACGTGATGGTCGCCATCTTGTGCACTTGCGCTGCTTAAGAAGTACTTCAACCTCCTTGGCACTGCTCCATTTACTGGCGCAACAGCCGTGGTGTTAGCCGACGCAATCCAATTCAATATCAGTGGCAACGCTGCAGCCACGCTGCAACTTTAGGTTTCTGCAAGCGATGCGCAATCCTCGATGCTTTAACGGTCCTGGCAGCGGACAGAGGTGCATTTTGGTTGTCGCCTAATAAAAGCGTGTAGTATGGTTACAACAGCGCCACAATTATTGTACCGTACGCGTGCGTTTATCGCGATAGCGTCAATGCAGCGAGGTTTCTTGGTGCATGACCCGCAACGCTCAACTCCGCAACAGCGAGCTGCAATTTTGCTTCTACTAAGCGGTGCGCGCTTGAGTATCGTCCCGGACAACGATCGGCTTAAAAGCGTGCAGTAGGCTTAAAGTAGCGCTACGCGACACGTGTGCCCGAGCACACAGCTGAAGACACTCATTGCGGTAAGGTTGTCTGCGATAAGTCATACTGGCGCGTTCGTCGGTGGCCGCCACCTCGCCTTCGTTCTTTCCCTATGCTCGTAAAGGCATCGCCGCATTCGCACGGAAGTATCTGAGTATCACAGTATCTTCAGCTATCTGCTCGTGCACACGTGTGGCGTAGGGCCACTTTAACCTACTGCACGTCTCTAATAGCCGGCGACTACCTGAGCGCGCTGGGCCGCCGATCGCTGCCGCCCCGTGCGGTACCGTGTTCACTGCGCACCGCTTTGCAGACACGAAAGCAGCTCGCTGTTGCGGAGTTCAGCGTTGTGGGTCGCGGGTACCGAGAAACCTCGCTGCATTGATCACGCTAACCGCGCGCGTACGGTACAGTAAGCGTAGAGCTTGTGGGGATTCAGGCTAGCCCGTTGCCATTGCGCGGGTTTTTCGCCTATTTTCTGCCGTCCCCATGTCCTCGCATGACTCTCCCCTCCTCCGCGGTCCGTCGGTTCTGGGAGAGCGGGAGTAACGCTAACCTCTCTCCCGGCGCCGATTCTCGACTGTGGCGCCGCGCTCGAGTCTCGCGTCTCGCGAGACGTTTCGCGCGCGCGGCGGGAGTCAGAATCTTTCTGGACAGCGTGGGGTAAGCACGTCTTTTGCTTATCGTCCGTCAGCTCCTTTGTTCTTGGGGCTCGCTCGGACGGTTCGCCAACGGTGCCTTGCGCCCGCGGCGAACGCTTACCTTCCGTTGCCCTTTTCCGAACGCTAGGCCAAAGAGCGGTGCGGTGTGTTCGCGCGTGGTCTTACTACGCCGAGCCGTACCTATGGAAGCCAGCGCGAGCGGAGTTTTGCCCTCACTCGAGCGATCGGGCCCTGTGGTTACTGATCGTGAGAGTACGCAGCATAGTCGCGAGGGAACGTTTCCCCCAGCGACGTGTCGCCGTGAGCCCTTTTGCCCGCGGAGACGTGCTAGCGGCACCCGTTGTGTTGTATTTTCGCCCGTGGCGTGGTTAAGCCCGTTGCTTTTCCCGCCACCTTTTGGGAACGGGCGTTGTACTACGTTTTGTGGTGTTGCCGCAGGCAATAAAGTGTTGCGGATCCCGAGAGCAGTATACTGTGTACTTGCCGCGCTGCGCTCGGTGCCTTTGCTGCCCGAACGCACTTGTGCTGCGGCACGCTGGTTCATGCGAGGCGACGGCAAATGCGGCCCTGTGGCTCGCTAAGTCCGAACCCACGCTAGTGGCCGTACTCCTGTGAGGTACGTGCACACTACAAGCTGTTGTAACCATACTGCACGATTTCATTAGGCGACAGCCCAAACGCGCCTCCGTCCGCTGTCAGGACCGCTAGAGCATCGCTTGCAGAAAGCTCGTCATCGTCGCGTTAACACAACAGGCTTCTCGCCGCATCTGTGCACGGTATGAAGCGAAGTGGGCGCAAGCGGCTCGGCACGGCGTGTACGCAGAGTAGGCGAAGCGCTGCACGCAATTAACTAGCCAGTAGACGATCGGCTCCCTGCTACCGTACCGCGTTTCAAAAAAAATTGTCAGTGTTCGTAGCAGATCGCGGTACACATATATCGCGGACAGCCGATTATGTCCGTTTCGTCGCTGCGTCGGCTGCTTATCCCGGACTCCGCAGTAGTTTCGAAATCCTCCTTGGTGTTGCCACCGCGTGCCATCGGACGGTCGTGCGAGAGGGCCAATCATTTCTGAACTTTGGCAAAAAGAAAGAAATGGCTTTGTGGTGGGCACTTCAGGCAATAATTGCTGTGGCATTGTATTTATTCCTTTTTTTTTAGCGGCGATGGCGCACGTAAAGAGATGCAAATTGGTACTTGTTGGTTAATGCATACTACGTTTAGTTAATGCATACTACCAGTGGCGTAGCCAGGGGGTGGCAAATCGCGCCCGTGCCCCCCCCCCCGAAATTTTTTTTCGCCATATCATACGAGCACAAAATGACACTCGACCTCATTCGCCTGCTCGGCCCCCCACTTCAGATGAAGGAGGTGCCCCCCCCCCCCCCCCCCAAAAAAAAAAAAAAATTTCTGCCTATGCCCATGCATACTACGTGCTTATTTTGTGGGCTTGCTGCCTCTGAATAATTATGCAAACTGAGGAAACATTAAACTGAATTAAAGCTAAATTTTCCTCCTCTGTGTGTATCATGAAAAGCCCGTGCATGCTCCAAACACAGAGGTAGCTGCTCCAAAAGCAGATTTTGCCTGCTCCAATGGCTGCTCCAAAATGGTGGAAGGCATTCCCACCACTGTGTGTGCATTTACTTGCTATCAATGAAAAGGCGAACTGACCTCCTGTATCCTGTAATTTATTTCCGCTATGCAACATCTTTGTGCTGCACCGTTTATTTCATCCATGCAATAAGGTACTTGCTTCTTTTAAAATGTCACAGCTTTACTTGGAAGGCAAAAGCACTGATAGCCATAGCAATGCATGTAACAGCTGTAAGAAAAGTCTGTAGTTTTATTGGCCTTATATATTGCAGGAAACATTTGTGTAGAAAACAAATTAGCGAGCATGGTGTCTGCGAACACTGTCTTTCACAGTGCTGGCATGATGAGCAGTGCAAACAAAGGATCAGACACATTGCATTGCCTCTTGCTCAGCAGTGATGAAGCAAGCTGCAACATGATGCGCAGAGATCAGGGGATGCTAGTGGAGACAGTTGCATGAAACAACCAGCCTCCTTGCTCAACTCTTGGAACTGCAGCTGATTACTGGCAGGAGAGGGTGTGCGCGTAATTTTTTAAAACCTCTTCAGTTCAGTGGGCGCACTTTTTACGGCTTTGACCTCCCCATTTTGGACTGACTAAAGGAAAGACACGCCCCCCGCCATGCTCACCTGCCCCTCCCCTGCCTGGGTGTGCTCAGCGTCTCTTCCCTCTCCTGTGCGTGACGGCGACAGCGTGCTCTCTTGCATGCTTTTTCTCAATTCTACAGCACGCCTATTGAGGAGCGCACTAGGATCTTACTGCCCTTGGCCCTTGTGCAAACCACTGCTGTGACTGATGCTAACGGCACATTTTTGCTTGGTGTGTCCCTAGAATTGCTATTGCAATAAAAAGCACTTTGCCCTTCAGCCTTTTCTCTCAGTTCTCCAGATGTACGGAAAACATTTACCTGTTTCCTGATGTTTTGTTTAAACAGAATCCACTGCAGGTGTGTGTGTGTGATAGAGAAAAAACAGGAAGAGGGAGAACTAAAGGGCTCGATTTCTGTTAGTCACAATCATATTTAGTTAACTATATGATTCCTCGTAAACAGTAATGCGATGGGTACTGAGAACAATGAGAACCTCCACACAGAAGCAAAATGTTGCCTGAAAAATGTGAAGCGTGACTATGTAAAGAATGTATTTACACTTGGAATACAAAGCTCTGAATATGAACAAAATGAGGGACAGCTCACACTCGGAACAGCGCAGTCTTACTCCTCATCTTTGCTCTGGCTTGGGGTCTACCTTTTGGCTTTTTGTAGCCTAGTGACACTATAAAGCTAACAGTGAAAGACCAGTGAAAGCATAGGGGAAATTACTTAATTTTACTTAATTAAAATAAAGAAATAGTAAAGGAAGAACGAGAAAATAGGCGAAGGATTGAATGGTGGCAAGTGGGATACGAGCCCATGTCTTCACATTACACGTGCAACGCTCTTATCAGTTAAAACTACCACGGTTGCGTTTTCCAATCAAATTTTTTGTTATTTGGGTGTATCTAACACCCTAATAGTGTTAACCAGTTCCATCACTCGCGACTGGTGACCTTCAGGGAATCTTACGAATGCTTATTTGGCAGTTGCATTCACCAAAACTGGTCACAAACTATGAGCTGCCTGTGGTAGATGGGATGCTTTACATTCACTGTGATTGTTGTTCGTGGCAGCTCTGGCTAACTTCCCATGCTTTTAGATAAAGTACAAATACCGGAGAAAGTGCATTAAAAGCAGTGCCGCAGCAGCTCATCTGGTACGAATATGTTAATATGTAGTGTGAAGATGTGGGTTCACATATATTTCACTTGCTAGCAGGTTTTTTTTTTCACTTGCTTTTATTTACTTTATCATTTCTTCACTGGGGGGGTGGCACACGCTGAAGTGCTTAGGTTATTTTTATGAATGTCTCTGCATAATTTTTGATCTGTTGGCTTTATAAGAATAACTACAGATCCACCACATACACACACAGTTCAACCCCATGATAAAAGTTTCAAACAACAAAGTTCTTGGAGCTACAAAATATTTTAGGGTGCATAGTGAACACCCAAATGATTCATTTTGTACATGTTGACAATTACAGTAGAACCTCGTTGATACGTTTCCGAAAAAAACGCGGAAAATAAACGTACGATCCGGGAAAACGTAAATTTAATTTTTGCGATTGTGATCATAGGAGCCGGGAAATCGTATTAAGCGGGAACGTATCAACGAGGTTCTACTGTAAATGTCTAAATTCAATTTCCACATTAACAAAACTTGCCAAAAAACTTCGTCTTCATATCTAACCCATGTATTGCCAACAGAGTTCAAGAAATGTTCAAATGCATTTTCTACTCGCCTAAACGATCTAAAATAGTGCCTCAGTGTGCTTGCGAAGGCCATTTTATACATGTCATGGCCGCCATCTTGTTTGCCAATTGCTCACTTCATACGGCATGGCTGCCTTGACACCAATTTGTACTGTCCACCCATAGGAGGCATCATGCTTTCCTTTTGTATAGACCTGATCACTTTTTCTTTTCGCTGATGACGGTGTGTGTGTGTGCTAAAAGAATATATATAGCATAACAAAGATATAGTCATGTTAGGTGTAACATTGTTATAATGAGGTTTGACTGGATTCTATTTTGAATGTTGTTCTTGGTAACATTATGCAGCTATTTGGTCATGGAGCTGATGGACGCCAACCTGTGCCAGGTGATCCAGATGGACCTAGATCATGAGCGCATGTCTTATCTTCTCTACCAAATGCTCTGTGGCATCAAGCATCTCCACCTTGCTGGCATTATTCACAGAGTGAGTACACTGCACTGCCTTGTGGTTTTCTTTTTTTTTTTCCTAATCTGTAAGTGATTCATTAGGTTTGACAGACAGAACACAAAAAGTGCTGGAGTGGTAAACATTCAAATATCTTGAGGCTAATTTTGAGCCAATGTGATGTATGGATGGTTTCATGTGCTAATGAGTTTTGTTGAATCCCACTGTATTCCTGATTCCATTTGAATCAATTTCACATTGCAACCACAGGTGTGTGCAGCAGGGTGTGGGAGGGAAGGGCCCTGCAGTTACCCCCCCACCCCCCCCAATCATCTAAGGTGGACGCCAAGTCAGCCCCATAGCTTTGCTCAGTCGGAGCTGTCCCATCATTGTTTAATGTGCAGGGTTATGGCCATGCCAGGGGTGCAACAGCTGCGCCAATTGCGCCAAATTGATACAATTCCCCGTTTTTGCGCCGAGCTGCGCCAAAACCATGAAATTGGCGGCAATTGCGCCACGCTGCGCCAAAATGCCCGACCAGCGTCAAAATTTTCTCAGTTGCGCCAATTTCAGCTAGAAATGGAGGCCACGTTGGCCACCTGCAGTTTGCGTCATCAGTCAATCCACGCGCGCAGACCCTAACCCTAAACCACGGTGTGCTGGAAGCGTATGCCGCGTTTTCCGCGCGCAAACAAACTCTACGTACTGCGAACACCTTTGTTGCGGGCGACAACGTTGGTCGCCATAGCAACGGCACATAGAATGTTTTTCTGTCTTGAAGTTGCGTTGTCCCGCATCCGGTGCCGTCGCCGTTCCAACGGGCACGCACCGTTGTTACTTATCTGGTCGATCGCGCCTTGCAAGCGAGCCGCGAAGTTGTGCCCTAAACCTAACCCCATCGTGAAAGAAAAGAAAGGGGTGGGGGGAGTGGGGGGGCTGTAGCGGTGTTCGAAAATTTCCTGGCCTTGTTCTAACCCATTCAGAACGCTGCTTAACCCTTTGATGGTTTTCGCCGTACATGTACGGCAGCACCTAACAGTGCCCAAATGGTTTTCACCGTACATGTACGGCACGGCCTTTATCTTTAAAACGCGCGCTTGTTTCGATCATTTCTCTCTCTTAGCGTGTGCTGCCACACTTCAGGAACACGTGGAATTTTTTTCATGCGCCGATGTTTCTCCGATGTTTTTTTGTTTCACTTCGCAAAGCGGCGCTCCGGCAACCGCTTGCGCACCCGAGCGCGTTCGCGGTCCGGCTGGTTTAAAACGCGCGCTTTTTTTCCATCATTTTTCTTGCTTGGAATGTGCTGCCATGCTTCGAAAAACTGTGAAATTTTTTTCATGTGCCGGTGTCGCTCCGTTGTTGCTTTTTTTATGCTTCGCAAAACGGCACCGGCTATCGCTTGCGCATCTGAGCGCGCCCGCGGTGCGGCTGGTTTAAAACGCGCGCCTTTTTCGATCACTTCTCTTGCTTGACATGTGCTGCCATGCTTCGGAACCCGTGGCATTTTTTTCACGCGCCGATGTCTCTTTGTTGCTTTATTGCTTTCCAAGGCGGCGCGGCGGCTTTCGCTTGCAAACCCGAACGCGCGCATGTGGTGCGGCTGGTTTCGGTTTCGTCCTTCGTTGGTTATCGCTTCTCGCGCCCGCAAAGCTGATGGCTGTTTGGTTTCTAATCTCTCAAGGGGTGAGCGCTTGTGACTCTCTCGTTTATGGCTCCTCGGGGCGCGATTACATCTGTTTCGGGAGGCGCTAAATTACACAAACGACGCCGCCGTGGTTGAGTTTCCTGTTTCGGGAACTCGGAAAAACTAACTCCGTCTCGTTGGCAATAAGACGAAGGATTATTATAGCTTTTTCACACGTTTTGTTTTCCGGACGGGCGCACAACCCCACAGTTTTCTTCCGTGCGCTCAGTCACGCTATTCGCCTAGGCTACGGAAGTGCTCGCCGGTTGCTCTGGTGCTATAGGGAGTCGAGCGGCGATTCTCCCGATGTGGACTATTCCTGAAGTGCCGACTCTGATTCATTGGATGTCATTTCGTCAGGCGAGGATTTATTTACGAGTTCAGGCTCGGACGATGATGAACGAGCGACATCTTGAAAGCGTGCGCGGTGAGACGATCCGGATCAGATCAAAGGTGACTTTTCCCCTAGTGTTTAGTGTTAGAGGAAAAGCATTTTTTACCCGAAAAGTACTCTGGTGCGCTTATTTTTGTATGTCTGTGAGCTATATTTATTATATTGCATAATTTTTATTTATAAAGAAATCGTAAAAGTGTTTTTGTTTAGGATTTTGCTTGATGTTACTATGGATAAACCATGTGTATTTAACAAGACAAAATGATTTTTTTGTCACTTTACGGTCACGGAAAAAAATTTTGGACAATTTTTTTCTGAAATAGAATGCTCTGAAGAATTTATTTCAGCAATAAAAAAAATTACACATTTTTGGCACGCATTTCGCGAAAAAATTCGACCCTGAAAGGGTTAACCACCTTCGCCGCAGTACACCGGTGCCGTGCGGAAAAGCGTATTAAGATTTGGAGGCGGCTGTTAGCACTAGTCACGGGGCAGCACATTTTTTTTCAATTACTCATGCTTGTATACGCCGCATACTTGTGAGTACTAGTATGGTCACTGACGCCTATGTTAATGGCAATCATTTGGAGCAGTATATGACATTTCTGCAGCCCTAAAAAAAAAGCTGTGCGCCAGTTTTTTTTTTTTTCGCCACCCCTACTCCTCAGTTTTACGAATCCCCCCCAATTTCAAGGTCGCCAGCTTAGCAGATCCACATTTGAATTCGTAGGGTCTGTCAAAGGATTTGACAGGTTCGGCAAATGCTAATGTGGTCGTTGTTTGTTCGGTAGGGTGGTGAAAATACTACTTTTATTGAAATAGCAGTGCTTATGTTCACTCTGCATGATTTTGGTGATGTTTAATGGATTGTACATCTTTTTTTTTTTAATGTAAGCCTTTTTTTATACTGCTCCAAATTTGGATTTTAGTGCTCCAAAAGTAACATTTTGCTGCTCCAAAAATTGCTCCAAATTCTATTTCGGCTGTTGCACCCCTGCCATGCAGGTTTTTGATAATAATGGTGGCTGAGGACCACTGATATTTCATTCCAAGAACTGTTCACTTCCCACCTTTATGCCCGAAAAGCTGGAGACCTAAGGCACGCCGTTGTGAGAAGGCCGTCAGAGCTTCATTTTTATTTTTGTATCCACTGTTAAGCTTGTTTTCTTTAAAGGAGTGGGGGGGGGTAAAACTTGGCCTCCCGAATGGAGGACCCTGTGCACGCCTTTAGTTGCACCATCTGAGTGGTTCATGAGATTCGATAGGCCAACCGTAGAGAAAGTTTGTTGGATAGAACATATTTATATATTATATTGACAGTGCAAAGCTTAGTGCCAAGTTTTGTGTGAGAAGTGCAAACTGATTCAACTGAAACAAGGCTTTAAGAATCCACTTTATTATATTCCATACCATAAACCAAAAAAGTACTACCAAAGCAGTTTGCTGAATGTGTTGCAAAACCCACGCCTGGCTTGACCAGAGCTGATGTGCCTATACTCATTGCTTTACTTTGCAAGAAGTTTTTACATATTTTAAAGGCAAACAGTACTCTACTTGCTCAAATTTAGACCTGCCTTGATTATAAGTTGATCCCCTAAAACTTGAAGCCAGGAGAAAAAAAAAACAAAACAATGTAGGCTGAAAAAAAAAAAAAAAAAAGAGAAGAAAAGCCGTGAAAAAGATAGTGAAATAATTGTACGATAAAAAATACAAAGCGTGCCTGTTTGAAGGTTGTATAAAAATTTTGTCTCAAAAAAAAGAAAAATTCTTTGGTTTAGTGTACTAAAACCATGATTGTAAAAATGTTCCAAAACCCAGGTGAGTTCATGATTCTAAAAGATTTACTACGACTAAAGTCAACAAAAATATAACAAACTTACATAGACGTTTCCCAACCTATGCGGGTGGCATCCCCAGTATGCACTGACACCAAATAAGCGGAGGTCGCCCAGTCCACTGCTAATCACATAGTATGTCCCTGTAAATGTCCGGTAGGGGGCCTCCGCAGTTGTTGCAAGCCGATTTGTCACGACGGATGAACGAGAATTCTCGGACTTTCCTTTTCCCCCACCTTTGTTCCCGAGCCAACATCGTCGCATTTTTTAATTCAAAGGTTTACCCTGTTGTCCAGCAGTGTTCAACGATCTCTGTCTTGAAACGCGAGCCATGGGTGGCTTTAGCGATGTCCCCTTTGTGTTCTTTGAGCCTCGTTTCCACTTTACAACAGCACCAACAGTGCTATGCGCTGCTGACCAGGTAGCTGAAAGGGGTTATGCTGATAGGGTTGTCAGTGATGAGTCATACTAGTGGCATTGATCGCACCCTTGTGCTTTTCTATGCTTATTTGTAAAGGCAACGCCACACTTGTGCCAAAGTCTGAATCACTGGTTAGCCAATTTCTGCACTTGCCGAAAAGGTGCCAAACTTTTCATTTGTGGCTTATTGTGGCATTGGCCACACCACAGATTGAGGGATGTAGAACCAGGCGTGTTTGTCGGCGGGTGCCATCTCGCATTCATTCTTCTCTGATGCTTATCCGTAAAGTCATTGCTGCAATCGCGCAGAAGCCGAAATCATTGATCGACCGGTCTCTGCACTTACTGAAATCACGGAAGACCTTTTGCAGTACGTTGTGGGGTTAATGAGTTGAGGGGTGCTGTTAACATTTATGTGACAAAAAGCTATTGTGGTATGCACTAACCAGTGCCACTACAGCTGAAGTGGTCAGTGAATACTAGGGGTGTGCGAATATTCGAAAGTTTCGAATATTCGTCGAATATTGCATTCGTAATATTCGTATTCGATTCGATAATCACATATTCGAAAAATTCGAATATTCGAACTAACTTGAATATTCGATCTTTATGAATATTCGGTCATGTATATTACTGTGAAGAACTTCCGATTTTGCGCCTTTACGATAAGAGAATCGACAGTAGACCATGCAGTGATTACTACGACCTCGGCGCGAGTGCGATGATGCCTGCACGGAAATACACGGGAGCGTGATGACGGCTACCAACGAACGCGCCGGCACGTCATCGCGACAAACCTACCAACGATAAAATCTTAAAGAATCTAAATCATGAACTGCCTGCTCGGCAGTACGTGTGGCTTTGCGGTTTAACACTGTTACCGCTCGTGTAAGCATACTTGTGCGCGGGACCGCATCAATAAAGTGCGTATCGCTCGTGGAAATGAAGGCAACTCGCCGCCGCTGCATTGGCCCGACAAAATACTCGTCGCACCTTTGCACGGTCCGGTGCTGAGCGAGCACGAAGAAAAAAAAATGCCACTGCGCAAGGGCACATGCACGCGTACGTTAGAGCGAGCAGCGCCTACGTAGTTAGATAGAAGGCGACGCACTGTACGCAACTAGCTAGGGACGCTCAGCTTGGCGTGCGATGCAGCAGGTAACGCGTTTCATGTGTAGCTGCACTAGTTTTCGCTAATGGATCGCCATACAAATGTACGCGCACGCGTCGAAGAAAGCCTGACGAGTCGTACGTTAGCTGTGACGCTACTTCAGCATGTATTCCCTTCATAGTTCCGAAATGAGTTGGTGGTAGAGCATGGTCATACGAATGAGCTCGAGTATTCTTCCGCGCAGTGGCAAGGAAAAGGCCATGCACTTTCCGTAACGTTACAATGGCGTCATCACAAATAGTTCTCTGTTGCTAACGGCGGCGCACATAAGGCGACGGACGGAAATTTCAGGCAGTTAATGCGGAGTTCCGCTGCGTTCCCGACAGCGCTTTTGGGCATCCGTCGTACGCGCATCACACTCGCGCGGCAGCGTCTCCTGCAATCGGTCCTCCGTTACACCATTGCTGCGATCTCGCTGTGTTGCCAACGTCAGTTTACTGCCGTCGGCAGCCAGTGCGCCGAAGGCGGTCGCAATGCGGCAAAATAGTGCCCTCGCCGCCGCGTGTTGTGGCTCCGCTAACAAAAAGGCGTATTTGGGGCGTCTTTCTGTCACACATCAGTAATCATCTATCCCGCGTGCTTTCCTCGCGTTATCACCGCGCGCCCGGTACTTCTTGGTCACGATCGTGCGGCTATCGGCGTGACAGAGCACTCTTGATCGGCAAATGGCGAGCGCGCAGTTCTCGGGAAAGGGAACGAAAGCAAGCCAGATAACGATTATTGTTGTGTATTTGAAAGACGCCCCAAGTACACCTGTTTGCCTTAGTGGCTCGACCTGTGAGAACAGGGGCAAAAAAGAAAGCGATAAAATCGGGGGTCGTACGAGCTAAAACTGATAGTGTGGGAACCCGGATGAATTGTGACCACCTTGGGCGTTTTAATAATCGCTTAGATCAGGGGCGTAGCCAGAAATTTTTTTCGGGGGGGGGGGGGGGCACGGGTCCGGTGTGCCACGCCCTGACTACGCCACTGGCTTAGATTTTTAAAGTACACGGGCGTTAACTGTTACATTTCACTTAATCAGAATACGGTTGCCATGGCAGGTATCAAAACCAGCGGCCTCTCTAGTTATCATGGCAGATACAAAAGCTTCTTTTTTTTTTTTTGTAATAAGTGCTACCACATGTGAATTCAACCCAAGATATCACAGTCACAAGCTCAACTATTACAGTCATATGCTTCCTGGCAAGTACAGATGGTGAAATTTTTTTGTGCAATAACAGACTAAAATAGCTAACAAATGTATTGTTTTCGACATAAATATATGGTGAAGTAAAAGATTACGGGTAAAAATATCACATCTCTTGATTATTCGGTATTCGATTCGTATTCGAAGCTATGTATTCGTATTCGATTCGTATTCGAAAATTTTGATATTCGCACACCCCTAGTGAATACATTAGTCCATGAGACTTGGTTAGGGATTCGTTGCAACTACGTTTTACCCATTGGTATGTTTAAAGCAGTTACATATTTAACCCTTTCAGGGTCGAATTTTTTCGCGAAATGCGTGCCAAAAATGTGTAATTTTTTTTATTGCTGAAATAAATTCTTCAGACCATTCTATTTAAGAAAAAAAATGTCCAAATTTTTTTTTCGTGACCGTAAAGTGACAAAAAAATCATTTTGTGTTGTTACATACACATGGTTTATTCATAGTAACATTAAGCAAAATCCTAAACAAAACACTTTTACGATTTCTTATAAATAAATAAAAATTATGCATTATAATAAACATAGCTCACAGACATACAAAAATAAGTGCACCAGAGTACTTTTCCGGTAAAAAATGTTTTTCCTCTAACACTAAACACTAGGGGAAAAGTCACCTTTCATCCGATCCGGATCGTCTCACCGCGTGCGCTTTCAAGATGTCGCTCCTTCATCATCGTCCGAGCCTGAACTCGTAAATAAATCCTCGCCTGACGAAATGACATCCAATGAATCAGATTCGGCACTTGGGGAATAGTCCACATCGGAAGAATCGCCGCTTGACTCACTAGCACCAGAGCAACCGGCGCGCACTTCCGTTGCCTAGGCGAACAGCGTGAATTAGCGCACGGAAGAAAACTGTGGGGTTGTGCGCCCGTCCGGAAAACAAAACGAGTGAAAAAGCTATAATAATCCTTCGTCTTATCGCCAACGAGACGGAGTTAGTTTTTCCGAGTTCCCTAAACAGGAAACTCAACCACGGCGGCATCGTTTGTGTAATTTAGCGCCTCCCGAAACAGATGTAATCGCACGCCGAGGAGCCATAAACGAGAGAGTCACAAGCGCTCACCCCTTGAGAGATTAGAAACCAAACAGCCATCAGCTTTGCGGGCGCGAGAAGCGATAACCAACGAAGGACGAAACCGAAACCAGCCGCACCACATACGCGCGTTCGGGTTTGCAAGCGAAAGCCGCCGCGCCGCCTTGGAAAGCAAAAAAGCAACAGAGCGACATCGGCGCGTGAAAAAACATTTCACGTGTTCCGAAGCGTGGCAGCACATGTCAAGCAAGAGAAGTGATCGAAAAAGGCGCGCGTTTTAAACCAGCCGAACCACGGGCGCGCTCAGATGCGCAAGCGATAGCCGGTGCCGTTTTGCGAAGCATAAAAAAGGCAACAACGGAGAGACATCGGCGCATGAAAAAAAAATTTCACAGTTTTCCAAAGCATGGCAGCACATTCCAAGCAAGAAAAATGATAGAAAGAGGCGCGCGTTTTAAACCAGCCGGACCGCGAACGCGCTCGGGTGCGCAAGCGGTTGCCGGAGCGCCGCTTTGCGAAGCAAAACAAAAAAACATCGGAGAAACATAGGCACATGAAAAAAATTCCACGTGTTCCTGAAGTGTGGCAGCACACGCCAAGAGAGAGAAATGGTGGAAACAAGCACGTGTTTTAAAGATAAAGGCTGTGCCGTACATGTACGATGAAAACCATTTGGGCACTGCTAGGTGCTGCCGTACATGTACGGCGAAAACCATCAAAGGGTTAATGAGGTTTTACTGTGTAAGACCGTGTGATATTTATTACAGTAGGCACTGTAAGAGCCTTTGGACTGGTTGGTTTTAATTTTCTTAGTTCTGCTAAATACTCTCACTTGACATTTGAAATCGACATTGATACAAAATGCTGCGTGCGGGATCTCTTGAGCAGAGTCACCTTACAGTGTGTACTAGAGTATGGCATATTAAGGAAGCACCATTTTTGCATGCCATGGAAGTAGCCAGCTCACAAATGGCAGCACAATCTCCCCGACATTAATTTCAATAAGTTATGTAAAATTTTTGTGTGATCTATAATTGATAGTTCTCAAAATAAAAAAGAAATAGAATGCTAAGGCAGCAGAGATATATTCATGAAAATTTATTCATAGCTGAAAAGTTACTGCAAGATAGTGAATTTTGTGTGGTAGCCGAGGGGACTAGTGTGCCGAGTTTCCTATGCCACATAACTGTGGGCGTCTTTTTTTTTTCCCCCAACATTATGGCATGGTGATAGTGGTGAAATAAAAATGACAAAACGGGACACAGTAAACGTTGTTTTAAGTGGTTAAGTGGTGTCGCTGAAAAAATTCAGCTTTCAGTACATAGCACTCACATACGATCTATGATCACTGTAATAGGTGTCAGTGCGGACTGATTGCAGGGTCTGATTTTGGGTTTTATTGAAAGCATTTGAAGTTTCAAGACAGGTGCAGCCCCAAGCCTGTTTTGTTTTCGATTCCTCGATATAACGAACCCTGATATAACGAAATATCGGTTATAACGAAGTAAAGGAAGAATAGTCTTGCAATAGATACAGTGTTAGGAATATACCTTTATAATGAATTTTCGGCTATAACAAACTTATTTTAGTGTAAGATGCAACTTTGTTATAATGAGGTTTGAGCTAGTAGTACTATATCACTGCAGTGGAGACCCCACACTTGTGGACTATATTTTGCTTACTATGCCTTTTTCTTCACTCACTAACCTCTTTGATTATTACTGTGAAATTATTATGTGTGTAAATACGTACATGTGTTGTTACTGTGAAATTAGTACATGTGTAAATTTTCTGATAATGCATATGCCTTTCTTTCTCTGAGTGTCCTCATGGAAGCATTTTACTTCATGTGCAGGACTTGAAACCTAGCAACATTGTTGTTAAGTCGGATTGCACGCTGAAAATCCTGGACTTTGGCTTGGCACGAACTGCAGGGACAACATTTATGATGACCCCATATGTGGTCACTCGCTACTATCGGGCTCCTGAAGTCATTCTTGGCATGGGCTACAAAGAAAATGGTGCGTCTTGTTTGGTGGTTTCCTTTCATTATAGGCCTTGAGAATTTGTAATATTGTGGAAACAGGCTATTTTTGTCATTGCCAGAACTTCATTCGAGCACAATGTTATCCTTCCGTTATCTTGGAGGTCTCTTGGGATGTGACATGCCTTACCATTGTATTTCTCCTGCGTCACATTGTAGTTTACCAGAAATATTAAATACTTTTGTTTCTTCCTTGTTATATCATGTGTGTAAAGGAACATTTAGCTCACATAAAATGTTAAGTAGAGTTGTTGAGATATTTCTTTCTTCTGGTTGCATTTGAGCACTTGGGCAAATTTCATGGCACAGTTGTAGGAGCGCCAGTGTGTGTATAGTGAGCGGGCTTTCGTGCACAACATAATGTTCAGGTGATATTTACACAATTGCAAAGTTATTTTCAGCCATGTCTACCGTATTCCCCAACTCAATGTCTATCAGGCAGGCTTTACACTCACTCACTCACTGCCCCCGAGTTTATGCGTTTGAGATTTAATAACTGGTTTTCAATGTTTTGCAACTTGTTACATGTGTGTTAGTGTCAATTCATGTGCGCTGTGCCATGCAGCTTTGAATGTAAGCTCCCATTCACTTAGGGTTCAGTTCATTCGAAATCTGCAGAAGGAGCCCAAAATTTCATTTTGGGCTCCTTCAAGTTTGAAATGCACTCAAACCTCATTACAATGAAGTTCGTTATATCCAAAAATTCGTTATAAAGGTATATTCCTAACACTGTATCTCTTGCAAGACTATTCTTCATTTACTTTGTTATAACCGATATTTCGTTATATCCACGTTCGTTATACAGTTGAACCCGTTTATAACGAACTCGAAAGTGCCGCGAAAAGTGGTCATTATATCAGTAGTTAATTGTATGTGGACTCGCCCTTAAAAACGTGCACTTAGCGACTAAACCGTTTTCTTTTTCTGCGTACCTAAATAAAAAGTGCTAGCAACCCCTCCGGTGACAAGTTAGGCCTTTTCCCGTGTTAAGCGGCGCCCGCTGCGTGCTCACTTGTGAATTAAACCACCTATGCAGTGAGCTGACGCCGTTTCACTAAACCGCGGTGCCGCCACGAGGAGCCCATCATCCCTGGCTAGTTGCGTGCAGCGCGTCGCCTACTTGGCTCATGCCGTTATCGCCGGGCCGTTTTCTGGCTTCTGTATGCGCATGCTTGTGCGTTCTTCGTGCATGCTTCACTCCGGATCGTGCACGGGTGCGGCGGGTAGCCGGTTCATTCAACACGACTAAGCAACGTGCAAGCGTACTCGCACGACGCGGTGGCGGTGAACTTGCGAACGGCAGCATCGTGCGCTTGTGCTGCGGTTACTCGATCCGCACGGTTTACGCCACACGCGCAGCGGAGCAGATAGCTGCAGATGACTGTGAGAAGGTTGTCAGCGATTAGCGATAATGGCATACCGTATTTACTCGCGTAATGAACGCACTCGCATAATAAACGCACCCCCCAACTTCAGTCGTCAAAATTTGGATTTTTTTTCCTCCCGCATAATAAACGCACCCCCCTACATTCATCCGCTGCAGTCCCGCGAACCGGGCGCCTCCTTGCCCATTGATCTTTTCCTTTTATTATGCCGACCCCCCCTCGGTTCGCTCCCCCCTCGCCCGCTGTTGCGTGCAGTTTTGTTTCTCTTTCTATCTGTGCGCGGCACGTCCCCTGTCTTTTTGAATTATCTGTGCGCCACAGCGGGATTCACGAACGGTGCGAGTGTAGAGACATCGCCAACATCGCGGCTCACAAGCACACAGCGAGCGAAGATCACAAAACTGCCTGCGCCAACCAACGGTCGCTTCCTGCAAATACGAAACTTTAAGGCCCAACCAGCCCAACCACATGCACGCGATGAGCGACGGCGACAGGATTTTCTGCCGCGAAGGGCCATCCGTCGCCGTCACAGGCATGTTGCAGTTTTCTGGAAAACCAGAAAAATTTGCTTGTCGCCCAGAAAAGAGCGCGACGATTCCCGTAACATGGTGGCACCCCCTGATCCTCGCTTCGGTTGCAATTTGCTCTTCATGCTTGTTATCCGCGCGTACTTAAAAAAAAAAGCAAGTTATAGGCTACATTTTTACAGTCGCACCTCACGCGGAGAGCGAGGCAGCGGCCGTATTTTGTCGTTAATCTTGTTATCGACGGTTTGTTTTGATGCTTCGGTCTTCGGTTGCTTCGGTGGTAGCTTGCTGCAATGGTGGTAGCTTGCTGCAATGTCAACGTCGTCATCGTGCGAGTTTGCCACGGAGTCACGGAGTTTGCGAAGTGCGTTGTAGCGTACGCTGTGTACGCTTCCGGTCGCCCCTCGAGATCACAGCAGATACCACTGTCGCGGTTAAACAAAAGATTGCGAAAAAAGAAAGCCGCGAAACGCTTTTATGGAGTGCGCGGGGACAGCATCAACCACCGAAGATGAGTGAAGTGCAATAAAGAAGCTGGTTTCCCAACAGTGTACGCGTATGTTAATTGCGAAAAGTTAAGCTACCTAAC
This sequence comes from Rhipicephalus appendiculatus, assembly GCA_030522465.1. Lineage (NCBI taxonomy): Eukaryota > Metazoa > Arthropoda > Arachnida > Ixodida > Ixodidae > Rhipicephalus > Rhipicephalus appendiculatus. The sequence continues at coordinate 9,904,104 of JALIZH010032945.1, read as the reverse complement.
TTTTTTTTTTTTTTTTGCATTACCACATTTTTTGCTCATCCCGAAAAAGTTTTCGTAAAATTTACCCCGCATAATAAATGCACCCCCCCAACTTTGCTTCAATTTTTCGGGAAAAAAAGTGCGTTTGTTACGCGAGTATATACGGTATTCATCGCCAGCCGCCACCTCACCTTTGCTTTTTTATCCTTGAAGTCGTCGCAATCGCGCGGAAGTCGTAATCTTTGATAAGTCGGTCTCTGCCGTTGCCGAAAAGACAGAACGCCTTTTGCGGCACGTGGCGGTTTCGGCGAGCTGGCGGTCGTTGCGAACTTTTAAGCGACGAAAAGTTATCGCTTGTTGCATTTATGGCTTCTTGCGCTCCAAGGCGTTGTTTGGTTCATCGTAGGCGGTCCTAGATGCAGAGAACGGCGTCATAAAACGTTGTCGTGCGACAGCTGACCGCAAGGCTTCAGGCTGCCTCCTAATTTTTAATCTTTTTTCCGTCACTACCGTTCTGCCAGTGAAGAAACGCCTAGAAAGTGAGCGACCTCGCTCGCAGCGCCCGAAATCTGCGTGCGGTGCTCGCCGCGGTCCATGATATCGTCGTTGCGAGTGAACAGCAGCGGGGCACGTGAGTGCGCGCGCCTCTCTCGTGCTTTAGAATGCCTGTTTTAACTTTTTTTCACTTCGTATGCGCCATATTTTTGCCGCGACAGTGTCCGAAGTGTTCCTTGTAAAAGTAGGAGGCCTTGAAAAATGTTCGCTATATGTGGATGCAGATTCAATGGTTAGCATAGGAAAATCGTAAGTACACCGAAATATGGTCGTTATAACCGATAGATCGTTATATCTGGGATCGTTATAAGTGGGTTCGACTGTATCGAGGTTTGAGTGTACTGAGATTGGGGTTCCCTATACAGACTACCTACAGAACGGTCAGTGAATACAAGGTTCGCCCTTAAAGTAATGAGACTGGATCTGGCAAAAAGAATTTATTGATTCAATCAGTACATATTTTTTAAATTCTTCAAAATAGTTTCCTTGGGTGTGAATACATAGATTACAATGTGATGCTCACACTGGAAAGGCTCCCTGAATGTCGGCTGTCGTGGCCTCTTTCAGAGACTCCGTGACATCTGTTGGATGTTGGGAACACTGTCGAAACAGTGGCCTTTGTGGCTTCTCTTGAGATTTAGGAAGAGGAAGAAGTCTGCCGGGCTAACATTATGGTTGTATCAGGGCTGCATCAGCTTTGATGTAAGCCCGGCAGACTTTTCACTTCACCATAATACTGCAGGCGTAGCTCTTTTTCAGGATGTAATCTATGTTTATACTTTTATCCACATCTAGGAAAGTGTGATCTTTTACGTGGCAATACGTGTAGTGTTGCCAATCGATCATTTGAATTCAAAAGAACTATGGTGAACAACCATGGTGGTGACTAATAAAAACCAAAGTAGCATACAGTTGTTTGAATGATCGCATGGCGCACTGTAAAGTGTTGGAAGTTATTGTCCTCTGTATACATTGTCTGTTTGGCCAGCAGAGCTTTCCAACTAAGCCAGCATGTCCAAGTTATTTGTTGGAGACTGTACATTAGAAATATAAAGGTTATACATAGAAACCGTCATTGTGACACACTTAAATTTGGCTTCACAATTTTTGTCTTCTTTTTCCTTATTGCAGTGGACATCTGGTCAGTTGGCTGCATAATGGGAGAAATGATCCGAGGTGCAGTTCTCTTTCCTGGCACAGATCGTATCCTTTTTGCCTATTTTTTGCCGCCACACAACTACAGCTATTGTGAAAATACTGATCAACTAAGCCAATAGGTATAACACTCGTCATTCCAGTGAGGCACTGTACTAGGCGCTACACTGTGTGAGCGTACTCTTAAATACTATCAGTTGACAAGACAGCCCCGGTCTCCTGGAAACCAAAGAGCAGCCTTGCAGCTCATTTGCAAAGTACTATTACATTGAATGCATTGCAGTCTAGTTAAAGCTCGATTTAAAGAAATTGAGGGGACCCACGAATTATTTCGTTGAATCGGGAAGCAAAATAGCCTGTGGGCAGCTGCGGGGGGGGAGTCTGAATTTGTTTGTGCAATCGGGGTATTCGTAAAATCGAGTTCAACTGTACAGCATTTTACCGAATTACCGTATTTACTCACGTAATGAACCCACTCGCACAATGAACCCACCCCCCACTTTGGTCCTTGAAAAATAAAAATCTATTTTTTAATGTATGTATCTGTTTATTTTATTTTGGAATGATAGCCAGTGCCATTGAGGATCGAAACAATGTTAAATCATGCCATTATATCACAAAACAACGACGCAATAAAAGTTAAAACATAGTTTAACAACCATGCTAAACAGTTGCGAGCAGCACGAGCGCGAACGACGTGGGTCGAAATTTAAAAGTCGCACCTGCGGAGCGCCATCTGTCGAACGCAGAAGAAACCTCCTTGCCGATAGCGCCACAAGAGCACAGCGGCATAAAAAAACTTCCCCATCTCCCGCTAAAGGGAACCATGTGTGGATGCGAAGCAGCGGGGAGAGATAATCAGCTTGAGCGGGAGGAACGTCGCCGCTCTCGTTTCGCGGCAGCGGCCCGGGCGGTCATCGCGGCGCTGCACAGGAGAGAGAATGAGGCACGCGCGCTCTGTCATTTTCATACCGCGGAGTTACCGTGGCGCCTCCAGCGGAGTATGGAGCTGTCGCACCACCTGGCGTGCGCACCGCTCCGTAGAGCATTCCTAGAGGGGAGAACGGGGTGACCGTAGGAGAGGAGAGAGAGAGGGGACGTGCATGCGCTGTGGGACGCGGGAAGCCGCTCCGTAGAGTAGTGGATTCCTAGAGAAAGGGGGGTGAGCGTAGGAGAGGGGACGCGCACGCGCTGTGGGACGCGGGGCCGCTCCGTAGAGTAGAGGATTCCTAGAGTAGAGAAAGGGGGTGAGCGTAGGAAAGAGAGGGGGGAGGGGACGCGCATGCGCTGTGGTGGTGTGGGACTAAGCCCCCCTCCAAACACATGCAAGCAAGATCAAGGAATGGGGTCAACCTGGGCGACAGACACCACCTGCCTAGCCATTGCTAAACAGCCTCTCTGTGCTCTCAGCCATGACTCAAGGAATGGGGTCAACCTGGGCGACAGACACCACCTGCCTAGGCATTACTAAGCAGCCTCTCCGTGCTCTCGGCCATGACTCTGATGATTGTAGTAGGGTTGACGGCCTTCATATTACTACAGTGTTCTGGTTCGCATAATGGGTGCTTCCCTACTTCATGAAAGTGGCCGGATGCGGGACGGGGACGCGGGACGCGGGAGGGACGGACAGAGCCCCGAGCATAAGATGCTTCGCATCTAAAACAAAGCGCAACCGTGCAGGCGTGTGTACACCCGCAACATGCTTGCGCCGCCATCCACGTTTTGGTTGTCGGTAGGGCGCCTCTATGCCAGCGTACGAAGGAAAGCTGCCATCGAGGCGCCCTAGTTGTCGGGTTCTCGCAGTGAACTTCGTTGGACGCCTGCTGCGTAGGGCACGTTAGGCCGGTACGCTAGCTACATGGCCGGCTTTAAACTTCAAGTTGGTCGAACATGCGCTGGAGCATGGGAACGGAGCAAATGGATGACACTTCAGCGACGATCCGTGTGCGTTCGTTACTGGATAAAACAAGAGGAATAGTTTCGGGCTACAAAAAAAGGGACCGTCGCACATTTCGCGGGCCAGAACAAGGAAAGTTTCCTCTTGTGGAGAACGAAGCTCTTGAATACCGTATTTACTCGCATAATAGGCGCACTTTTTTTCCAGAAAATCCGGCTCCAAGTTCGGGGTGCGCCTATTACGCGGGGTAAAATTTCCGAAAATTTTATTTCCGACTACAGCATAGACCGCTGATAACACAAATCACCGAAGTCACGAATATCCGCACTACAGCCGAAACAACCTTCTTCATAGGCTACACTAGCGCAAAACGTGTAGAGCATGCAGTCTCGCGCGTCCGAGAATCGAGCCATGCGATGCGCTGTGCTAACAAGCATTCAAATTTTCAAAAATTAACATCGAAAGACCTTGCCTACAAAATAAATGTGGAAAAAAAAAACGTACGAAAAGAAAGCGCCATCGCGGAAATTCACCGATTACGTTTCATCACGACCGAAATTTTGTGCTCTGAACGGTACCGATCGTTCGATTTCACGGGCTCGCACCCGATGTCGAAGACATCGAATCGCGAACCACCATCCGAGTGTTACAGTCGCCACCCATGTCCCCTTTCCTTCAAGTAGAGCCACCGCAAAGAGTAACGTTTATTCCGTACAAAACCGCAACTTTGATCACCCGCGACCGCCACCGAAAAGCAACCAACGCTGATTAGGCCTAGCCTACGGTTCGGCATGTTGTCGCGGGAAGTTTGTACAAGACAACATGAAGATTGGGCGTCGAAAAGATCGCACTCAAGCACTGATTCAAGAGCAGCGCGCGTGATACGATGTTAAGTTCGCGGCCGGGAAATCGGCGGCGACAATAGTCCGCCGAGCTTGTGCAAGTCCGCGTATTGGCAGCAAAGGCGAAAGCTCGCGTCGGAAAGCCGAAAAGCTTTTAAATTTGCGGACGAGGTAGCAAACGCGCGACGACGCTTTTCCCAACAGGAAACTCGAAGCGCACTTGATAAGGACGCGATCGCACGTTCCACGCGGAGCGCGCTCGGCCGGCAAGCGCCCGGCGCCACGCCAGTGCAAAGGTTACTCCGACGCCCAGGCTGCTGCCCAGGCAACCCATGGCAACCGCCCTTCCTCACTCGGGGAGCTCGCGCAGCTGGCGCAGCGCTGCAGCAGTCTTTTTCTTCTTTTCCTCGCTCCAGTTAACGCAAGAGGGCGTCGAATCGCAACCGTGCAAATACGGTACAGAACTACTGATCACGGCCAAGTTCGGGGTGCGCCTATTATGCGCGGAAATAAAAAAAATCTGATTTCTCGCGACCAAACTGGGGGGTGCGCCTATTATGCGAGTGCGCCTATTATGCGAGTAAATACGGTATGTTAAGAGGCTCCGCAGTCAAGGCATTCCTGCCACTGATTTTAAGGCCAGCAGCGGTTTCACAGCGAGTTTCTTAATAAATAATGTCACGCAAAATTTCGGCTCTTATAACTCCCGCAATTTTTTTTTTTTTCGCATAATGAACCCTCCCCCCCCCAAATAAGCGTCAACTTTTCTGAAAAAAAAAGGTGGGTCCATTAAGGTGGGTCTATTACGCGAGTAAATACGGTAGCTATATACACTCAAACCTCGATATAACGAACCCGGATATAACGAAATATCGGTTATAACGAAGTAAGTGAACAATCCTCTTGCAACACGTATGTGTTAAAATTATACCTTTATAACGAATTTTCAGATATAACGAACTTATTTTCTTGTAAGATGCAACTTCGTTATAAAGAGGTTCGAGTGTAGTGTGGACATGCTCACATATTTGAAAAATGATAATTTTCTCTCTCTCTATTTTTATATATGTGGTGCCTTTACAGCAAGACTGGCAATATTGTCAAACATCAATAGTATAAGGATGCAACAAACTTAAATACAACAATATTTTCTGTATAACGAAGTATCGAAGTATAACAAAGTAACGAAGTGACTGGAAGACCATACAACACCATGCATTTTTACCTAAATTTAATGAAGCCTGTTTTTCCGCAATCTCTACCTGCCACAGTGGTCTAGGGGTTATGGTGCTCGACTGCTGACCTGCAGTTCGCGGGATTGAATCCCGGCCATGGGGGGCCGCATTTTTGATGGAGGCCAAAATGCTTGTGGCCTGTGTACTTAAAGGGGCACGTTAAAGAACCCCAGGTGTTCGAAATTTCAAGAGCCCTCCACTACGGCGTGTCTCATAATCATATCGTGGTTTTGGGACTTTAAACCCCAACAATTATATGCAATTTCTCAACAATGAAGTCTCACTGCTGTCATGGAGGGAAAGTGAGGCACTAAATTAAATCTTCTGGTGCCATTGGCCATATGGTTGAGTTGCATTTTCTGCAAGTGTATTTTTCAAATAACTTGCCAGACGACAGAAAGCCGCCGCCTAAGTGGAGCACTGTCTGTACTGTCAGCTCCTGTGGGGTAAAGGGTGCACCTCAATTCTCTCCTCACCTTTGGAGCATCATACAGGGAGTGCATGCAGCTTATGTGTTGCATCTGGTAATCCTAGCCCATCATGTCGTTCACTATTCGTATTCTGTGTTGTGTGTAGTGTGTCAGCGTCCTGTTTGCTCTTTTTGTTATCAACATGTGTCAAGCAAAAAACATGAGTAGTCACAGATGTGGTAGCACTAAGCACAATGAGTTCCCACTTATCTTGCTAGCAGTTGAAGGCGAGAATGCTTGAGGCCTGTGTGCTTAGATTTAGGTACACGTTAAAGAACTCCAGGTGGTTGAAATTTCCGGAGCCCTCCACTACGGCTTCCCTCTTAATCATACCGTGGTTTTGGGACGTTAAACCCTATTAATTATTATTATTATCTTGCTAGCAATCGCAATCGTTCGTGAAAATGACGTTTTTTGAAGCTAGTATATTGCAAGCTGTCTCCATCCGTGAGAAAAAAGGTGTCACCACTTGAGAGCTCACATTATGCGATCCTGAGCTCGAAAAAAGGTATTCTAGTCTCTCTGAAGAGTAGGATAACTTCCTAGAGAAAGCAGTCAGAACAGGCACCTTCACTGCAAATCAACGTTTTCTTCGGTAAGGGCATTCCTGCAACCAGCCTTGAGCAGCTGAAAGGTTTTTTGGAGCTTTTTGCAATCACCAGCCACACCACAACTGGCTCTATAAAATAGTGTAGATATTCTGTGATAAAGCTGATATAAGACTTTCGTTGATCCAATGTATAATGGATTTCCTATTAGATGTTCCTGCATTTCGTTTGGCTCTATCTGTGCTTACAGCAGCTGTGAAGAGGACTTCACCAGCGTGGCATTAACTCATGGTCGTCAGATCTCAGGTTCAATAAAATTGTTGTTTTTACGTTATTGAAATTAGTTTTTTTTTTCCCCATTCTGTTGGTATTGCTCAAGTATTCTTGTGGCACTTTCTGTGGAAAAATTAATCTTTTGGGGTCCATGCGTGGCATATAAAGTGAAATTTTAAGATAAGGAATTTTTAATATAATAAAGTAAATTGCCAATTTTACCAACTTCATTATATCACGGTTTAACTGTATTGCAAAAGATATTTCTCTTGGTGTGTTGGGTGTAATAGAAATGAAATGAGTTATTTTTGGGATATAAAGAAAGAGTATTCCTTGACCTTTGGTTTGTACAGACATTGATCAGTGGAATAAGATCATTGAACAGCTGGGTACACCATCACAAGAGTTCATGCGCCGTCTACAGCCAACAGTGCGCAACTATGTGGAGAATCGTCCTCGGTATGCAGGCTACAGCTTTGACAAGCTCTTTCCCGACGTACTGTTTCCTTCCGATAGTCATGAGCACAGTCGGCTGAAAGGTGAGCACCTGGTTGTGTACATTGAGCTTGAAGGGACGCTATAATGAAACAATGAAGCGGTTTAGATTGATAAATTGTACTATGAGAACTCTAATGTTGATTTCTCCATCATAAATTTATTAATAAAAAAAAAGAAATGAAGGTCAAAGTTTCATTTAATTTCACACCGAAATCTCCGTGCGTGACTTCACAGATTTCAAAGTGTATTTTTTGTATTTTGGCAACATTTGCTCGACGAAACTTCCTGAAACTTGGTATATTAAGTCTATGGCCCCCCTCAAATGACCATGCATTTAATTTTTTTCCGATTAGTAACTACGCAGGATCTACTAGATGCCACCAAAATCTATGATGTCACGGCATTTAGTGCAGGAATTTCAAGGAGGTGTCTTTACCGACATTTTCTTCTTCCTCGTTTTCTTGCTTATCAAGCATCTTCTTGCGGCAAGCGTAGTGATTTTGGTATTATAATAGAGTAATTTATTAGTGCGAGAAAAATCCCTTTTCTCTTTAGTGTCCTTTTAAAGGGCCAGTCAACAACCCCGAGGTCCAAAAATTGTTATAGAGAGAAATATGTCCGCTTTTGCTATGTGAACATGCTGCCACAAGAATTTTGCGAATACGCGCTATAATAAGGAAGTTACAGGGGTTAGAACATCCGTTTCAGCTGGTTTCAAATTTTCGCGCGGCCTCGCCACCCTTCTCCGCCGTAGAAAGGGGGGAGGCGTAGCCCGTCGTCGTGACTCCGCCCACTTCGGCAACGTGACACGACGTCAGTGATACGTCATCAGCGCGCAGCCAACGACCGAGCAGGGCTTCCCCCGCATGAGCACGTGTCAGCGGCGCAGGGAGGAAGCGCGATGCGAAGAGACGACCCTTTCCCTAGCGGTAAAGTAGCGAGACGCCTCTTTATCTCGGAGACTTTCGTTCTGGCAATACCGCTTCTCCCGGTAGTCTCGGGCTCTGCAAAACAGCAGAGGGCAGCACAGGAAAATGAAAATGCGTACTGCGCGGCCGAAACTGCATCACCGCAGGGCCAAGGCACTGTTTCGTAGGGCACAAGACCAATCGACGAGCTCAGTGCCACGTCAGGTCGGCGATCGCCGACTTTACGTCACTGCGCGTACAAGGAGGATTGGTCAGGTGTAGGAAAGTAGCGCGGGAATTGTTTTTCGAAATGGAGGGTCTGCGCGGCGTGCAGCGCTGTAATATTTGGGAAACGTGATCGCCACGGTCTACTGTACGAATTAGTGAGCTTGTTTGGGGGGTTGTTAAAAAAAGTAGGAGCCTGTTGACGGGCGCTTTAATGCTAAGGACAAGATTTGCAGTGTGTTCTTATTGTAGAGATATTCTAGAGTGTCGCATTTAAATATACAGCTTGGATAGCTCTAATGCGAGATCTCATCACTTGGTGGCTTTGCAAGGGCATTGTTTTGTCTGTTTAGAAATTTACTGTGCCATTTAACATATTTGGGGTGGCATTGCAGCCAGTCAAGCACGTGATCTTCTCTCCAAGATGCTTGTGATTGACCCAGAAAGGCGTATCTCCGTCGATGAAGCCCTTGCTCACCCTTACATCAATGTGTGGTACGACGAAGCTGAAGTAAACGCGGTGAGTGGCGCTGCATAATACTCAAATGCTTGGACTGTCAAATGTCAAATGCTTGAACTGAAGCAATGTGATTTAAAGGTGACAGTCTGCTGATGGGTTAGTACCTTCAGTTTATACTATATATGTAGCCTTGCGTACGCTTAGCTTCTCTCATCTTTGAAGAAATGCTGCATTCTTAATGTATTAGGAAACTTAAAAAATCCTGAATGGAATTTAAAAAAAGAACACAAGTTGCACTTGGGAAAATTGTCATGCGATCATGCCAAGCCACCTTGTATCATTGAGGCCACTGTGAACTTTTACAAATGTAGTATCTTCAGCTACATTTCAAGTGACGTGAGGGAAGGAAGCAGAGGTCATGAGGAAAGCAGATCTTGGAGAAAATGTGGCCTGCAAATGAATGCACAGCATAAAAAAAAATAAATAATAATAATAAATTAAAAGATTTCAAATTATTTCAAATTATTTCTAACGACAATTCGGGGTTTCTCGGGTGAAAAGCGTTTACAAACAATTTGAATGCGCCCAACCGGCCGATGTACCTACATGGCAATAGTTGCAGAGTAAAGGTAAGCAAGAGTTGGAAAAAAAATTCACGCATTTTATTTTTTGGTGAAATTAGCAAAAGCGACGTCTCTCTGTACATGTTTATTGAGCAAAGATGGCAGCGTAAACCTCGGTGACCACAGAAAATAAGTTGTGTGCCCAAGGAACAAGCCACCTGTTGGCACTGCGGGCATGTGAGTCACTGTGTTGTATGCATATGCTAGGTAAACTTTTAATAAACACTCTGGATTGTTAAAGGGACTCTGAAGTGAAACAATAAAATTTTTCTGAATGTTAAATTGTACTCTGAGAACTCTAACGTTGTTAATTTCACCATCATAGGTTTAATAATAGTGGAGAAAATCGAGGTCAAAGTTTCGTTCTTAAATTTCGCGCAGAAATTGCCACGCGCAATGTCGCAGATTTCCTAGTGAATTTTTGCATTTCAGCAACATTGGGTCAACGAAATTTTCTGAAACTTTGTTTGTTAAGTCTATGGCCCCCTCGAAGGACAATGCCCTTCATTTTTATTGATTAGGAACTAGGTAGGACCTAGTAGATGCTGTCAAAATTGGTGACGTCGTGATGTTTGGTTGCTTAAACTTCAAGAGATTTCAATTTGTGGGTTTTTTGCTTGCGAAGAGTCTTTTCACGGCAAGCGTGGTAATTTTGGTATTGTGAAAGAGTAATTTACTAATATGCGAAAAATTGTTTTTCTCTTTAGCATGCCTTTAAGAAATAACTGTGTCTTAAACATAAATAGACCGTATGTTTCCTACTAATTATTTTATAATGAGAGAACAATGTATCCATACAAGTATTGCACGGGACATTCGTAATATACTGAAGAGCTCTTTTTTTTTTTTTTTTTTAGTCTTCCAATAGATAAATTGTATTTACATTGCGTACAGTTGTGGTGCTCCAGATTAATAAAAGTAACAGGCAGTAATTCATATGAATAGCAGACAGTTCATGAAAACTCTGGTGTTCAGCCTGTTTTGGAAGTAAGTGTCTACATTGTAACAGAACACCAGCAGCACATCGTAATGATTTGGTCAATGATTTAATATAACGTGACCATGTAATACGAGTAGAGAAAACTACAACCATAATTTTATTTCCACTATTTCAACGGATATTCCCTCAAGCTTTAAGGATTGATTTCCTATAGGGCCACTAAACCACCTCTGATATTTTTTGGAAATAATTCCTGGAAACATGCACATTGACTCCAGAATGCTGTCACAACTAACAATGCCAAACGTGGCAACGCTATGAGCCGTGAGCGCACCATAAAATTGAAAAACAATCCCACGTTCTGGGCCTTTCGGTTTCCCCAGTGTTGCTCTTGACGTCAGCACCCGCATCTGGTCATGTCAGCACTTGCAAAAACCTGTTTGCCGCAGATTCATGCACGCTCCCTGCTCTTCCTCCTCACACCACAAGGAGGTGCACCCTGCGAGGAGGATAGACGAGCCAACAAATGAAGCGTAGCGAAGGAAAGAGTGAAATGAGCGAGGGCCGCATTTTGATCTTCAAACGTGTGCAACTCCGCCTTTACCGGTGCTATTTCGAAAACCTCTCATGGCTATGTGTTCGGTGTAGATGCGCACACAATGTCAACACCACAACTAAATTTTGACCTCTGGGTGTTCTGGGGCCCTTTAACTTCCACTTCTCTGTATTTGAAGGTAATTATTGCAAGGCATTTGTGTTAAAATATTTTTGGACTTGTCAATTTATTTTTGAGGGTGGAGGAATGGCTACATCTTAGTGGTAACTTTAATTATGCTTGTCGCTAAACATGGAATAGTATTGAACCCTGTTACACGCACTTTATGACAGAAAAGAAAAGGTCAAAGTAGGGGTGAAATGCAGAAAACAAATCCATGCTAACGAAGGAGTTAATGGTGGTCAATGTAATGACGCTATGATCTTGGAGCCCTGCCGTTTGGCTGAGTTGAGTAACAGCCAGTAGTTGTTGAATTAGCTGTCTCACTTACAAGGTATAGGACCGCACATTTAAAGGAAGTATTTCATAGTGCCATCTTGCATTGTAAGCTCATTCGTATACAAATTTCATAACTTTTTTCATTTAGCATGCACCCTACGAAGTATGTGTGCATTGCTTCCTAAAAGGTGTTTTTTTTTTTGCTGTGTTATGCACAAATGATGGTATTGTTCCACGGAACAAGGACAACACTGATTGCTCTGCCAACTTTTGTATTGTAGATAAACATGTTTTTTAGAAAGTTTCTCTCTAATCATTCATCGTCCGATGTTTTGGTTCATGCTGCCTTCTCTCATCCCTTCTGACTGGACAAATGCTCCCTGGCTAGCTTATAGGCATGCGAAAAATTACTGGTAATATTTGAATTATGTGTGGGACATTGTCGTAGGACTTCTGAGTGCTTGTTACTTGACTTCATATTGCTGTGTATTGTGGGGCACCTATTAGTACAATGCAGTAAAAGCTCGTTAATTCGGATTTCACGGGACCGGAAAAAATGGCTGAATTAACTGAATGCTGAATTATCGAAACTATGAAGAAAACAATAAGCAAGTGTCTATTATGTCAATGCATTTTCATTTTCTTGATAAACATGCAACTCCAGTACTTATTTTGTGTAAGAGCAGCGTAAAAGCCGCCATTTTCGTCATTTGCGACTTCATTCACAATGTGACCAAGGCTTAAAAAACCCCAGTGTCTTAAGCTGAAACATTCTCTTTACCCATGCCTTATTAAGTACTGCCACCACGAACATCACCATGCTCGCGTGACGATAATTTTTTCGCCGGAAAAATGGTCAGCAACTCATCGTTCGTCCATAACAATGTAGCAAGGTAGTTTTATTCAGCTGCGGATTGCGGCTGGAGCTCTTTATCTTCAACAACTTCCCCCCATGTTTTGTGACATTTCGTGGTCATTGCCCGACGTCAAAACGAAGCTGCTGAGGGCCACATCTACTGTGGACGAAGCCATGATCGCTAAAGACACAATCATAGTGCCCATTCAGCTCTGAAGGCATGTGCGCGCGGCCTACGTCCATAGTTGAAATGAAACTGCGGAGCACTGCATCTGCTGCTGAATAAACCTGGCTCGCTAATGCACTATCATTGATGGCGACTATGCAGTTCGGAAGGCACGTGACGAAAACCAAACTACTGCTTGTTGCAGCTTTGACCCCAGTCGCTGTTGATGTGATCAGAGGTAAAGCCCACACTGTTTATGTGCGCCGAGTAAAACAAAAAAGAAAAAGTTTGCCACAGCCACTGAAGCCTTGGTTGCCAACGACATGATTGTGGTAAGATCGTGAATGGCGACTATGCCTTTCTGAAGGCCCCCCAGCTGTTTCAGTTGTTCGCAAACGGCGTTTTTGCTCCTTTGCGGCATACACTTGTGGCGCTCCATGTGTGGCGCGAACCAAGGAGCGTCTGAACTAGCTGGGTTGTAGCCAAATATGACCAAAATAACGAGTTTGGTGCCATTAAACACATATGCTTTCTGGGATCACAGAACATGTCGGATAAGCGGATAATTTTATCCAATTTTCTAAATTAACAGGGAAAAACTAACAAGCTTTTACTATATGAATTGTACCACCTGAAAGCTGTAGTAAGGGTTCTTGTTTTATGGCTAATCATTTCGTGGGTATTGCAGCCGGCACCTGCATCATATGACCACTCTGTAGATGAACGTGAACACACCGTGGAGCAGTGGAAAGGTAAGGGCTGCAATCCTTAAGCCTGACAGGGCATTTAAGAAGTTGTCAAGCTTGCTTTGTGGGGATTGTGATCAGACACTCACAACTGTTGTGTCAGAACTGACTCTCACGCATTGTTGTGCGTGTCAGTTTCAGATTGTGATCACAGTGCACTTTGGTTACGATTGAGCCTAGATCAGGATAGAGTTTCGTGACTGCAGTTGACTTCCTTCCATATCTTGTGCAAGGAAGTATACCAATCTCCTTCAAGGGACTCAACCCCATTGGAAGTGCATTTTATCACACTCTTATAAGATGATAGCTGTGAGATTTTATTTTGAACCAGAGAGTATCCTTCCTTCCAGGGAAAAAAAAATATAACATAAAGCTTCCAAACTAAATTTATTTATCTGGGAATTGGTATTAAGAAAGCAGGTCAGTGTGTACTGAAGGCTCTAAGTCACTACAACTACACCAATTAAAAGCAGCCTTTGAACTATTTGCCAGCTCATATCAAAAATGGCAATGTGAAAGGGACAAGGTAACAAACTTTATCTCCTGAGGCCTGAGGAAATTCGGCCGTGATTAAGAGCATTATATTAAAATGGTTCTACGCCATCAAGCTTATAGGTCATACCCATTTGATGTAGATCTGTTTATTATTGCGATAGCAATTATATGGACACTGTCGGCTGGTTTTTGCCATCGGCGTCATGTCCCGTATATGTATATGTATCTATATATTTATAAAAGCCAAAAAAAAAAAATTCAGAAAAATGTTTCCGACGTGCGGCATCGAACGAGGGACCTCTCGCTCCGCAGTGCGCGGCGCTAACCGCTGAGCCACGAAAGCGCACGTCCTTCAACGTTCAAACGGCAAGCTATTTATATACAGCGTGTTTTCAGCATTACCAGCGAGATGGCGTGAAGGGCGCGTTCGGCGGGGCTTTAGCTCGGCGCCCCGCTCGTCGCGACGCGCGCGCTCATGCGCTCATCTACCACGCGCACTTTGCCCCATGGGGGGTAGGCGCCCGTGCGCGCGCGCGCATATAGGGGTATTCACACGAGGGACAAATCCTCGGGGGATAAAGGCGGAGCCTAGGGACGTGAACTCGCGAGGAGAATTCCCCCCCCAAATGTCCCCGCTCACACGGACGAGGCGAATGGAGGGGGAGACCAGTGTTACCAGACTACATTGGGGGGCTTGTGCCGCCCGTGTCGCCACCTGCAGACAACGAAACCACCAGCGCGTTGCTGCTCCCTCTCAGAGCAAGTGCAACAATGCGGCCAAACTCCTGCACGAAATACCGCCATATCCCCTACCGGGGGGGGGGGATAGTTTGACCTGTCGGGGAAAAGGTCCCCGTCTCCTCCGAAGAGGCGCAGGGAGGTCGCGCCTACTCGCTAATCCGTGACGTCTTTGTCACGTGATCCGCAATCCTCGCTTCTCCCCCGAGGGTTTATCCTCCGTGTGAATACCCCTTATCTCGTGGTGGGGGGAGAATTGTACGTCTTAGGCTTTCGCCGGAACGATTGCGTTGTAGTTACCGAGCGCACGAAGGTCACTTCGCTCGCTGCAGTCCCCCCCCCGTTTGCAAAAAGAGCACGCTTTTCAAACACAGCGAAGTAACAACTGTGACACTTGTTAGTTCGCGCTCATCTGTCCCTGTGAATACGTTTCGTGAATCGTTTTTGTTTGAGCAGCGCATAAAGTGTCGAGATGTGAACGTTGTTAGTTCGCTCTCATCCTGTGCGTGTTGTTTTCGTGCGTCATGTGTGCATGAGCAGCGTGCTGCACGTTTCGATCTGCTTGCCATTCGTCGCTTGACATTCCAATTTGTTGCTATCGCATTCATTGCTTTGCCTTGTGGCGAAACTGTGACTTTTTTAAATAAAGAAACAGCTGCCCATATGTAGTGAATGTCTAGAGCTGCTGACAATGCTCATTTTGACTGCAGTTTGTGGTATTGGAAAGGAAAGACAAAAATATTTTCACATGTTAGATGGATGACTCATGTCCCATCATAATGTTAGGTGAAAACTTGCTTATTTGACTGCCTGACATTTTTCGCCCTTGGAGAAGAGGCTTTTATTTAAAGAAACTCTCAAGCAGGAGTTCTCAGACCTTTTTCTGTTGTCATTGAGGAAATACTTTCAGGACGTTATATGTCCAAGGCTTGTTGGCATTAGCTGCCCGTTCATCATCTGACCACTCTGTTCACTTGATGTCAATGTGAGCCTACCAGAAGCACTATGAGAAAGCCGTCTAGATATCCTGAATATTCTAGATTTTTTTTGGCACAATGATGGTTAAAAACTAACTGCAGTTGTGAAAATGAACATGTAAAAATGGGATGGGATCAATTCATTATGATCGCTCATTGGACCGTGTTAGCCATTCATAGAACCCAATTTGAGAACTCCTGCGCTAAAACAGTGAAGCTATTAATCGCTTATGTAGCTTACATAAGATTTTCTGTAATGTTTTGTTCACGGTACATTGCAGCTTTGGTCACTAGAGGAAGAAACAAAGCTTGTAGTGCAGTAAATGCTTTGTTTTACTTTTTGTGTCTTTGCAGAATTGATATACAAGGAAGTCCTGGAGTATGAGCAGACTCACAACAGCCTTGGAACTCCTGGTCGCAATGCTTTGCATGGCTCCTCACAAGGTGTGGTACAAAATACTACAAAATGATGGTATTGTAAAACATAAGTGCACTGCTGGGAGGATGAATCTTAAGACCACTGTGCCTAGACTCAGAACTATGTACTGCAGTTTTTGTAGCATTCCTTTTTTTTTTTCCATTCCTTCATTTTTGTTCATGGTATAGTTTATAGAGGAATCGAAGAGCATAGATATTTTATTTTGAAAATTAGTAAAGTACATAGCTGAACTTTTACTTGCTGCAGTAGCTTTGTAGTAAGGCAGTCTGCTGCAAGCATGTAAATGGGGGTTCACTTCCTGGCTGCATTGGCGGAATACAGTGCTCGCAGGAAAGGGAACTTGACAACCACCTGTTTGTAGCACAAAGCCGCAATGAAATCCATATGAATTGCTCAGAAAGAAAGCTTTTTTCTACTGTCAATTTCCCTCTCTGAACCCTTCTGCCACCTTGTGGGATTCCGCAGAACCTATTTACGATATTTTCTGCACTTGCACTTCGAGTTGCCAATGAATTCACCCTTGGGCTGCCAATTGCTACTTCCAGGTTGGCTCAATGGTTAGAGCGACCGCCCCCGGAGTGGCTTTGGTCCCAGGTTTGATCCCCAGACAACTAAGAATTTTTCGGCTACTAAGAAGCTTTCTCTCTAAGAAATCCATATGGATTTCCTTGTGGCTCCATGCTACAAACAGGTGGTTGTCAATTTCCCTTAATTCTTCTGCCACCTTGCGGGATTCTGCAGAACTGGTTCACAATGTGCACATAGTGTGCTAGAATGCTGATGTGCCATGATATTGGTGCATGTTAAAGTACTTGAGATGATCAAAATTAATCTGGAGCCTTTCCACTATGTCTTCTGTGTCGTTGTTTTGGATCGTTAACACCTTATCAACCAATAATTAGCTGACCTATAGCTGGTAAGTTTAGTTATTGACTATTCGAGTTATGAATTCAACTCAGAACACTGAGAGGTCCTCTAAGGAGTCTGATGCCTGTGTCACAGGTTCATACTTCCACATAAATGCCATTGATTTAAAATTCATCTGATGCTTAGTGAAGTTCACTGTTGAGTTGGCATGTAAGCTGCTCCAACCTTGCCAGCAGAAATATTGGCCATACCCTGTGCTATCAGAAAGTATGGAACTAGTTTTGGTCATTTGCAGACTGTCGCAGTGTTAATCAAGTGATGACACAATCTTGAACATTCCCTTTGTTCGGATATTCCTGGACTGAAGTACATTGTTTTAGCGAGGCCTGGTCATGACCTAAGGCCAACTTTAGAGCAAAAACAAGGTTTCTAACAAGGTCACTTTTGTTTAGAGGCAATTTCTGGGGTTGTAATTGGGCTTCAGTATGCAGTCCTAGTTGTGTTACATGCAGGCCACATTGACTTGGAGATTACCACCATCTCAAATGTGGCAAAATGCTTTGTTTTCGGGGCCACGATTATCCGGGGCCTACCGTATTTACTCGCATAATAGGCGCACTCTTTTTCCGGAAAATCCGGCTCCAAGTTCGGGGTGCGCCTATTACGCGGGGTAAAATTTCCGAAAATTTTATTTCCGACTACAGCCTAGACCGCTGATAACGCAAATCACCGAAGTCACGAATATCCGCACTACAGCCGAAACAACCTTCTTCATAGGCTACATTAGCGCAAAACGTGTTGAGCATGCAGTCTCGCGTGTCCGACAATCGAGGCATTCGATGCGGTGTGCTTACAAGCATTCAAATTTCCAAAAATTAACATCGAAGGACCCGTTTTGCCTACATAATGAATGCGGAAAAAAAAAAAGTACGAAGAAAGCGCCATCGCGGAAATTCACCGATTACGTTTCATCACGACCGAAATTTTGTGCTCTGAACGGTACCGATCGTTCGATTTCACGGGCTCGCACCCGATGTCGAAGACATCGAATCGCGAACCACCATTAGCGTGTTACAGTCGCCACCCATGCCCCCTTTCCTTCAAGTAGAGCCACCTCAAAGAGTTACGTTTATTCCGTACAAAACCGCAACTTTGATCGCCCGCGACCGCCACCGAAAAGCAACCAACGCTGATTAGGCCTAGCGTACGGTTCGGCATGTTGTCGCGGGAAGTTTGTACAAGACAACATGAAGATTGGGCGTAGAAAAGATTGCGCTCAAGCACTGATTCAAGAGCAGCGCGCGTGATACGATGTTAAGGTTCGCGGCCGGGAAATCGGCGGCGACAGAAGTCCGCCGAGCTTGTGCAAGTCCGCGTATTGGCAGCAAAGGTGAAAGCTCGCGTCGGAAAGCCGAAAAGCTTTTAAATTTGCGGACGAGGTAGCAAACGCGCGACGACGCTTTTCCCAACAGGAAACTCGAAGCGCACTTGATAAGGACGCGATCGCACGTTCCACGCGGAGCGCGCTCGGCCGGCAAGCGGCCGGCGCCACGCCGGTGCAAAGGTTACTCCGACGCCCAGGCAACCACCCTTCCGCATTCGGCGGGCCCGCGCAGCTGGCGCGGCGCTGCCGCGGTCTTTCTTATTTTCTTTTTCCTCACTCCAGTTAACGTAACAGGGCGTCGAATTGCAACCGTGCAAATACGGTACAGAACTACTGATCACGGCCAATTCGGGGTGCGCCTATTATGCGCGGAAATAAAAAAAACTGATTTCTCGCCATCAAACTGGGGGGTGCGCCTATTATGCGAGTCAATACGGTATATCCAACTGTGAGAAAAAAGAAAAGATGTTGTTCCATTTGTTAGACATCAGTCAGCATTTCAGCTTCACTGTTGAGTTTGCTTCCTGCTGTCAGGCCCAAGTAGTATCCAAGTTTCCTGGCTGTGAGCTTTTGTGTCCAGGTCACCCAGAATAGGGCATTCGACATCCTAATACCTAAGGCTAGTGCGAGTGCGTTGCCATGCATCAGGAGTGTTGCAGAAATTGAGAATAACTGGCGCTGTGACTAACCCTGTGATAACAGTTTTTGAAACGTTCTATTTGGAAAGCATATAGCCAACATGAACATGTACAGTCTAATCTGAGCATACATATATTGCTGAAGCTTAATTTAGCCAATTACTGAAGCTGAAGGCAGTTTCATTTTAGGGAACCGTGATAAAATAAATAAAAACAGGATGATTGTATCAAGTTTTCAGAAATATTGTTGCTATTATTAAATGTCATCGTAATGTACTTAAGCTCCTCATGTGCCATCTTAATTTGTTTGATGTGGAAGTACTATTCTCAAACTTTTGGCCACCTGTCAAAGTGCCATGCTGGCCTTGCTTAAGAGTCAGCTGCCATGGTCACTGAGATTTTGTATTGCATCATGTGGGCTTGAATGTACTGGCCACATCTTATGTTGAATTCCAATGGTGTAGTTGGAGCAAGTTTTTCTGCTCGGTTTGGAGCAAGTGTGTTCCAATGGCAGAGTGAGGGCGGGAGTCAAGAGTTCCAAAGATAGAGTCGGAGTGGATTCAGTCACTCCATGGAGCAGGAAAAGTTGCTCCACCAAAATTGGCGGAGTGGACTGGAACTCGGCGTGATGTACTTCCTTTAACACGTTTGCCTCCTTGAAGGCGCCGCCGGTAGTCATTTGTTTTGGTGGTAATGGCGGACGGCATGCACGAGTCAGCAAATTGTGCGGCATTGTTTCCGCTGCTCGATAGCGACTGCTCCGAGTCAGAAAGATGTTTCTGCACGAGTGAATCATCGGATAGTGACAGCGACGCTGAAACTGCTGCGCACGAGCGGGAATTCGTTAGGAATTCGATAGCGCAATGAAAGAACTGTATGAAAGGTACTCTGGGCAACTCGTCACTCGAAAGATATACCTTCTGCTTCCGCCTTGCTCCAGCGGCACGTGTTGTGTTCCAATTGCGGATCTAGAGGCGTTGCTCTACGCCAGAGTCTAGTGCTCGCTCGTGGAGTCCGTCGGCTGCTCTGACTCTGCCATTGGAATTCAACATTACACTCTACACCACTGCTGACTCCACTGAAGCCTCAGAATCTTGTGCTCACAGCACTGTTCTTTTGCTATAAAGGGGCCCTGCAATACTTTTTGAGCATGGTCAGAAAACACAGCTGATCGGTAGTCAAGGCTCCTGAGAGCATGTGAGCCAAACATTATAGCACAGCACGCAGCCTGGAATTTACAACTAATTCTCAAAGTCAGCTAGAAATCGCTAGCTCGCCTCTCGACAAAGGATGCCATAAACCTAAGTGACCGCTCCACGAACCCTTAGTCCATGGTCATTGGCTGATCTGAGCATCGTGAGCTGCATAGTTGCCGCGGCCGCTGCGGGATGGCGAGATGTGCCCACGTGCTCGCCCACGATCCCACTGAAGGTAAGCCGCGTTTTCAAAGAAAAGGGCTCAAATGGTAAAAAAAATTTTTAAAAAATGCTTAAGGTCACTGTATGCATATCGTAACTTTTCTTTCGTGCCACCCCTCCCTGTTCAGCTTCTAGCACACTCGTTGAGATGAGAGGAGAAAGAAAGCACTTCCAGCGTGCTACAAATCCCTTTAACTCCGCTCGTACTTGACGGATTCTAAAAAAATTTGCAGCATTTGATTCGCGAGGCAATAAATTTCTTTAATGAAGCCATTCGAAGATTACTTGAAAAAAAGTCAAAGTTTCGCCGCAAGGTCGAAGCAGTGAATGCGATAGCAAGAAATTGGAATGTCACACGAAGATCGACAAGCAGCTCGATAGTTGCATCTTCCCGCTCAAGCACAAAGAAGTACGCTTGAGAAGGACGCGCAGGTATACACAGGACAAGCGTGAACCAACAACTATCACAGTTGTTACGCCTTTCTGTTTGAGCAACGCGCCACAAGTGTGGACAACGCGGAATCCGACGCTCTTAGATATTTCTTCTTTTAAAGTGCGGCTCGCGGAATGACCCCTCTGCGTCTCCTGCCATGCGGTGTGGCGTCTGACTCAAGGTGTGGGCTGTGTTTTCTTTTTTTCGTTTCGCATCACGAGTGGGTACAGAAACGGGCCCCTTTTTCGTGCGCATCTCAAGGGCAGTTTTCAAATTGAAAGAAAATGTAGGAGCATTGCGTGATGGAAAACACGCTCAAGCTCCTTCGAGATCTGCATACCGCAGCGGTAAATGGTGTCTATAACTAGCTTGCCGTTAGCATGCCGGCGCATGCATGGCGTGTGGCTGAGTGGTTTAACGCTGCGCGCGCTGTGGAGCGAGGGGTCGCTGATTCGAATCCCTGGTCGGGTGCCTTGGAATTTTTTTTCTTCTGATTTAATTTTCTTTGTGCCTTTTTATATATATATATATACATACATATACATATCCGGGACATGACGGCAAAAATCGGCTGAGAGTGTCCATATAATTGCTATCACAATAAAAGGGCTCATAGTAGGTATGATGCTGAAACAAAGCACTGTGTAACAGCATGGCTTATGGTACATGCAATGCAGTCTTTCTCTGGCATAACAGAATAAAACCGCAGTGATGCGAATCTCATTGGGTCATGCGAAATATTCGTACAGTGGAACCTTGATTTTATGTTGCCCGGTTATGCGATGATCCACATTTTACAACGAATCGATTTGGTACTGGCAAAACTCCCATAGAAATAAGTTATTAAAGGCCTCTGTAATATGATGGAATTTTACGCCGGCCGCCCATCAAATGACAACTCTCTGGTACTATCCAAGAAAAAAAATAACCTTTTTTTCACTCGAATCTAACATGCACCAAATTTTCACGTGTTTGAAATTAAAATGTACGAGAGTGTAACGAGCATTTTTAATATAAAACTGAAGTGCCCCTGCATTGCTGATTTAAAAAAAGAGTGAGTGAGACTGGTACAACTGGCCTTCTTCGAATAGAAAATTTATTCTCCTGGTAGTTCACTTTCTTCTGTGATCCAGTTTTCTTGGCTTCAAGGTTGCTTCCAGATATGCCTCGATCACATGTATGTTTCAGGGCCGTTAGCTAGACAAGCTCAATCTACACAGAGTAGCTTAAGCTAGTCAGCGAGCTCGTCTTCAAGGTTTGGTTATACTATTCCCATTTTCAGCCCATGGAAACTTCCTGGTCAACATGCAGCTGAAGGTCTCCCTTTGTTTGCGCTACTTACTGCTGTAGGCCTCGAGCACGCAAATAGGACGTGGTGCTGCTATCTTCAGTGTGCAAAACAACTTTCCCTTGATGCGAGCATTCATAATTAAGGCGGGACATCACCAATAGCAGCACTTCGTTAGGAACAAATACAACGCACGCAAGTTTCACTTGCGCACGAAGTCATCCTCCCAGCCGCGCTTGAAATCGTCCTCTAGTCGCACACGGAATCATCCTGTACGAACTCGCAAGAAAACTTGCTCGGTCACCATTTTATGGTGGTGGTGATACTGTATGTGCCCGCTGACAGGATGCTGTTGCCAACATGGTTTCTGTTTTGCTTTAACGCGCAGGCCATTCCTGGACTTGTCTTAATGGAAAGATGTGCATTAGATTCGCAATTTTTTTTTAAGGTGAGAACGAAGATTCTCTCACACTTCCTCCAATTTAATGCTTGGCTGTCATTTTTAAATATAATATAATCTACCTTCCTTGGAAAAGTGCAGGGTTGTGCTGTGGAGTTTCTTCCATAGAGTCTGGACCCACTTTTCGGGCATGACTGAGCGTCATTGCCTATAGTCTTAAGTTTTTCGATTATACGACACACAGATTACAGTGAAACCTCGGTGATACGAATCTCACGGAACCACCAAAAATATTCGTATCACCAGAAAGCATGAAAAATTAGCAAGCGACGAAAGAAAGGTGGCATACACTTTCATTTATTGTGGGCCGCAGCGACGTCAGGAAGAACTCTGAATGATTGTCAGTTAAGTTTTTAGATGTCGGCAATCGTAAATATACAGCCCGTATCCGCGTTTATATATTTAATGAACCAGATGCGTTGTGACCTGCGACAGCAATAGCCTCATCCAAATTTTAGTATGCTTTTTCGCATGACACCGGAGTACTGCGACAAAAGTAACGGAAGAAGCGCTTTGTCTTGATAGATCAAGGCCACAAAATTTCTGAACCACGGCCCTATGTTATGATTTTGTTATCGCAGAGGTGTTTGGGATGTTTTTTGGCAGGTTTACGGCTATGCCCGCAAAAGTGCGACCTCAACAGTCGCGCATGTTGACGTTGTGAGGCCTGGCTCCTTCGCCTAGACCATCCTAGCCCTCTTTCGGTCCTCGTCCACCTTTCATAGGATGTCTGATGCACGAGGCAGGCACGTGTAAACACAGTAAAACGACAGCAGCCCGCGTACACGCGTTAGAAAAAAAAAAAAGCATGGCGCCAATACCCTCTGTAAACGCGAAGGCAAAGTGAGGCACATTGGAGCCTCAGAGATTCGCGTATGCAATCTCGGAGGCCGTGACGCGTCTCTGAAGGTTTATTCCATGGTTTACTCTGATCGTAAAAAAAAGTATTTTTTTTTTACGCCGTGATTCTGACGACATGGTCGTGCGGCGCGCATGCCCGCGCTTGCGTTCCCGCGCTCGCACGCACTTGGCGCGTCTTCCGCGACAGCACGGATAGCACCTCTTCGTACCTGGACGGTAGCGTACGTTCATATCAAACGTCGCGGGGTGAAAATTGGTTTGCAACAACCGTACTCCATTACACTGCAGGCCAATGGGCCCTGTCCGGGCCCAAAGAAAAAATCGTATCACCCCGAAATTCATATCAGCTGTGATCGTATCACCGAGGTTTCACTGTATATGGCGATTATGTGTGTTCCCCTCACAGTTGTATGATCAGTGTGCGACTGTATCACCCGAAATTTGTATCATCAGAACAGTGGAAAAATTAAGAAAAAGATAATGTACCTGTGGCCAGAAGAATTTCTAATTGCTTGTGGAATGGCATGCTACTCCAGATGCAAGGCAACATAGCCAGCTCAAACGCACATATCTTGTGCGTCTCCAAATCAAGCTACCAGCTATCTCATTAAGCTTTTGTTCTTTCTGCACATTACCTCCTGGATAGGATGTGCAGACTGCATGTGTGCTCAGCAGTGCATGCAGCTAGTCCTGGCCGCCACAGCTGTGTGCCGAGCTAGAGGGGACACATGCTTACCTGCCCCAACTCCTCTGCCTTGTGCTTTATCACGGTACTGCATGCATACCTCTCCTTGCATACCCTTTATCATATCGCCTGCAACATAGGGTGAATAAAGATTGCGTGCATTGGCAGGCACAACTGCTGTCATCCAAGATAACAATCTGGTGGGCAGGTGGGAAGGTGAATAATATATTGCTGGCTTGGGAATTGTCTACAGTGCTGTATCTACTTTTTCATTGAAAACCAGAAAATATGTGAACCTTGGCTGAAGCTAACTGGGACATGCTGTACATAGAATCATGTGCTCGTGACATGTGCTTTGTCTAAATAGGATAGCATTCTTTGGTTTACATGACTGTAACAGTTGTGGGCAGGGAGCAGCACTTGCCTAATGTGAAATAATGAGCTCCTCCGAACTACTGATTTGCCTGCCCACATGCATTTTTCTATGTTATCAATTGTTTAATGCTGGGACAGTCTGATGAAGTGCTGGTGGCGATCATGCCATTACTCTGGAGGCTGCTCTGAAACATATCTACAGTATGCATGCAGTGCTCTGAAAGCACTACAAACATAGTGTACTATTCGTGCACTACAGTTGAACCCCTTTATTAGAGACACTGATGTAACAGACAATTGGGTATGAGGCACACCAGTGTGCCTACATTTAAACAGGCATTGATAAGATAATGCATACATGGTACCCTGTTTATAAGACGCATCTCGTATAAAAGACAAGAGTTGCTCCCCGGAGCATGTCTCTTAAAAAGCGGTTCAACTGTATTCGTGTACTATTTGTGTACTACATTGGTATTCAAGAGTTGCCTCATTTGGCTTCACGTAATAAAGGGCCCCTAAACCACCTAGAGTTCAAAATTTAGTTGTAGTGTTGCAGTTGTGCACGAGTTTGCAACAAACACGTAGCCACGAGAATTTTTTCGAAATGGTGCTGTAATAACGTAGTTACACGCATTTGATGATCCAAAAGTGGCCCCCCTCTCGTTTTTCTCTTTCCTTCGCTACGCTTTACTCTTCAGCTCGTCTCTCTGCCTGGCTGAATGCCCCTCCTTTCCGTGCGAGGAGGAAGGGCAGCAAGCACGCGTATCAGAGAGCGAGCTGAGAGCAAACAGGTTATTGTTGGGCATTGTCTAGACAAAATGTGCATGGTGATGTCACGACCAACACTAGGGATACTGAAAAGCCTGGAGAGGAGCACAGCGTTGTTCTTTCTTTATATTTTGGCGTGTCCGTGGCTCGTAGTGCTGCTGCATTTTCATATGCATTGTTGATCGTGACGGCAATGTGCGTACTTACTTATAATGTAAAAAAATATATATGTATATATATAATTGATGTGGTTTGGGGCCCTTTAAAGTGGCGATTTGGGCTTGCTGACAAACTGCAGTGTAAAAAACACATAGATGGAACAAAAACAACTACAACGTGTGCTGAGTACCATCCACTATATGGATGAGGGAAGGAGCTGCTAAGAGCAACTTGCGTTTAACCCTTTGTGGTCCGAAACCATTGCCCACCTTTCGTCCGTTGCAGTCTGAAACGAAAGAAAGCAAAGCTCAAGTAAAAGAAGTTGACTTACTCCTTTAGAGATGGTGCATAATGCAGTGAGAAAACGCACGTGTGAATTAACCACGAAATAACTTGTCGAGCAGTGCCCGACGACGGACCGCTGTGGCCATGTTGCTTTGTGGGCGGCCCCAACAACGGACCGCAAAGGGTTAACTTTTACTGTGGTATATATGGAATAAGTATCCTTGTTGCTTCTTTTCTACCATATCGCATGTTTTATCATTCATTGCAGATTGTGCATTTTTTGTTGCCAATGTATGCTGCACCCTGTTACATGTGCAGATGGTGCAATAGAAGTGATAGATGGAGACCAGTCTGTGGACCAGTCATCCAATGGAGGGGCTTCGGCAAACAGCTACCATCGACGGCGTTACCAGTCCTAGCTTCATGGGAGGAACTGTGACAGCTGGGGTAGACGCACCCAGGAAGCCTCTGGAGGAAGAACTCGTGCACCACCTGTTCTCTTGCTGTCCATCTCTGCAGTTTTCTTCTCCATAACCACGAGCTCAACGTTGCTTGCCTTGATTTTCACAACATGGGGCCATGGAGTGATCTTGAAGCCTCACACGATGGGCATGCTTGCTGTTGGGCAGGTGGTTTTATTTAATAAGTTTTGCCTTATTACTTGTTTTCTCCCATTGAGGTCAAATGAATGGATTATTTGACAATTGTCTTTAAAGATTTGAACAGTAGTAAGGGATGGAATTTCATACGCCGGTTGGAGTAGGCACTGTAATGTGCTGCAATGTATAATGGCTATGGCAGTGTCCCCACGACGAATGTATTTGGGGAAAATTTCTCCCATGCCAGTTCTGTGTGTGCAGGCCATTGTCTTTTTTTTTTAAGTTCTTTGCTGCTGTATTGTGCAAAGTTGGGTTGTGTTGCTGCTTCCACCCCATAAATGCAGCTCCTGGCATTGGCTTTCTTTTATTCTTTTCTTTTTAATTGACTTTCTTAGGACAGTTAACATTAGTGGGAAAGCACACTGCAGTGTAAGCAATTAAGTCTCAATGAAAACTGTAAGCTCTGTGAAAGGCTTCTCATTGCTGAAAGATGTCTGTTGCGTCGGAGCCTTCATTTTTCTTCTTTTTTATTCTTTCCTTTTTTTTTTTTCATTTCGACATCTGAAACTGCAGCACTGCATGATTTGTTTCATGCCATTTTACTTTTCTTGCTTTTACGTATGGGGACAGGCTTTTAGAAGAATGTGTCTAGTTATGTGTTTAGGCAGTTGTCTTCATTAAGTTTTTTTTTTATTCTGGAGATGAATGTATTTAAAATATTGTGAAAAAAAAAGTGCATGATAGAAAAAAAAAATAGAATTGTGCTCACTGTGCAAGATAAATTATTGTCCATTATTATCTCTTCATAACTCAAGGGATCTGTTGTGAAGAGAGTTATGAATAAGGGGCTGGCTGGTGGTATTTTATTCAGGCCAACAAGTGAATGAATTTTGCAGGCATGTTAGTTTTGGCCTCTGTTACAGCTTTTAGCCAACTAGCATCACTGAAAGCATAGTGAAAGCAGTGAGAAAGGTGGTTCTGCTTTCAGCAGGGAATAGAGCTTGTGGAGCTGTATGCTCATTGTATGGAGCTGAAAATTTGCATGCCTTTAGCTTTTTTGGCAGATTTTGTGATAATTGAAGTGGACTTCTTTGAGGGTTTTATGAGTGGCTGTGTGGCAGAAGGAGCAAGATATGGTGCAGGCCATTGAGGCTGCTTTTTCAGTCTTGAGTGCAGAGGTCAGGCCCGAGGCATGTGGAACCTAGTCATGCAGCATGCAAGACGTCCTAGCACAGGAGTTGTCTTTCTTTCTTTTTTTTTTTTAAATAGGATCTGCAATTGCATATGTGTGCACCATCTGTCTCTCTGATTGTTAGTTGGCCCTATTGACTCTCTTCTTTCTTATACTGTCGTTTGTCTGTATTCTGTTCATTTCAATTTCTCATGTACGAGGGGTTCATTTCTTGTGCTTTTATCATCCTTGTTGTTATACACGAGACTGTTCCCAAGTGCTTGTGACAGTACAGAGGCATTTGTTATGAGTGTGTAAAACTTTTGTGATGTGTGATTTTGGAGGAGGTGATTTTTTAAACATTAGTTATCCATTCAGGATTGTCTAACTGCTAGAAAGCACTGAACCCAGCAATGTTAGAATGGGCTGTGTTATGATGAAGGATCGTAATTTTGGCGAGGCTCGGAACACAGCAGCCAAGTCATGGGCTTGTATCCAGTGCAAAACATGGGCTTGTCAGGAAGCTTTTGCACAGATGGACAGACAATTTGGCTCGGCTGCTGGTTGTCAGTTAAAAGAGAAGTGTGTGAATGTGTATGTTTGTTTCATGTGTAGTTGAGTGACAGAGCAAGGTTGATAGCTGTGGAACCAGGTCGCTGACAGGTTTGCCAACTAGCTGCAGGGTCTGGGGCACACCCCACAGGTGATGCAGTCTTTCTGTTCTTCCTGCTCGTCTGATCGGGTAGGTTTAGCCGCCATGTCTGTACATATATATACGCAATAGTCTTACTTCCTCTAGAGTCCCACTAATACGCTCTGTACTGATGGACAAGCCCCTTTTTTAGGTTTTTGAAGGACAGGTGGTGAAAAGCGTTTTTGCCTTTTTGAGACGACGTTGTATAAAGAACAGAGAAAAAAAAACACATTGTACATTTTAATTTTTACTGTGACGCCCATTGGTGAGAGAGTTCTTTTGTGTGTGCATGTGTGTGCATGTGTTTCCTCTGGGGAGATATTTCCCTTGCGTTGGCCTTCACTGGAGCAGCCTTCGCAAGCTGCGCTTGCACCATAGGCGTCGTGTTATTGTTTTCCTCGTTTTTGCGCATTTTATGTTGGTTTTTACTTTTGTTCAACAAAAACCAAGGGAAAATAAATTAGAAAAATTCACTGAACTATGAGTGCTCATTGTCGAGTGCATCGGGCAGTGACACGACAGCCGAGTCTCTGGGCGGACAAGTCATGTCATGTTTATTGGCAGCCCTTATTATAGAAACCAGTACATGCTGCTCTGCCATCTGGCAATACTGTTGTACACTACATGCATAGTAGTGGTACTGCCGTACATTACATCCCCCCTTGTTAAAAGCAGCGCAAAAAGACGAAACACAAGATGAAGGAGGACACAGGACAAGCGCTGTCCTGTGTCCTCCTTCATCTTGTGTTTCGTCTTTTTGCGCTGCTTTTAACAATGAAGTACAACCAACTCGCCCAGTTTTTTACGCTGTTGCATTGCATCCCCCCCCCACGGTAAACTAGGACAAAACACATGCACCAGAACTCTTGGTCTGAAGGGAGACAATGTTCACAGGTCAAGTCTTTTCGGCCTGCTGATCCTCCTGCCATACCGCGAGACGCATGGCGTAGAACCCCGAGGTACCTCTGTAGTGGAGGTGCTTTCCTGAGGCGACGCGGTTCGCTGGTCTAGGGCTGCTTGGTCAGCTCCAGGCGTTGTTGTCGTCTCGCGATGATCCGCCACAGGGATTCCAGGTGGCTTGGCAGTGTGTTTTCCAGGACGCACGTCGTTGGCACCAGGTGCATCCAGTTGCGCTGGAGTACACCCGTCGGAGTCTCCACCACGTAGGAGCGCGGGCATTGAGCTGGCCCAAAGACGGTCGCGGGGGGAGTTGACGTCTTGCACCCAGACCCGCTCTCCGGCCTGAAGAGGCCGCAAGGTGTGAGCCACGTGTCTTCAGTTGAGGTCTGACACTTGACGCCTCCGGTTGTCTTGGTCACGTTGAGTGAATAGGACTGAAGGGGGGCCAGGCTGGCTCCAGCAGGTGCGATGTCTTCGGCAGCCGGGTCTGTAGGCGCCTACCCACGAGGAGCTGAGCAGGACTCGCTCCATTTGTGCCAGGGGTGTCCCGGTATGCCAGAAGTGCCAGGTAGGGATCATCCGCCTCCCGCAGCAGGTCTTTGACTGTCCTCACCGTGCGTTCCACCTCCCCGTTCGAGTGTAAAATGGGGGCTGCTGGTGACGTGGCAGAAGCTGTAGGACTCTGCAGAGGCGGAGAACTCTTTCGCAGCAAACTGAGGACCGTTGTCGCTGCGCACAAGTCTCGGAATCCGGTAAAGCGTGCGAAAACGCTCTTGATGCCGTTGATTACCGCAGGTGCTGTGGTCGAACGTAGACTGATGATTTCCGGGAAGCGTGACCGGTAATCCACCAGAAGGACGAAGTCTTGGCCGTTGAGATGAAAAAGATCG
Organism: Rhipicephalus appendiculatus; assembly: GCA_030522465.1. Taxonomy (NCBI): domain Eukaryota; kingdom Metazoa; phylum Arthropoda; class Arachnida; order Ixodida; family Ixodidae; genus Rhipicephalus; species Rhipicephalus appendiculatus. Next base: position 9,874,210 of record JALIZH010032945.1, on the reverse strand, counting down.
ATGCCGACCTCTTCCCAGGGTCGACTTGGAGTGGTTGAGGTCAGCATGAGCTACGAGCGCTGCACCCTGGTTTCGGCGCATGTGGCGCAGTTAGACACCAGTGTTTCTATCTGGTTGCTGATGCCCGGCCACTAGACCGACTCCCGAGCTAAAGCTTTGCATCGATTGATGCCTTGATGCCCGTCATGGAAAAGCTCGAGCATGTGGCGCTGAAGGGCCGACGGCACGACGATGCGGGACCCCTTTAGAAGCAGGCTCTCGCAGACGCTGAGGTCCCTTTGGTACTGCCAGTACCTCTTCACATGGAGAGACAAGTGGGACTGTCGAGGCCAGCCGTTGAAGCAATACTGAAGCAGCAGACTGCGTTCGCCGTCACTGTCTTGGGCCTGACGCAGGTGCTCGAGCTGCGACGAGACGATGTCTGGGAAGGAGCGGACGACCTCTTGGGTAAAGAGCTCTGCTTGATTCACCCGGTTGGATGAAGGGGAATCCAGCGGTGCGCGCGAAAGCGTATCGGCAGTTGCCAACAGCTTCCCCGGTACGTATAGTACTTGGTACTGGAAACGCATGAGCTTCAAGCGAAACCGCTGGATCAGTGGTGGCAGTAGGTGAACATCCATGGAACCCAAGAGCGCCACTAGCGGTTCATGGTCCGTCTCGAGGAAGAACTGAAGTCCACGGACGCATTCCTCGAACCTTTGCACCGCCCAGCTGGCTGCCGAAGCTTCTTTTTTCTGTTTGGCTGTACCGGCGTTCCGCGGATGTGAGGGAGCACGATGCGAAAGCGACGGCTCGGCGCTCACCGGACGGCTGTTCTTGGAGAAGTACTGCCCCGAGACCAAAGGAGCTGGCGGCAGCAGAGATCGTGGTCTTGTATGTGGTGTTGTAGCGAGCCACGCAGAGGTCTGAGCACAGTAGCTTCTTCAGTTCGGAGAAGGCAGACTGCTGCGCCGGGCCCCAAGTCCAGGCAGAGTTCTTGAGCAGCAATGCTCGGATCGGCGCAGTCACCTCCGAAACGTATGGTAAGAAGCGTCCGATGTGGTTCACCAGGCCCAGCAGGCGACGGACCCCTGCGACATCTTCGTGTGGATGCATGGTTCTGATTGCTGCAACCTTGTCCGGGTCTGGAGAAATGCCTTCCGCGCTCACCACGACGCCAAGGAACTTGACACTAGAAGTGGCGAACGCGCACTTCTCGTGGATGAGCGTGACTCCTGCCTTTTCTAGCCAGTCCATGACTTGGAGACGGCGGTCATTCTCGGAGCGCGTCTTCCCAAAGACGAGGATGTCGTCAATCATGTTCACCACACCCGCTTGGCCTTCGAGGATCCGGGACATCTGCCGCTGGAAGTATTTCGGTGCAGACGTGATCCGAAATGGCAACCGGAGAAAACAATATCGTCCAAACGGGGTTATAAATGCGGTCAATTCTTGAGACTCGGGGAACAGCTTGAACTGGTGGAAGCTTGACGTGGCGTCTAACTTGGAGAACACTGTAGCCTAGGCTCTCCAAGCAATCCGAGGCATTGTTCCACTGTAGGGAGCACGTGACGCTCTCGAAGAATAGCCTTATTGAGGCGAGTCAAGTCCACGCACAGCCGATAGCCGCCCGAGACCTTGGGGACGACAACCAGCCTAGCATACTAGTCAGTGAGTGTGTCCACTCGACGAATTGTCTAGACATATATATATATATATATATATATATATATATATATATATATATATATATATATATATATATATATATGAGTCACAGTTTCGCCGCAAGGGCGAAGCAGTGAATGTGATAGCAACAAATTGGCATTTCACTCGAAGAACGGCGAGCAGATCAAAACTTGGAGCGTACTGCTCAAGCGCAAAGGACTCACGAAAAGAACACACGCAGGACGAGCGCGAACTAACAACGTTCACAGCTCGACACTTAAAGGAGCACTGACACAAAAATTTCGCACCTTGTCTTTTTTGTTGCAATAGGTAGCTTATGACCCACTTATCACGGCTGGAAACCTGGTTTGCGCGAGTGCGCGACGGTTACTTATTTAGGGCCGTTTTTAGAGCGCCCAGTCGCAGTTTCGGTTTCAAAGAGCACCGAGCTAGGCAGGAGCAGTTCCGGTGGCAAGATGAACGCAGCTGGCCACGTGACCACGCAAAACTGTGACGTGGCGCCACGCGCGCGAGCGGGCGCCGCACTGACAGCCAGCACACTCAAAGCCGCAGGCAAGGAGGAAGGAATCGCAGGCAGCGCAAACGCAAGGCGTGTGCGAGCAACCAGCCAACATAAACTCGTGACGTGGTTTGTTTACATTGCCACTCCGTTGATGTCGGCGTCGCGGGGGCCTCCGTATCTCGCTTAGTCGCGCGGCATGCACTTTAAAATTGATTTTAAATATGTTCTAGGCTATATTTGTCCTTGATATTTCGTAGATGTTGTGTATGTCTCCACATAAATCTATCTCGCTCATTATCTCGCCTTCGAAATTTTGTGTCAGTGCTCCTTTAACGCACTGTTCAAACACAAAGGACGCACGAAACATACGCACAGGTATACACAGGACGAGCGCGAACTAAGTGTCACAGTTGTTACTTTCACTGTGTTTGAACAGCGCGCTTCTTTCGGAAACGGGGCCTCTGCAGCGAGCGAAGTGACCTTTGTGCACTCTGTAACCTAAACGGAATCTTTCCGGCGAAAGCAGACGACGTAAAACTGCCCCCATCCCCCCCCACCCCAAGGTAAGCGCGCGCGCCCGGGCAACGGCGACTACGCCCTGCAGGCTAAAGTGCAAGCTTAGGCGCCAACGCATCGCTACGAGTGGGGCGCCGAGCGCGCACTTTGCGCCATCTCGCTGGTAAGGCAGAGAACACACTGATATTCCCCCGAGATCGGCGTACCGCCAGCGGTGAATGGTGTATATAAATAACTCGCCGTTAGTATGCTGAAGGACGTGCGCTTCTGTGGCCTAGCGGTTAAGGCCCAACCGCATGCACGCGATTTTCGAGCGACGACGACGAGCGACAAGCGACAGGATTTGCTGTCGCGGAAGCCCATTCGTCGCTGTCGCTTGTGTCGCGCTTTTTCTGGAAAACTAGAAAACACGGCTAGAAAAGATCGCTTGTCGCCCGAAAGTGAGCGTGACGATTTCCGGCAACACGGCGGCACCCCTGATCCTGGCTTAATTCGGTTGAAATTTGCATAAATTTGCTCTTGATGCTTGTTATCCGCGCGTACTTCAAGGAATGCAAGATGCAGACTACCTTCTTCATAGTCGCATCTCACGCGGAGAGTGAGGCAACGGCCGTATTTTGTCGTAAATCTCGTTATCGACGGTTTGGTTTGATGTTTCGGTGGTAGCTTGCTGCAATGTCAAATCGTCATGCAAAGTGCGTCGTAGCGTACGCTTCTGGGCACCCTGTCGCAGTTAAACAAAAAATTGCGAAAAAAGGAAGTTGCGAAACGTTTTTATGGCTTCCTTATGCCACACAACGCAGTAATAAATTTGGCATGTGTTCATCGATCTACTTTTAAACTTCTTTTCGCAATTTATCGGCATGCACGCGGTAGTTTTGAATCAAGCAACAATTGCATTTTGTCGCCAACATGTGGTTGCAGCCGTCGCGACGCGACAGCGCGACGGAGCTCGTTTGTCGCCGTCGCTCGAAAATCGCGTGCATGCTGTTGGGCCTTTAGCGCTGCGGAGCGAGAGGTCGCGCGTTCAATTCCGCGCGTCGGAAAATATTTCAATTTTTTTTTTCGTGGCCTTTATATACATATACGGGGCATGTCGGCAAGGCTGACGGCAAAAAGCAGCCTAGAGTGTGTATATAATTACTATCGCAATCAAAAATAGCTCCGTCTTGACGACGTCGCGGAGAGGGAGTGGAATGCGCCAGGGTACGCTCAACGAGAAAGGTGTAGCATTGGGTTGCAGCCTGATAGTGTAGGCTTCGGGGAGCGTCCCAAGTCCTCGGAAGAGACTGGGATCGAGACACAAGTCGCCCGAGGGCTGTGAAGTCCTCGTGACTTCGTCGACAAACGTGCAGACACCCAAGGCTTGGATTGCCGGGAAGCCTAGCAGCGGGACCGTCTTGGTTGCCAGGACGTAGAGAAGCTGCTTGGTTGACTTTCCGTGCCACAACAGGGTAGTGACGTAAGTGCCTATGACCGGCAGGATGTTGTTCCCTGTGCCTTTCAGCTCGCTCTCGGCGTCTTGAAGCTTCGAGGGAACGCCGGAAAACGTACTGGGTACAACCGAAACTTCGGCGCCGGAGTCCACCGTGAAGGAAAGTGGGCGCCCATCAACGAGTATCTCGACGAACTTCGCGTTCGGGCGCTCTCCCGCAAGTGCATGCAACTCCATGGAGCTGGCCGAAGGCTTCCGTGTGGGCTTCCCGTTTACACGCTTTTTCTTGCGGTACACGTTCTCGAAATGGCCATTCTTGTGGCAAAAGTTGCAGGATGCTCTGCGAGCCGGACAGTCGGCGCGAGGATGTGGCGCTCGCCTGCAGAATGGGCACAGCGGTTGCCTTGTCTTATCAGCTGGCGCTTGCTTTCTCTTTCGAAGGCGAGCGGCGTCGACGGCGAACGACGATGCCTCGGCCGAGTCACGAGCTCTGCGCTCGTTATCTGCGTCTTCGTGCTGTCGAACGTATGTCAGCGCTTCTTGCAACGTCATTTTCGGGTTCCGACAGAGCTTGTCCGAGAGTTCGCGGTCGAGCAAGCCCACGAGAAAACGGTCTCGGACGAGCCGCTCTTCGACGTCGGGTGGCGGATAGTTGCAGGACTTGACCATTGTCCGGAGCGCAGTGAAAAATGTGTCGGCTGTTTCACCTGGTTGCTGCGTACGGCTGTGGAAGCGCGCTGACTCGTACGGCTAACGCCTTCTTCACGGCGGCGACGTCCTTCATATCCGCCTCGCCTAGCGTAGTCGACGCGAGGACAACCCTGGCTTGCGGGCCCATACAGTACAGCATGGAGCGCACCTGAACCTCTGCCGGAGCGACGTAAAGTCCGGTAGCGAACGAGAAGTCCTCGAACTAGGCCAGGAGCTGGGGTTGTCGAAGTCAAACGGTGACGGTGGACGGAGCTGGGCCATGCCTTGCAGAAACGGAGCGGCCGACGTCCCGGCGGAGCCCTCAAAGCCCTCAACACCGGTAGTCGGCATGGCGGAGCAGCAGCGGCGGCGGCGGCGGTGCCGTGTCACGAGGATGCAAGCACGGGATCAGCGAAGATGGATCCCGCCCACTTCTGACACCATGTCGAGCGCATCGGGCCAGTAATTGACTCGACAGCCGAGTCTCGGGGCGGACAAATCATGTCATGTTTATCGGCAGCCCTTATTATAGAAACCAGTACATGCTGCGCTGCCTTCTGGCAGTACTGTTGTACACTACATGAATAGTACAGCCATCTATAGTGGTACTGCCGTACACTGCACCCATGTGCATTTCTTATCTACAAGTCATATCGACAGTTGGGAATGTGCTTGGAATGGGTACCTTCACTGAGTTATGGGATACATTGTTCATTGGCAATGTGCAGTAGCAGATATCTAACTGTGGACGTCTGTGGCTATGAAGCCGAAGCTGCAGAAAGTGCAAGTACTGTGTGTGTGATTCGTCGCTTTTAACAAAATGGCCTTGCTTCGTTTGATCATCTGTCAACATTTGTGGAGCACCTGCATGTGAGTAGTATTTCCCTTTGATGAGAATGAAAGGATGCAAAATGACCTGTGCATTTACAAAATTCAATATATGTGGGAATTGGTGGCATTCATTTTGCTATGCACGGCCATGCATTCTCTTTGACGTTTTGTCATTCCTTCTCTGTCTATGCATGAGTTTTGCAACAAAGGTGTTGTGCAACGTGCCATCTCTTGCTTCGACAGTTTTAAAAGAGTAATATTCGTAAGATTATGTGATGACTTTAATGATATCCTAATGGTGTAGAATGTATACCCTTGGATTGGGTGCAGCATGAAAGGAACATGTGCCATTATCACATAGTGATGCGATAAACTGCACCAAGAGGTGAAACCTGCTACATCCTGCTACATAAATGTTGGCAAAAATTTCATTATTTGCGCCAAGCATGCGCGAAGACGTCGTTCTTCCGTTCTTTCGGTGAGAAACATCACGGCACGCGCTCGAAATCCATAGGTTACCACTGTAGTTTTGAGTGGTCGTCGCAGTAGGCAGGAAAGTGCTATGTAGTTGAAGAAGTTGCTGGGCGCAAGCCTTCCAAACAATTTCGACTCACCCATATTGCGGAATTTACTGCATTAAAGTTCAACTCGCCCGTACTGCGAAACTTACTGCATTAGTTTTTATTACTGCTAGACCATACTGTGAAATAACATTACTGAGTTCAGTAAAATAGTTTCTAACTGTTGTGGATACAGTCAGACAAATGTAATAATGACCTAGTTGTTCTTGGACAGCAGTCCTTACTTGACTGCCTGTATTGATTACAGTAATTTAATACATGTATGTAGAACCGACAAGTGCTATTTGTTCTAGTTCTAAAATATTTCATGCAAGGTGCCTAAGTTTTAAGGCCGTATAATGGGCAGATTTTACCAATACCACGTGCTGTACAGTGACTTTTACTTCGCTGAGAAGTCATGGTGTCCTAGTATTCCGGTATATCTCGGCTGGGCTTCTCGACTTCGGCAAATGTACATATCAAACACCTTGTCGAATGTAAATACATACTCCCCCCATCACGGTAAATTTTGTCGAGCACACATTAAATAACGGGGAGAAAGGACCAGTTACTACACCCTGTTCCTAAAGGGGTGTTCACACGGATGATAAATTCTCGGGGGAGAAGCGAGGATTGCAGATCACGTGACAAAGACGTCACGGATTAGCGAGTAGGCGCGACCTCCCCGCGCCTCCTCGGAGGAGACGGGGACCTTTTCCCCGACAGGTCAAACTATCCCCCCCGCGGTGGGGGATACAGCGGAGTTTCGCGCAGGTGTTTGGCCACATTGTTGCACTTGCTCCGGCATAGAGCGGCAACGCTACAGTGTACTATAGGGACAACTTTCTGTGGCAATGAAGAGAAAGCTACGGGGGCGGAGCTACTGCACATGTACTCCTCCGCCAAGTAGTCCGGTGCGGCTCGCGTTTCGAATGACGGCCGCGTTCGAATAACAGCGTTCCATACAATTTGCTACGTCTGCTTAGACAGCGATTTGTGAGTGAAATTCGACACAAGCTCCTTCGGCGAGTCGTCGGAATAGCTGGAGGGCGACGAGCGCTCACCTAAAGACGAAGACGCCATTTTGACTCTGAGGTGCACGTAAAACGTGGGACGTTTTCAGACGGACAAAAACGCGAAACGACACTGCATAAAGTAAAACAAATACGAATATCTTCTTGGTGCGTACAGCGTCTCTTCGTAAACAGCATCCCGTAGAAAATAAAGTAATGTTGTTTTTTATGATTTTCACGCAGAAAACACGGACGCATTTGTGGGATTATATTCTTCAGCGGTGGCACACGCCCACTTTGGCTCTGTAGCCTTTCCTTCATTGCCACAGAAAGTTGTCCCCGAATAGTAGCAGCGCTGGTGGTTTCGTGTGGTACAAGCCACCATAGTTGTCCGGTAACACTGGTCTCCCCCATCGTTCGCCTCGCCGTGTGAGCAGGGGACATTTGTGGGGAATTCTCCTCGCGAGTTGGACGTCGCTAGGCTCCGCCTTTATCCCCCGAGGATTTATCCCCCGTGTGACTACCCCTTTAGGCCCGCACCCCGCCGGCGCCGCCGTCGAAGTTCCCCGCCGCATCACCGCTCGCACCCCTCTCCCACCTGTCTCCCTCTTTCTTCGTCTCTGCCCTCTCCCCCTCAAACCGGCGAACGCGCGTTCCCGTCACCGAGCGCAGCAGACGCTCTCCGCGCGTGCGGCGCAACCAAAGCGCGCGGCGCAAAAAAAAAAAAAAAAAAAAAAAAAAAAAAAAAACCGCACACATTTATTCGTAAGGGAACCCTGAGCAGTATGGGAAGCACTCGGGATCGTTCTTACCGTAAATCACCCGTGAAATTGCCCACTCGCGCATGAAAATGAGTAACAACGCGTTGTCGCGTTTCGCGGGCGAGAGCGCGTTAACGATCGTTTTCATCCATGGCAGAAAGAGAATTTGGGGTCTTGAACGCGCTTATTCTTCATCATCAACAGCGTCATCGTCATCGTCATGACGTATAGTGGGCATAGGTCGGCAAAACTTGTGGAGCTCACTCAGACTCACTCATGAAATATATTTTGCTCTTAGGGCTCACTCGGACTCAGACTCACCAAAATTTTTCTGAGCCGTACTCACTCGGACTCACACTATCGAAAATTTTCTTCAACCGGGCTCACTCAGACTCAAACTCACGAAATCATTACTCACCCGGACTCACTCAGACTCAGACTCACAGCTCGGTCTGAGTCTGAGTGAGTCCGAGTGAGTCGACTCATGAGTCCGTTAGCCCAGAATTACCTTTTTCGACCCTGTTGTCAATGCTCTATAACACCAATATCTCACGTAACAGGTGCTCTTCTTGGCGCCTTTTGATACAGTGCCTTAGAATACGAGTTATGAGTGCTCGTAAACCAGTAAAGTCATTTTTCTTGTGAGAGATGACAACATAAGATATATTTACCAAGAACTTCCTTGGAAGAGTTGGCAGGGGGGGGGGGGGGGTCAAGGCACTACCAACAACTAATGATTGCTGAATTATACAAGGAAAGTAAATGCTCTAAGGGCATTTTACTTAGCCTTGCTGACATTATACAACGTGCGCTGTGCGTGGGAGATGGGTCTACGAAGGGACGACAAGAGGCTTGTGAAATCATTGGCGGTGCGTGAGCACTAATAGATGAAAGGCACTGCATCTTGCGGAACTACGCTCACTTAATTAACTGACGGCATCGAAGTGAGCGCTTACCGAGATGCAAGCCGTTGTTAACTCCTGGCGCAATATACCTACGCTGCTGACCGGCTGTCCAGCCCGACTTTTAATAGATCCCCCCAACAAATGGTGGGAACAAAACGATTGCAATTTGCTGATCTCACATTCCATCGCTACGCAGCTAGAGTCCGCGCTAGTCGTATATCGTGTCGACATCGACGATATCGACCAGAAGCGCTCAGCTCCCAGCGGCTGAATCATTGGCTTTCTTGTTTTCTTGCGCTTCATCGACAGTCGTGTATTTTGCATTGAATGCGGGTAGGCAGTTCACACTGGCAACTGATTTCTTCGGCAGTCTTACATGTTTTGGATAATTCAAAATGTGAAGAGCTGTTGACGACAGCCCCATAATTTCTCAAGTGGCGTCTGGATATCACTGAAACCAGCTAAATATTCTTTATAAAGTTTGGCCTACGAAGAAGGCTTGCCTTGGTAGCTCCTGTATATGTGTGAATACATGGGAACGCAGGAATCGTTTTCCTTGGCGTTCTTGTGGCGCACTGAATTAATTAAGGTTTGCTACAATTAAATGAAAACGTTATACTGTATGTATAGTGGTTACAAGAAGCAGGTTTTTTATTAAGACTGTCGGTGCGCAAGAATTGTTGAAAATCGCAAAATTAAAAACAAGAATACACGAAACAACGATGTTTACAACTCTAACACGGCAATGAAAAACTATATAATTTTATAAACGCCATCTAATAAGAGATATAATGCGGAAAAAACATGCTATGTACACTGATCTCAAATATACCCCCCACTATATATATGTGGGTAAAAATTCTGCAAAACATTTGTAAACGTTGTAACAGTTTCATGGAAGCTGTACTTTCATGTGCGAAATTTGCCAACGGCTGCAGTTTATACATGCATGGAATATCTGTTTTTACTGTAAAGTGTTTTCAAGATTCCTGTTTTCGGCAGTTCCTGCTAGAATTATGGGGTTTTATACTTTTGTACTACAATATCATAATATGAGGCACAAGCCGTAGCGGCGAACTCCGGATTGGTTTTTACCACTTGGAGTTATGTACCGTGCGCCTAAATCTAACCAACGAACGCTTTTGCGCTTCTCGACGATCGATATGCGGCCACCGTGGTTTGGGAATCGCAGGCGCGTTCTAGAACTTGGCAGCCCAACCCCGTTGGCACTAAGCCATCGCTGGTCTTAATCATAGTCGAAATCTAAGTTCTAGCATACCAGGGTCTTAATCGAAGTTCTGCCTCCTAGAGTCACTATAGAATTGTACTTTCTCTCAAATACGACAAACTTTACCCGACGCGTCGTTGTTACATCGTGGTCACAACAGGGGCAAATACTGCAAGCTGAGTCCGCCGCGGTGGTGTAGCGGCTACGGTGCTCAGCTGCTAACCCGAAGGTCGCGGTTTCGATCCCCGCCATTGGAGGCGAAAAGCTGAAGGGCCGTGTACTGTGCGATGTCAGTGAACACCAGATGGTCCAAATTTCCGGGGCCCTCCAACGGCGTGCCTCATAATCATATCGCGGTTGTGGCACGTGAAACCACAGATATTAGTATTAAAACTGTGAGCGGAGTCAGTGATATGTTTTTTTTTTCCTGATTTTTGCTTTATCCGACTCGTCGAAGAATACGACCGATTTCGTCGGTCCTGTCAAGGTCGAATTATGAGAAATCGACGACGATCTAGCGCTTTGAAAGGACGAGGACGGAGTGCTCGCGTTGTGTCCTCTTTCTTCGTCCTCGTGCGCTTTCGTCCTCTTTTTTCTTTTCGTGCGCTTTATATTTGTTACACTCGAAGAAGACGTCCACTACCGACGACTCACCTCACCTGCTTATGCGGATGGCCTTATAGCGTCGAGTCGGGCACGGATTCCGATATTTCAGCCTGAAATAAAGACGTTCTCGTGCCACCACCACCACCACCACCAAAAACGCATTTTATTCCTGCCGAATTTAATTTTGACATGCCAGGTAATTCTGAAACGACGCACGCATCAAAAGTGCATCGTACTCCAAAGTGTGACTAAATGACAGTTCATATTTTTCTACAGCGCGCCTCATCACCCCACACAGTTCCCACAGCCCATACGTAATAACTGTTACAACATATGCTCAGAATTTCCTCAGAATTTCATTGGTTTCTTAAGTGAAGCTCTGCCCACATTTTTCGGACATGTCCTTGCGCCAGGGTTTTTCCGCCGCGTCTTTGTGTATGAAAATAGTTGCAAGTAGCTTCGCTTGAAAACAACTAAGAAGTAGGGGGGGAGGGGGGGGCACACGGTTGCTGTATCGCGTATAGTGAATACCAGGCGTTTAACGCTTGTTTATTTCAGCAAGCTTACAAGCATAGGCGTGTGCACGGGGGGGGGGGGGGGGGGGGTTGCGCAATGTCTGCCCCATAATTTGACTTAAAGCGGGAGGGGCGCTGCGATAACCCCCCGAGGAGGAACCCTGCGCACGCCAATGCTTACAAGGTTATATTACGTGGCTGAAGGACTGGGTGGGTGTAATACGTGGGATCGCACCAGCGCTCATGCTTTGTTTAGCGAATTCTTTATGCCTATGGGATGTAATGGTAAGGGGATGCAAGAGATGGGAAAGAAAATTTCCTGAGAGAAAAAAAAAAGAAAAAAAAAACGACTGAGTTTTTGTAACTTCTGTGTATTTTGACTGGGGTCACTTGGTCGTTACAACTGGTATTGAATCGACGTGTGTACATCCTGGTGACCTGAAATGCGCTACGCAATTGGAAAGAAATGCAGGGATCCGGGAAGAGACGGGAGCAGAAACGTTTTATTCCGCCGTCAGTCGAGAAACAAGCAAACATCGACAAGAAGAAGATCGCACGCATGCAAACTGGAGTCTAGACTGGTTTTTTTTTTCATCTACTGGGGATCCAAAAAAAAAAAAGTTTTTCATCGTGGTTACGCTACAAAGGCCGCGTGCTTGTTATTCGTCCAAGTATTATCGTACGCTGGCATTCTTGCGCCTGCTACATTGACTGTTCGCTTGGATAGAGCACTGTGCCTTACGACTAATACTCCAGCGCAGATGCAGTCTTAGCAAATGAGCTATACGCAAGAAGGGCCATTTGTGCGAGTGCAATATCGTCGTGGTACTTCGCTTGCACCTTCTCATTTCCTCGGTGAGTATTTACAGCGGAAAGTGGTTGCTCTCCAAAGCGCCGCTAAATGTGCAGCCCACGCACGCCATACACATGTGGAGTCGTAAATACACTTTGTCGCTAGCTTTTCGTACTTTCGATCGGCGTCGTCGAAAACTCACGCTCATTTTAATGAATGAAGCAGTTGAGCAGAGAAATGGAGAAGGTCATGCCGCATGGTTGACAGCAGGTAAACGCCTTACCACTCCGCCGTTTTTGCCACCGCAGGAAAATTCTGTTAGCAGAAGAAAAGGCGCTTACTCGCTATTGAAGCCTTCTTGTGAAGGTCTTTGTGCGTGTGGCAATGATTGTTTTAATGATAGCAGTGAAATATTCTATATATCACTGGGACGGTGCAGGCTCCTTTAAAAGCTGATGGTTAAGTTACTTTATCATTGCTTTGTTTTTGTATAGTGTGCATGGTTACGTAGGGTACACACGTCTGTCACCTTGGCTGACGAGGAAAAATGCACATGAAATTCGATGAACAAGTCATGTGCTTGTGTCACACGTGTCGTGTCATGCGGCGTGCGTGATGACGAGAAATTGTCGTACCTACCGCCTTTTGGCCGCTGTGCGCCAGCGCATGTGTTCCAGGTGTGTCACGCACTCTGAGAAATGCGCTGTAATAATCCAAGTTCGGAAGGAACTTCGCACCGCCCTTCGATGCTCGTCATGCGGCGAGTTCGTTACGGTATCCGCGCAGGAACGATTCTCGACTGATCGAAGCCCAGCCGCCGGACATTCGGGCAAGATTCGTGCTCGGTGGCTCAGAAGAGCACTCAAACACGTCGTCGTCAACTGCATGAATATGTAAACGTTTCTCCAATGCTTTAAATGTTCCGCACTGTCGAACATGGTTTGCTTCTAGGTTGAATCGAGTCGCGGCATTGGTGTTGACGAATTTACGATGATGCTGTGCTTCGATCGATGCTTTTCGCGTTTCATTTCACGCAGTTATGCGCTACTTTGTGCACGACCGTTTACGACTGTCGCCTCACGTCAGCAACTAGGTTCCCTTGTGCGAGTACAGTTATTGATATATATAGCTTGCCAGGAGGGTATACGAAAAGAGAAGTGAAAGCCCTGCTCGGGAAGGCATCACTGCGAAGTGGGGCTTCCTTACGACGTAATATAATTGTTAGCGTCATCTGACCCCTTTAGAATGTTTCTATATAGTCATTTCTGATGTTAAGCAGCAACATAGCAGCTGCTTCTTTTCGCCAGTTCATTGCTACTCGGCCTGGCGGCGCTACCACATTGGTGTGTTAAATGAATTGTCTTCATTAAAATAGTCTTCCTCATCCTTCATTCTGTAAAACATTTTTTTTTCTGGGTACGATTCTGCGACATTGCTGCACTTCGAGTTTTTGTTGGTATGGGTCTCGAAAATGTTACAGGTAGTCCATTTCAACTTGTTGCGTATTGTTTCTCTTAAGTATATATATATAAACTGAGCATTTCTTATTAGTCTTTTCATAGAGCTTTTTTTTCTTCTTGTTCTTGTGTCTTCTCTGCACTCACACACACGCACACACACTGCATTATCACTCATGAAAGCATTTCTGCCTCTCCTAAGGCTTGGAGACAAGCGTATGTGCAGAAATGGTTTCATTTGAAGTCGACGTGCCTTCTGCCGATGCAACAAGAACAGATGAGCCGAGGCACTAAAGAAATATGCATGACTTCGAAAATCTTACGGATTATGAATAGTCCGGGTAGTACGAAGATTTCTGCGCATATCGCAATGCGGAGGTTGAACCTTAAAGCGATGCGCGGAAAACAGAAGGCGTGGTAGACAACAGGAAGTGTCATGACGCAAGAGAAGGTACGGTTTTGCTTCAACGATGCAATTAACATTTGAATTACCGGGATCCCAAAATGAACCTTGCACACACGCAGATAAGTACATTTGTGTGTAATGATGCAGAAGCAAGGCAAGAAAAGAAATGCGTTACAAGACGCGATAAACATCCCGTAACCTTGGCAGCGCGGCGACGTACTCTCTGACGCCGGCCCCCCCCCCAAAAGGAGATAATTTCTAAGGTATTCCCGGCTGTCCGCGGTCCTTTATGGTTCCTAAGCAAAGGCATGAGTGGGCGGCGTTCCTGCTGAGCCGGCAAATGACAGCCTGACTTCGACACTGGCCTCTCCAGCTACGGCCGTGGCATTAGCGGGCGTAGAAGGTGGGGGGCCTTGACTGGCCGAAACGAGGCTTGGCTGGAGCAGCGCGGCGACCACGACCTGGGCAGGCTGTTGAAGTTCTGGAACTGGGACAGATTGATGCTGCTCGGAGCCGGTGATCCGAACGCGGGAAGTGGGCTCAGGGCGCTGGGCTGGACGGCTCCGCCAGTCTGTAGCGGCGGGCAAGGACTCACGCTCTCGGACGGGGCAGCGCTGCCACCGGCGCTGGACCAGGAGCCGCCGCTGGGCTCGGGAGCGGGCTCTGCGCATGAAACGCGGCGATTCACGCGCGATGAGTTCTGCAGTGCCACTCACGGTACATGTCGAGCACAATTACCTAATGCGGCGTCCTGCACACTGCAGCTGGTGAGCTGCGTGTTGTTGCAGTAAAAACATTATTGTCTGCCGAGGCTAACACTTATGAGATCGCGAATGAACTGACAGCTGGGCGAGTTAGTATTCATTCATACTGGATGCGAAAAGGACACAAGGAGAATAAGATAGAACGGGAGCGAAAACTTTTGAACTAAGGCGGGTGGCGCCTGAAAAGATGCAGTGTATGCTGAAAATACTTCCTCTGATAAATTAGGTGAGAGTTTAGGATAGTGTTCCTGTCTTCCTTCTTGTCCTCATGTTTTTGCGCGTCCAGTTAATATCGTGGATATTCAAGCAATAAGGTATAGGTTCGTGTATATCTAACACATTAACATGATTTTCCCTGCAGATCAGTGACAAAAGTAGAGAGGGAAGCGACACAGCAACGACGAAGGGGATATGTGTTTGAAGGTGATTCGGGCGCTGTTTACGTTTTGGGCTCAGTCTGTAGGAACAGCATAAAATGTTTCATCCATCCACTAGAGCAGGGGTCTCAAACACGCGGCCCGCGGCCGCTCTTGGTTGCGGCCCGCGGCTCGCGCATGACTGTCCTCGCCCCACATTTTTTTTTGCTGATTTGGTATGGTCGTGGACTAGACAGGCCTGACTGACTTATGGCATTGTCTCCGGGAGGTATCCCATGTTTTTACCTTGTTGTGAAACACAACTGTGAAACAAAAATTTTATTTCACACTCCGCATCCAGGTTTCAGTCCCTTTGGAGCTCGATAGGGACATGTTGAGTGAATCCTGGCACGAAATCTCCTTCAGAAATGATCTGTATATCAGATATGGGAAAGTTGTCCTTTAAATGGCAGCGTTTGCTAGCAAAATGTAAAACTACCCCCCCCCCCCCCCCCCCCGCTCCTAGCTCCTTCACTGTTCCGGCCCTTGCGGGACTAAATTCTGAGACTGCGGCCCGCTGGCTGAGGTGAGTTTGAGACCCCTGCACTAGAGGATCTACCGAGTCCCCGCTGGAGCGCTTGCTTGCTGTTACTGCAGTTGAAAAATGAGCACCGACCAGTTGATGTCTTAGACGACGTTCATAAAACTGATAACGGGTTGCTGTGCATATAAAGGGAGAAGGTGATTAAATTATTCTAGCGTAAATGACCAAAAATTTATATACATATCTCAATGAGCGAGTAAACGAGATAATAATGTTTACAGGCGGAAAATTCAGGCTCTTCCATTTCATGAAGTGAACCTTGTTTAGACATTTCTGAGAAGGCCAATTTTTGAGAGGTAGCGGAACGAGAAACCCAAGACCCGCGGCTGATTTGCGCGGCACAGTATAGGAACAGCGCGACAAAAGAGGACGCAGACGAATTCTTCTTGACCCTCCTCTACTGTGTCCTGTATTTCTTCGCGCTGTACCCAAGAAGCTCCTGAGGTATTGGCGTCCAAGAGTGACCGAATTCTCAGCAGCGTTCCAGGCATGCTATCTTGGAATGGAACACCACGGAACACTGTCGCACGTGGTCACCGACACGCGCGGCGCTGGTCACGTGATGAAAATGCAAGTATCCCTAATAGGTGATTGACCGAGGATATCACCCGAACGCCTAATTGAATTACGTGATAAAAAGATGAACACTTTCTCCGGAGGTATCATCGTAGGATTCAGTGGCCATGACAGCGCATAAAAAAATCTTCACAACTGTCGGCGTTCAGCGTAGTCGAACATGAGTAAGTGATATACATATATATAATGAATCGCACTTACGCGTGGCGGTGCCCCGCCAGCCCCGAGGAGCCCTGGCCAAGCACGGGTCCTTTGGGTTGTAAGGGACGGCGAACGGGCGTGGCTCGTAGGCGGCTGGCTCATAGGCGCCAGACAGCCCGTTTTGGTAGGTGGCTGGTTCGGGGACCCCCTTGGATTCAGCGGCACGGATCACACTTTCGACGACCTCTTCGGGGCGCACCATGGCGAAAGCTTTCTCGCAACTGCCGATGGGAGACTCCAGGGCCGCCTCCCAGGGGCTCTTGACAAGCTGCGGACAGGTAGATAACACAGACTCATTCCCGTTTCTCTTGACTGGTTTTTAATACTTTTTATAAAAGGCGGTAGCTCCTTCCGAGCCGTTGCACCACCTATAATGTAGTGCCTTAACGCTTCCGTAACTATAACGCACTGTGGTAGTAGAAAGTTCTGAAAGTTACGAACCTGTATTCGTCCGGCGTGTCGAACAAAAACTTTCGTCCGGTCAGCCTTCCAATGGTCAGCCTTCCATTGGTCAGCAAATATTACGGCTTACCGATGGAAGAATGTACAGTGTTCTTCAAGTACCAGCCGTGCACTGAATGACAAGATTAGTCCTCAGGATCTCTTGTAGAGAAAATGCAGCATGGCAGGCAGCACTCGGATGCTATGGACAGGGAGGAACATTGTCCTCCCAGGTCTCATTGTCTGGGGTTTTGGAAACGCAAAAGTGAAACCCCTGTACCCAGTCTGATGACAGGCGCGCTTAAGCGTAGAGTAGCCTAGAAACTTTGGCGACGTCGCAAATTACGTAAAGCGTATACGAAGCAGACATTGACAGCGACATGCGAAATTGACTAATAGCCGCAATGTACGAATACGCGTTCGGTGAATTACGTTGTGGCACATATTGCAATTCACTCATTGTAGCCAGTGAGGCTGCTGCTGATGTGCGCCTAAGGCTTACGGCAAAAGTGCCCCGCCGTTCAACTGACTCAAAAAAAAAAAATGAAAAACTACGAAGAAATTGTCTTGTGTACTGAATGCTCAAAAGTAACTGGACAGCTATAATGTATTTTTGCAGATTTCGGGAATCAATAGGTATAGAAAGTGATATCATGGGGAAAATTCGTTCAAATTGAATCATCCTTGTGAACTCTCCTGTGATAATTTGTAAATTACAGTATGTGCCGTTAGGTAATTAGTTAAGGCTTAATGTACGAATTCTTATTATTTTATGCGTATCGTCTTCCTAGGAAAATATTTTCCGTTTCTTTGAGCAATTCCGTCCAAAAGCTAGAATTGCGCTGTATGCACTTCTGATCTTCAAACATTTTTCGCTGTCTTCACAGCAACAGCAAGTACATTTTTTTTTTCATTGGGACAGTCACAGCGGGTCATAATTTTACCTGTGCAATGCGCCACGTAACTTTGCACCTGTGCGAAGCAGCACTATTATCGTCCAACTATAGCGTTAAGTGAACATTTTGCTACATATATTGAAGGCTACATATATGGATAGGTAAATAGGTTGTCAACGAAAAAAAATGAGTTTGAGGTGATGACCTAGAACATTATTTTGGGATGCGTGGCTGTTAACTGGCAAAGATCTTTCGGGCATTGCCAGTTAACAACTTTTCGGGATTTATAATCAGTAAATTGTCAACTACAATAAAATTCAAGACAAGGAAAGTCCGTGTTGCTTGTGAGAACAGCGAACGACGTGTCATTTGCGTTCGTGCCGCGCGTGGCTGCTTTTTTCGAGGTATGTTAGAAGTTACCAGAAACACCTTGTAAACTCGGTGAGGTGTAAAGTGCTCATTACTGCATTCATATTGTTGACCACGATTCCAATACGTGGTCTAACTTTATAGAGTGTCACTGCACTAGTTGGTGTTTCAGAGCATAGTGGTGACGTCAAGATGATACCTACCCTGAGCCGGGGGTTGACCAGCGACTCCTTGAAGCGGTCTACGGGCGTCTTGATGGGAGTGCGGATGGGAGCCACCGGCTGGTGCGGCTCCGGCCAGCGGTCTCCCAGCTGAGCCTTGACGCGCTCCACGTCCACCACCCAGTCCTCAGACTTCTTCTTGCGCTTGGCGAACATGGCGGCTCCCTTGCCACACGGCGAGTTCAGGTCTTTTACCAGATCGAGACACACCTCCGGACTGATGGCGTTGTGCTCGACGATGCTGATACCCGTCGAGCGCAGCGTGTTGGCGTCTTGTAAGTGCCTTGGGTCTAGGATAAGTTTCAGCTTCGGGGGGACCCTGCGAGCAGCAAGTTTAGCGCACGTTACAGCGCGAGAGGCCTGTCATGGCCGTGTGATGGAAAGCCGCAGCCCGTCGAGACCCTAGATAGACGAAACAAAGCCCATATATATGTACCGTGTGTCCCAGCTAACTCGGCCTAAGATTAAAAACAAAACAAAACAAAAACAAACCATGCGCTCCAGGAAAGTTCTACCTGCTGTATATTAGTTGTAGTCGTGTGTGCCAACAACCTGTATTCTTTAGTTACTAAACACTAATTAATTGATTAACTTTAATTAGCCAACTTTTTTATTCTTTCTGGTGGTTATGGTGCTCGACTGCTGACCCGCAGGTCGCGGGATCGAATCCCGGCCGCGGCGGCCGCATTTTCGATGGAGGCGAAAATGCTTGAGACCCATGTGCACGTTAAAGAACCCCAGATGGTCGAAATTTCCGGAGCCCTCCACTACGGCGTCTCTCATAATCATATCGTGGTTTTGGGACGTTAAACTCCAGATATTATTAACTTTTTTTATCCTTGCTCGAATCGATGAAATATTAACTTTGTGTTGTAGGCTGCCTCAAATAACCCCGAAATCAAGCATTTGTCTTGCGCTGAAATCTGGCTGATTTCTTTTTTCCTAGAAAAAACAGCAGCCGTGCGATAACACGCCAAGCATGAAATAGACGCGCGCTCGCGCGCCGCTACTCAAGCGCTTCCAAGCGTTCTTCGATTGGTACATGGCTGCGTTCGTTCATTGTACAGGGCTTCACGCTATTTTGTGGACGCGCATCAGAAGACGCTACTGACGCGTCCGTGATCGAGCGTTAAGCCCTGTACAATGCGGTGATCAATGAACGCAGCCGTGTATCAATCAAAGAACGCTTGCAAGCGCATGAGTAGCGGCGTGCGAGCGTGCGTCTATTTCATGTTTGGCGTGTTTCGCGCGCTGCTGTTTTTTCTCGGGAAAAAAGAAACCAGCCAGATTTCAGCGCAAAATAAATGCTTGATTCTGTTGTTACTTGAGGCGGCCTACAACACCGTTAATATTTCACTTATTCGAGCAAGAATAAAAAGGTTGGCTAATTAAAGTTAATCGATTAATTAGTGTTTAGTAATGAAACAATACAGGTTTTATGCACACACGACTAACACTAATACACAGCAAGTTGAACTTTCCTAGAGCGCGTGAATTAAAAAAAGAGAAAGAAATCTTGGTCCGAGTTACCTGGCCACGATATTTGATGAAGCAGCGCACAAAATACACATGTGCGTGAATGTGTCTTTTGTGCGTTGCTCCATCAATATAAAATGGGTACGTACGAGTACAGTTGGTGGTATAATTAATCGCTTGCACATTACTATACCTTCTTCAAATACTGTTGGTCGTGTTTCTATTTCTTTACGAGAATATCTATCGCATAATATCGATTTCTAAGGTACGTAGGATCTGCCGAATTTTTTACTCTTCACTTTTCTCTCTTGGACCTATCTGAACAGGGTGTCATTATATACGTGCATATAGCCCACCCACGCCACGTACGATGTGGACCATATTATTCCCCCCCCCCCCCCTTTTTTTTTTGTTTTTTTTTTCAAAAAGTTCGCGTGGTCTTTCGATCAGCGTACCTACAGCGGGTGTCTTAAAGAAAAGAAAAAAAAAAAGAAATGACTAGAATGCCACCGAAACGAAATGTTGGCGCCAGACGAGATGCTCATTTTTCTTTTGTCGTCTTCCGTCTTGCTGAGGGCAGAGTCTTTGCGTTTGACACCAACCTTGCTTATCTTGTACGGCACAGTCGCCGGATCTGGTGTTGCAAGTTCCTCCCTGGACGTTTCTGTGCCAGACAGAGTCGCCTCAGAGTCTGAGTAGTCGGGAGCTGTCGAAGAGAGGAAGCAAAGAAAAAAAAATACAGTCACACACCCGCTCACTCATGGAAGTTAAATATCTGAAATATATGTAAGTTTTTGTTTGTAATGTCGTGTAACGAAGTCGTAAAAAAAAAGGATAAAATGTAACCCGCAGGTTTGAGCAACGAAAGCGAACTTAAGTGAGAGACCATATGCCAACCTTCACCTTGCAGCCTCTGTTCAAATGCAAACAGAAAAAAAAAACACATTTATCGGTGTCACGTTTAACTTTATTTTGCGACTGAATGCCCATTGCCTCTCATGCATATGATTTTTCAAAGGTTCATGGCATTCCTCTGTTTTTTTTTTGTTTTTTTTTACTTTTTGGGTATTAAGACAGAACACGCAAGGACGCAAGCTTCTCTAGAGACGGTTTTAAAAAAGAATGAACACCACTCGTATAGAAAAGATCATTACTTGTAAGTACTTCACGAATGCAGTATGAGTGACGAGCAATATCAGCGTGTAGTATAGTTGTGGTTAGATGGAAAAGGAAAAGGCACCTAATTTCTGCCGCCCTATAGGAAGCACGGCACAGTGCCTGCCCGGCACTCAGAGACAGAACGAAGAAGCTTACGAGAGAGAGAGAGGCTAGTCAATGATGGCTGAATGCCTAGCTCGCTGCTCTATAGACGCAAACGATGACATGTCAAGTGATACGCCCAGGGCACACCAAAGATGCACAAAACCCACCACAACGCAGAGAACTTTTTGCAAAAGTGCGTGACCAGTTAGTTTCTGTTATTTGCCTTAGCTCTTAGGACAGTATTGGCTGCAAACAACCGCGAAGCTATAGATATCACTATCAGCAGCAGGCAGTTGTAAACTGTTGTGCTACTATTGAATAATTTTTTTTCTGAACTATTGTAAAGCCATCAGCAGTACCAGAGAAGGACTCTGGCAGCCTCGATGTTACTGGCTGAAAAAAAGAAGAATCGTTGCTATCGATAGTCAATTTACACAGTTTTGCTTCACTGTATATATGCATTTTACGTGTTACCTGTCAGAGCTTTGCGGAGAACCGGACGTTTTGGAACAAATCCTGCGTAAATCTCGGTTAGGTCGACGACGACGTTGTACATACCTGACAAGCAGACACAAAAGCACTCGAGTGCGTACACTATGCGCGCACACGTACACTCCACAAGTCGAATAACGGGAGGAATGCATTTTCGCACCACCCAGATGTAGGCACTGCTGATCACGTCCTTTCTTTTTCTTTTTCTTTTTTTGCTATAAAGCTGTCCTTGAATCACATTCTTTAGGTATACATACATCGTTCAGGCAAGTCCAGCTGTGTTTGCAGTGAAGAATGAGTGAAGGCGAGAAAGAATTTGTGAGGCTCATGTTAGCGGTGTTGGCAGGAGTGATCGTGCAACCGTGGCGATGAAATGAGCCAGATACACGACTGCTATCAGGTTCTCCGCGTAACGTAATATCGGGCAAATGCGAAGACGTTTCTCTCGCTCCCTCATTCCTTAAAGGTGTACATTACGCGTTGGCCAATATTTTCTTTGCACGTCCTGTCGCCATCAATCGAGGTCTGTATAGCAACTTAATCTGTTATGCCGATTTGGACGGTCACGTACGCGTTACAACAAATAACTCGGCCAAACCAAGGACGTTATACAGGTATGCGGCTTATTAAACACCACAATTTCTCCCTGCGCTCTCCTAAAAGCAAGTTCAATTGATTCACACCATCCTCGTATAAAAAAAAAAAAAAAGGCGTATCCTCGCAATTTTCTGCATTAAGAAAAATTTCTACAGGCAATAGCGACAATAAAAGGGCTACGGAATCTGTAAAGTGTTGAGCACGTCGTGATAAAACGCTCCTCTCCTGGCTAAGACAATGCATTACATTCTACATGCTTTGTATTAACTGAACGCATATATCCATCTGTTTTCTACTATGAGGGCGTTTCAGTCAGTACACACGTGCTGTATCATATTCTTTCAATGATTTTTGTTGCACTGGTGGGTGTGTAAACGTTTCTTCCCTTTGCGTTGGTTTAAATAAGCATTAATATTCTATCGAATGTTTTGAAATTGATTATGTTAGCACCAACTTCATTGTAATGCCATTTATGAGGATATTTAGAACTATCAAGAAAAAGAAAAAAAAATAGACTAGGCCCTAGCAAGTTCTCTCAAAATCTATAACATCACGGGATGCGCTGGTATGGAAGATTAAATGCAGCCCCACCTTCTGTGCCTTTCCTTTTGCATTTCCTCACTTTCACCACGCGTTTTTCTTATTGTAAAAGAAACCATAAAACAAAAAAATAAAAGAGAAGGGAAATGTGAAAACGACAGCACTGCATACATTGACACAAGTGATAAGCACACTGTGAAGAGCAAACAGACCTTCGTGAACCCACTTGTGGGAGCGTTTAACCCTCTTGAAGAACATGTTGGCGCCTCGAGATTTCCGGTTGGTGTCCGCCGAAAGAGAATCTGCGATTTTGCGAGCTAGCTCTACTTGTTCTTCTACCGTGGGGTAAATGCAGTTGGGTTCCTCGTAGAAGCTCGATGAAGAGAAAGTTTTTTCTGTAAGGAGGAAAACAAAAAACAAAAAAGCGGACACGTTTCACGCCAGAGCAGTGTCTTCCGCTCGCATGGCGACCTAAGAAAAATGAAAAGGAGAGGGAAAAGAAAAAAAAAAAGGGGGGGGGGGGTGGTAGCGAGAGAGGACTGGAGTGCATTGTGGCCTCTAGTGCAGAAATAAATAAACAAGGAGCTTGAGTCTTCCTTGAACGGAATGCATTGCGCAACGTCACCATTTTTATATCGCGTGCGGAGCAGATACCCCATTCGTCCCTCCCGCCACATCCCTTCCGAAATAAGCAAAATAAAACAAAACCAAACTAGACAATGCAACGTTTTATATATCAGGAATTGTGCTTCGGAAATGCGCACATTTATTTCCCAGTGATCCTTTTAAAGGTCGTTTACTTTTAGTCCCTTGACGGGGCTCGCGACTGCAATGCGAAGATTAGGGGGTGCAGAACCAATGGAAGCACGCCACTTTTGTCTAAAACTTGGATTTCTGCAAATTTAGTTAGCTTACCAAACTATAAGAATAAGTTCTGTTATACATAATAAAGCAACATAAAGAAAGCAACGTATTATGTAACAATGCCCGTCAATGGGAGTTTTTGACCGTCTGATGTATGAAGCTTCTGATGATCTAGCAATAGATAAGCGCTTATTTGTTTTTACTAAATCATTTGTGCGCTGTCTGCGGCTTACGCCGTTTTACAAATTGATTACGAGCCTAACAAATGGAAGAGACGCCCAGAATACGCATTTCCTTTCCAAGTTATGTGTATATACTAAGAAAAAAAAAGACATTTAGAGAGGGCTCTTTAAATTTTCGCACTAATTACATTTATTCATTAGTGGTTGTTTGGTAATTTCGCAGAATACATTGGACCAGTTTACATCGGGTAGGAGGCGGTAATGAGGTGTACAAATACCTTCTACTAATCGGTTCTCATGCATAAAATGTCATGTTCGTCATGTCGTTACAATCTACTTACACGTTCCTGTATAGCTTTATTAAATTTCACAAGTACACCCAATCGGAAATTCCGCGCATCCCAGTGTTGACACTCAAACTTTTTTCTGTCTAGGCTTGAGCAGCACAGTCTTTTTCAGTTATAAACCTTGTGTGGTGTACTGCCACAACATGCAAAAAGTATAAATAAAGAACAGATACGCGGTATTGCTTTTTTTTCATATTCCACTGCCCTCATTTCGAGTACGATGGGTCATTATCCGCACGGTCTGAGGTAGCCCTGAGCCTGCACCGCATAAAAAAAAAAAAAAAAAGGACAAAGCAAAGACAGGTCACGACTGAATGAGGCCTTACTCCTGTGGAGGCTGAGCGGGTGCACGTCCATTGTGGAGTTCTGCGCAGGCGGCTCGTAGAACTTAGGCAGCAGCAGGAGCCCCGTAGGACTCAGCAGCGGACTGTCCCGCGAACCTCCGGCCTGTTGCGCCTGCTGCCCACTGGCTTCCTGCGCATGCGCGGAGAAGAGAGAAAGCGCGCGACGTACAAAACCATGAAAAAGGCACGCGGAAGCTAGCGCTGCCTGCAGCCACAACATACACGCGTCTGAGGCAGTGACGTTATGTATTGGACATCACATAAAGTGCCGGCCCTTCCATGCGCTCAAGGAAAAGAAAGCGGCACAAGCCGCAAGCGATGTGGAGAACGCGTCCCACGAACGCTAGGAATTTCAGGGGCTACTTGCATGCCCACGAAAGATACAGTTGCTTTCACTGCCAATGTAGTTGCGCAAGAGTGGTGATGCCAGTACGAATGCAATACCTTATTGCAACCAAGAAGCTTTTTTTTTCTGAAAAACTGAGGCGTAACTTAATTTTCCTCAATGTTTTGGACTTACTTGTGTTGAAAAATTGCTTTGAAAACCATGATCGAGAAGCGGCGCAGTGTACGCTATTAAATGTACATAGGACTTTATTTCGCAACATCTATTTTTATGTATAGATGTAAAAAACGGAGGCACCACTCGGCGTGACGGGTGAAAATAAATGAATAAAGAAAACAGAAAAATATTGCGAAATATGCCGTATGAAGTGCGTGGAATCACTGTGAGTATTGAAAACGAATATCCGATGAAAGTTTCCTTAAGTCGTTTGGGAAAGTTAGGATAGCCGATCAGAATGTGGTTTTGTGTTGTATCCGTATCATCCGGACGAAATAACGTGCTGTACGCCATATCTGTTCACATTTTAATTTTCATGATATGTTAATTATCCTAGATTTTTACCAACTCAAGCAATTTCGTAATTTTGATTCTCTCCACTGTTTTTCTTTATTTGCCTCGACGCTCTTTTCAATATTTCGGCAACGTACGGAACAAACATCGCGTGGTTGGCACAGTTCTGTTACAGCACGTGTGACAAGAAAAATGCGCTCGACACTCTTCCTGTATCCACATGAGTGTCTGTAAACTGTGAAAAAAAAAAAAGAAAAGAAAAGTGATTAATGAAAATATAAGGCTGCAGAAGGACTATAGTTCATGTGCTGGATAACGCGGTAAATAACATCTAAAGAATAAAAATGCGGTTAAATGCAAGACACGTAAATAAATAAAAATCGAGTCAGAGCAATGTTAATATTAAAGAAGACTGACATGAGCATATACTATACATTCAATATTTCTAATAATTGTATGCAGAAAGTATAAAGAAGAAAAATTGGCCGCGTATCTGCGTGCTTCGCTGCAAATGTCGTCGAAAGACGATAGTCTTGTGCCGACTGCACTGCATGAGCGGCATGAGTACCACAATTTAATAGCTGGGCTAGCCGCTGGGCTCGTTTTTCGGACGTTTTCCGGGCGCGCTTAGACGGACGCCGGCGTTTCTCCGCTGAAATTTGGTCGTCGCGGTCTTTTCTCTGCGTTCTCTGATCATGTCTTGTAGAGTGGGTCGTATTTCATCAAGCGGCCATATATGTTTTGCCTTGCCTGAGACAGCGCTCTTCTACGATGAATCAGCCGCATCTAGCTGGCATTGATAAAACAGAAGAGGACGCCATCTACAGCGCTACCGGGGAACATCGGCTTGTGTTGAACAATGCTGCTGCCAGGTGGCAGCACCACAGCCAGCCACAGCGTCGAAGTTAAATCACTGGGCGGAGACTTGTTTTTTACACAGCAGCGCCGCGTAATAAACACTAGGATCTTTATAATTACGTATCTATAGATTTTGTTTTAAAGGAACACTGTGAATAGTACTAAGGTATTGATGTTGTGCCTCAGGTATGCGTAATATTTGATTTTTAATTGCCCACGCTCACCCGTATGAACACATGCTTCTTGGTCAAGATTGGAGGTCGTAAGGCAGGGGGTTAAAGTTTGGCCAGCTAGCTGAATCGTGTGACGTGCCGATAAACAGACAAACAGACAGACAGACCAAAATTTCTCCGTTTAGGTATCCCAAGAAAGACTATCGTCTTTAAAAGAAGCGAGGCAGTGACCGACAGACTACCACCGTGAAGGTCGGGAAGCGAAACGAACAAAATATATCCGCGGTAACATTCCACAGGCTGAGCTAAGCGAAAAGGAATTTTTTTAGAGATAATTCGTTTTCGCTTTGCGCAGGCAGTGAGAGTTATGCGAGTTGAAAATAGAGCCCAGCTGTTTGTGGTAGTGCTATCATAGAAGACTGCGCACTTGAAGCCTGCTGTGCTGCGTGCGAAAGCGTCGCGAGCCGTCGACGTCTTGTTTTGATAACAACAAATTTTGTCAACTTCCGGAGGCGAGCCAAGCAAGAAGAGCACGGAGTGGGTGCGTGCGCAACGGTGCATGTGCCGAGATAAAATGAGAGAGAAAGAAAAAAAGGAAGACGTGTCGTAACCTCAAAAATTCTAAGCAGTGGTGTTGGATAAGCGGTCGGGGAGGGAGTCGCAGGCGGCTCACCTTCTCACTTGTGCGGCCGGGCTCGCCTGCACGGATGGAGTGGATCTTTCGCCTCCCCTTTCTCGCGTCCCGGTCACTCTACAGACCAGCTGCGTTTTCATCACGACTCATCGAGGCTCGCGAGCCGCGAGCGAAGATTTAGCGGGCCGACACCGTCCGCGGCAGGTCGTCCTGCGCGCTTCTTGCTAGCGTTTTTGGAGGCCTCTAAGGGCTCAAGGTGGATTCAAGGAAAGCAGGAAAGAGGAGGGGACTGTCCTGGCTCCCCCTGAAAAGAAGCAGCCAGCCAGCGGTACACAAAGAGGAAGGGATGGCTGTGGCTACGGTCCAGAAGTTGTTCGCGACTAGTCAGCAGTGTAGCGTGCTCCTCAGAGGGCGGCGCTGCCTGCGCTCGACCCACGCCGCGCTCCGGAAAAAGGAGCGCGGAAGGAGGGGAACGACAACGGTAAATTCGGCCCGAAATAAACGGGCCGCTTCTGCGGTCGGAGTGCGGCGGCGGCGGCACGGGCCCATCGCGACTGTGCCATCGAGTCGCTGACAGGAAACTTGCAGGCGCCTCTGAGTGTTTAATGGACGCGCCCGGTGTTGAATCTCAAGCATACCGCGGCAGCTTCTGCGTCTCTTATCATTTATTCCTTTAAGGAAAAAAAAAGAAAAGAAAAAAGAACATACCCCACCTGCTGCATCGCACTTATTTCGCTTCTTCTTTTGCTTATGTTGAGTTTAGAGGTCACCTGCGATTATAAATTACGGTTGCGTATAGTTCAACTGTTGTATTCTGATTAAACACACGCATGAGCAGAATTCTGACTTTGAAGGCGCGACTGTGTTACGTAATGTCACCCAATTTCGCTTAATTTCAGGCTTCCTGTTGACCTATGGCAGAGGCTTTCGCAAGTATGAATGTAAATAATTTCGAAATTTTTGAAATCACAGATATAAAGGACAAGGGCCATGTGATACCGGGCACATAAGTCATGATTTCCGAATTTCAGTGAAGAAGGGATAGTGCAGTGAGTTCCTTCCGCCATCTAGCCTTAAGATGTGCACTCGCATGTATACGTTATACGAAAGCGGAATCTTGAGCAGACGATTGGTTCGTTAGATTAGAGAAGAATGAAGAGAGGGACGAAATAAAAAAGAAAGGCCAAATCATTAATTAGAACCGAAGATCCGCTTTGCTGCTCTACACTGGTGGACGGAATACATTGAAATATAATAAACTATAGAGATCCTGGTTTACAATCACACCGATCCCAAATCACTGCACAATGTCACAGTTAACTACCTCGCTTTGAAGACAAATTATTGGTACAGCAAACCATTATGGAATACCGACCTCAAACTCTCACAACAGAGGGCGACGAAGGCATCATTGTTAGAATCCTTTACACCATATGTGCCAACGTTGCTGCTAAGCAGCTCGAATGGTCACTACATAACCCGTCAAGCGAATTGCCGCGTAATATTGGATAGGGAGGGAAACGCAAATATTAGTAATATTAAAACCAACCGAGCCATGTGAGTTTTGCCGCATAACGTTCTGTAAAGGTGCATTTCCAGACCACCCCTCATTTACGCTCCTTTCCACGCGCAGCCGTTGAGTTAGTACTTGTCAACGTACTGCAAGAAAGTAATGTTCTCGTCCTTCTTTATGAATAAGAATTTAAAATCACGCCAAACTGTGCTAGGCAAGTTTGGCTCACGGCAGAAAACCGTCTCTTTTACGAAAGTCCTCGCAAGACTTTTTGCGGGGGATATCGTTTTCACGCCTTCGCTCTCCGACGCTGGAACGGTGTATATAACGCAGTGCTATTCTGGTTAACTGTGCGCTTCGTTTGTCTCGTTCTGTCTGCAGAGAACAGCAGTTTTACAGGTCAGAGAGAGAGAGAGAGAGTGTGTGCTTCGACAGGCCTTTGCGTGCCATGGCAATAAAACTTTGCTATTTTAGCCCGCCAAAAAGCTAGTTTAGTCTGCTGCTTTTCGTTCTAATTTATTTACTCACCCTCAGTTTACTCTCCCTTTTCCCTCGAAGACTCACTGTAGTTCTGGGGCGTTCGTAGAAAGCGGAGCAGGTCTCTCCCCAAACGATCTCACTCGGTGTACTCGAGGAAAAAATTATTTTCAGAGCTTGTAGGTTCGCATACTGGGTGTTGTTAACTGGCTGACTCGCAGTATAAGCGGGATTACAAGCAGTTTACAATATTGGAAAAAAAATAAAAAAGGCTCGCGCAGCTTGAATAAAAAAAAAAAAGACAGCTTGTAAAGAGCGGCTCACAAGAGCTTGATGGTTTGCTATTCGGGATGAGATGTCAGGGAAAGCTGGAATAGTAAGAGAAAAAAAAAAGGAACAAACTACGTGCACACACTAAGAGGCACAGGAGGACTGTAAAACTATACAGCAAACCTGTGCACTCCAAGAACTGTTCTAGCGCACGAATTGTTTTTGAACCAGCGATGGTCATACGCTACGGTCCGAGTATATTTGTCCCAGAAAACTTTCTCGGAGTTCAGTTGGTTTACTGCAGCCTGTAAAGGTGCGCTGGGTGTTTTCGCCGAAGTGAGAACAGGTGCACTAAACACGTTCAATGTCTTCTTATGAAATACGAGAATCACACGTTAGTCAGATTGCGTGGCAAAGGCAGCGATACCAGAAAGCCCGAACAACTGCCTGTTACTGTTTCAACAATGTCTCATTTTAACTGGCTGCTCAAAGGCCGCGCTCTAAATGCTCTTATACTTTTATAATACAAAGGTACGCGAAAGTGCATTAACAGTGATACTAACGTAGTAGATCTTACTCTACATATTTTATCATGTTCATTGCATGAGTGGCTGTAGACTCATAATGATGCCATATACCTACCACACAAGACTGCCGCTCTGCTCTGTGACGTTATGCGTGCGTGCGTGTGAGTGTGTGTGTGCGTGTGCGTGCGTGCGTGTGAGTGTGTGTGTGTGTGTGTGTGCGTGTGCGTGCGTGTGTGTGTGTGTGTGTGTGTGTGTGTGTGTGTGTGTTTGTGTGTGTGTGTGTGTGCGTGCTGCCCCTCTCTTTCCTTTTTTTTTACTTCTCTTTCAATCTCCCCCCATTCCTTTCCCCAGTGCAGGATAGAATACCGGTTATGCTAAACTGGTTAAAATCCCTGCCTTTCCTCTCTCTCTTGTTTTCTTTTTCTTGCTTGTCTTTAGCGGAGCCGTCGTCCATAAAGACCATTTCTTTGTGCTCACTGATCTATTTGAGGTACTTTCAAAAGCCTGGGTCCGCTCTGCCTTTATCAAAGCAGGGGTATCAGAAGCGCGTAAAATCACTTGGGTTGTTAGCTGATTAAAAAAAAAAAAAAAAAAAAAAAAAAAAAAAACTGAGAGCCTGAAAACTACAAAAATAAAAAAAAGTCACATTATCTCAGTGTGAAGAGCCAAACGAAGCACCGAAGGTGGTCATTCTTGGATGCTTCGCACAGCTTATAATTGTCGAGTCTTTCTTCGGTAAAATATTCGGACCAGTTTACTTAATTCTAAACATGAATGCCCCTCATGCCGATGCTTCTCATCTCTATTGCAGGAAACAAGGAAAGAGAAAGACTTGAAAGCAGTTAGCTGGTTTTAACAGACACATAAAAGCATATGCTGTTGTCTGATTCCATAGGTCTATATGTTTAATGAGTCCTAAAATGACATCGTATTCTATAGCTTTATGATACAGATAAAAAAAAAGAACCATAGGTGTACAGTAGACTGCGCTGAGGCAGTAACACATGATCTCTATTGGTTAGAGTTGTAATTATCTGAAAAGCCTTAAATACGTTGTGATATAAAAAAAAGGGATAGTGTTTAAGCTTACAGACAGACAAAGGTGGAGGCGCCACTTGGCTTATTTAGTAAAAATGTAGGCTTTAAGTTATGCTTCTTTTCTTTTTCCGAGCAACCTTTGCAGCAAGCTGTAATTTCAACCACAGTTGTAGTGGCTCTTGACGAGAATAAATGGATGAAAAACAACCCATCATGTCGAACGCCTGCTATGTTTACCGGTTATGCATACCATTCCGTACTGGTTAGCAACTCTGAGCTCTCTTATAATATTAATTTACTTATTTACAGTACTGTGTATTCTGTCAACATCATCTTCAGCTCTCAAAGTTTCCTACTTGTGACGTGACTCTAACGCTAAATTTCTCCGGGACTCGGCGTGTTGCCGAGACCAAGCTCACTTACGCTAGCACTGGAGCAGGGCCTGTCGGGAGGAAACCCGAAACGGGCCACGTCCGAGGCTAGCTCAGTGTTGAGCTTAAGCTTGGGCTTGGGCGCTGTGGGTGGTGGGGCTTTCTTGGTCGCGCTGCTGCTAGTGCTGGTCGAACGGTTTGTCACTGTTGTAGTTGTGGAGAGCAGCGACCCGCCCGACGGCAGCTGCGAGGTCTCCTTCTTCGTCTCCGTCACACACTGCACGGTGAGGGGCAAACAACAAAATAAGAACGATTTACTCGGCCTGTGCCTGGCAGATTACATGTGATAGCCACTTGGATATGCCGTAAAAAATGTCCTGCACAAACCAAACAATGAAAGTACAACTACTGCGCTACACTGTGGGATTTATGCCTTACGCAAAATTGAGCCAATAATTCGTATTATTTCACTCAAATTCTGAACGCTAATGGATTTGGAATCGCAGTTACCTCTGATGAGTGCGCGCTCGTATAGGTGCACTTTTCCTGTAAAGCGTGCACCACTGCATGCATTGTCACACTGTGGCGAAACTAACGCAAATGCTCATTACTCGCTAATATTAAAGTGGACATTTTTTCACTTAGCATACGGCGTCATCTTGTCGGCTTGTATAGCTATCCGTGCTGTCCACGCACGCACGCACGCACGCACACGCACACACGCACGCACGCACGCACGCACGCACACACGCACGCACGCACGCACGCACGCACGCACACACGCACACACGCGCACGCACGCACGCGCACACACACACACACACACACACACACACACACACACACACACACACACACACACACACACACACACACACACACACACACACACACACACACACACACACACGCACACACACACACACACACACACACACACACACACACACACACACACACACACACACACACACACACACACACACACACACACACACACACACACACACACAGAGAGAGAGAGAGAGACAGAAAAGCGGGGAAAAAAATGTCCCATCCGGGAAAACGCACAATCCGAATTTGCTAAAACATTGTACAGGTTTCCCTCGATAACGATGTCGCGAACGTTGGAACAAGAAAATCGTACGTAATGGGACGGTATCAATGCCGGTTATACTGTATACCAGAGACCGGCACTGTTCTCTATGGAACTACACTATGCAACCAAAGAAAGGTAACTGAATATCCTCACTGCCGCAAATAGACGCCTTCAAGCGCGGAATGCACTTATTAAACGAAGCTTTCCTTATTTGGCTCCATCCGCAATGAGGGTTCCAATGCGGGCTTGTTGGGGAATCATTTGAACAGCTTTTATGTAGCACGGCAATAGACATCGACACGAGAAGGCACAAAAGCGCTTTGTGGTGTCCCTTTGTGCCTTCTCGTGTCCATGTCTATTGCCGCGCTACATAAAAGCTGTCCATCCCCAAAGTCAAGCGCTTTACCACCCCCAGTTTCTCGCCCAGCGAAGCGGGTTAATACCGCAGATGGTGTAATCATAACTGAGCCTGTACCGGAGACTGTAATCAGCGACTGTGTGGGTCATGTGTGTCACGCATAGGTTTTCGCATCGCGCTTTCGTGTCAAGTAGGCACGTTCTGAATAAGCTGAAAAACACCGCGCAGAATACAAATAATGTTCTTTCGCGTACTTGGTACTTGAAGGCAATATAAAGTTCGCACATCATGCGTATTTTTGCGTATAAATTAGCCTGCTAGCAGTGCCAAAATCTCGGAGTGGTGCGAGCGACAGTCAAACCTCTACTGCACTTAATAAGTGAAATTGTAGTCGCAGACTAGACGATTGCCTTCTTGAAGATCCGCAACAATCTCAAATATCGCTGCTGATGAAAGTAACAAACGCACTTCATAACAACAGGTCAACGAGGTGCTAGATGTATTCTCTGTCAGCCTTCATCTTACGCACTTGCAACATACGAGTATATGGATTGTGAGCATTTCTACAACGATAGTAGAATATACACGACATAATAGTTCAAAGAATCACTGCTCAACTTCAATAAATAATAATTAACCTCTTCAAGCTCGGCTTAAGCATGCTCTCACAGTCACGACTTACCGCTACCTTTGTCTTATGTATGAGCCACTCAGTGCCGGAATTTTCGCACTGGCCAAAACATGGTGGTAGCACCAACTGTTCATAATGCTTGTTAATACTCTTGTATTTATATTGCAACACGCAGACAATGGCTAGGCATGTGCAGGATCCTGAATGTTAACAATATTTGGTTTGTGCGTCTGGCTCTTTTTATCTTGTAGCTCCTACATTCCCCCAGCGTAGGAAACCGGATTTTCCGTTTTGGTTAACCGCCCTGCTTTTCTAAGTTCTTGATTTGCCAGAATTAGATGCAAATTGTTTATCTGGTATTCGGGAACCTATCGCGATGCCTTAGTGCCTTTCAAAATCAAGAATGACTCCTAATTCTGATTGCGTCAATTTGGGCGTTTTTAGGAATATTCTCGTGGCTTTCGTGTTTCATACCCTCCCTCCCTTCAATCAGCGCTCCCTACTAGTTGCGCAGTATTCTTAGAAATTGAAATTGAGCGTTCTATTTTTTTTTAATGGAAGACTACCATTGCGTGCTACCACCATGTTTTGGTAACCGGTGCCAAGATTGCAGAAATGGGAAAGAAAGGTAGAGACAGTGTATCAGCGTTGAGTACTACAGTGGACGATTTAATGCTCCACTGACAGTCTGGTTTAACATTCATGGTATGTGCTAACATCTTCACGAAGATGCATTCCTAGCATGAAAAATTTGTTTAGTTATATAAAATTTGTTTTCAAGGATACATACAGCAGGGCATGTGCTGTATCTGGAAAAAAAAAAAGAAAACCAGGTTTGCGCGGAACATGCAGCATATTCAGAGCGAAAGCTGGAGGAGCGGCCTGTATAGTGCCCGTTGTAAACTCTCTTGAGACACCTACTACAAGTACACTTGCAAGGCACCTACTACGCCATAAATAAGCATAGTTTTGTGAAGTGAGGAAGTACCCCCTATACCATAATTCATCATTCTACGAAGAAGCGAGGTACACATAGGCAAGTCATTCCAAAATGACTTCTTTTTAGGTGAGTTGGTGCTTAGATTGCTGAGGTATGCCCGACTGTGGAGCAAAATACATTTCGCGCCACATTTCGCGAAATGTATTTTGCACCACAGTCAACAATACCTAAGCAATCTGTAAGGCATTAGGTGCACTTTGTTGATGCTGTGGCTGATGACAATGACGAATTATGGCTGAGCCCTTTCTAATGGGTGAGAAGTTTTAAAACACCCACTCGCTACGCAATTCGCATTGTGTGACGCCTGGTGGTTATTTTACTTTTCTACCCCGCTCTATTACATCTGTTGACGCGATTCCTTGCCCGACATGAAGCCTGTATAGGGTCGGTTTTGCGAAGGGAGTTTCAAGCAGTTTCGGCGTGGCGTTGTCTTAGAATACTCGACTGCCACGCAGAGGGCCTGGGGTCAATCCCGCGGATATTTTTTTTTTACTGTGCGCGATAGCGCTAACGGGCACCGATGGAGGCGACGGCGGACTACTACGCCACCAAAATCGGCTGTTGTGATCTCATAACAGCTTTCGCTATAGGGCGGGTAAAAGTGGGCCGCTTGAAAGTAAGAAAAAATTACTCTGTGTTCATGTGAAGCGAGGAAAGTATGTACAGACATGGCACCATATCTATTTCTCTTGTGCCTTCTTTGAGGTAAAGTACACTTCGAGACACAAATTGTATTAGATAAAAATTGTTTTATTGAGCGATGTGGTACGTCTGTAGTAAATAGGCTCTGTGCATTATTTCAACGTAGTAGTGAATGAGAGAGGTCCACGAGGTCGTCACAGCCAAAAACCGCCGTCCCCGGCTTGCCAGATCAGTTGTGAGAGGACTCAAAGCTGCTGGTCGATGAGAAGGTCTGCTTCGTGTACTTCATTTGCTGCAAACGAGAGACAAACGCACGTATTAAACAGGGACCGTGTATGAAACAGTATTGCATGTGGCAGTACTTATCGCCTTCATAAAAATCCAAGGAATAGAGATAGAG
Source organism: Rhipicephalus appendiculatus (assembly GCA_030522465.1). Taxonomy (NCBI): domain Eukaryota; kingdom Metazoa; phylum Arthropoda; class Arachnida; order Ixodida; family Ixodidae; genus Rhipicephalus; species Rhipicephalus appendiculatus. The sequence goes on along the minus strand of JALIZH010032945.1, from coordinate 9,838,944 downwards.
ATGTCCGAATATCGAATGTTAATCTCAAGCAACGAAAAAAATTGGGGTGGACTAGTCGAATAACGATTGACAATGTGAGAGCTCTTAAGTTGGCTTAAGGTAGGTCGAGCCAACAAGGCTTCTCATTTAGTTGAGCTTCAAGCTACCGCACTTGAGCTTCAAATGCCGCTGGTGTAGGGTTCAGATCGCTGTTTGCGCTAAGTGGCCCCCCAACACGAGAAACAGCTACATCTGACATAGACAAGGCATTGCGATGGACAACTTTAGGCATGTATTAACAAACGTTCACTTCTTCAAGTGCAGTTCACGAGTGGCTGTTGCGTCGACAATGGTCTCGTTGTGACTATTACGTCCATTACTGTTGAGGCGAGCTGGCGCCTTGATAACGGCCGATGATAAGTTTTGGAAAATACGGGTCCTCGGGATGAACACACAAAGCTGTTTGTTCGCGAGTGCTCTTTTACGACTCGACGGCGTCCTTCACTAATATGGCTAACACTACAATAGGCTGGCACGTCCTTTCACAAACAATCCTTAGCGTAAGAATTATTTTGCGCATTCATGCTCTGGACTTGTACTCACAATAGAATTTTGCGCTAGAGTTGTTCTTAACTGCAGATGGCAATCAATCTTGACGCTTGGTCCTATCATTAGCGAAAGTGGCCGTGCTATGGCGAAGAAAAAAACTGAAGGACGAAAAGTGAAATTGGCCTCTGGGGTCGAACTTAAAAAAAAAAAAAAAAGGAAATTAGTTTTTAAGTGTTTTTTTTTTTTGCCATTGGCTAGGTGGCTTTGTTTATAGCTTGTCCATTAACAATATTGTTTTCAAGTATCTCTTAAAAAGAATTTGCGCATAAGTGCTCTTTTTGAACGCGAGCTCTGTGTCCGTATTAAGAAAAACGAATTACGCTAGAATTGTTCGTAAGAGCGAAATCCAGCCAATTCTAATGGTAGACATATAAGCAAAATTTTTAGGGAAAGGGGCCAGATAGTGACAAAGAGCACTAACGTACGACAAGCTCTCTGAATTCAATCCCTGGTTCTTAATATAACGAAAGAAATACAATCTTGAGAGCTATAGAATATCATCAACGTCATCACCAAATACACGTTTTAGAAGAACGCCTTATCGCGAAAATATATTATTGTTTTAGCCTCATCCTTAGCTTGATCGAAATGCGGCCCAAATTAGTAACGATAATTAAATGGTTAATTACACTCTTATCGGACGCCAAGCGTATATATCTTCTGAGAATACCGGAGGTACAGCGCGCTCCTAGTAAATGACAAAGTGCGAGAAAAAAAAAAAAAAGGACTGTTAGAACATGCGGTCGTAGGATCGCGCAGATATTAACTAGACATATGGGGCTCAGTCTGTCGTCATGGGCTCACGAGCGCTTGCTGAACAACTTGAAATTGTAGTGACTCCATAAGGTTACTCGAATTTTTTTTTTTCGATGTTCAGGTTCAAACTAGCGCTACATTCAAAACCACTGTGCACGAGGAACAAGCAGTTATAAAGCGGAACGGTCAATAACGTGCTCGCTCGACTACAGTTCTAGCCAGCACGTTATCGTGGTACGGTACGAGAGAAAAAAATGCCATAACTACACCTTGCTGAGGAACGCAAAACTCACCTGCTGCGCAGTTGTCTTGACGACCCTCTGGGATTCGTTGGACTCGGTGGACGACTGATGCACCATGGAACGAGTGTCCTGCATCATCTTTCGCACGGCTTGACTGGACTCGCTGACCGTCTGGTCGCCGTGCGTGGCCACGCGTTTGGACTGCTGCGTCTCGGTGCGGGACTGCGTGGTTTTCTTCATCACCGTCTGACCCTCGTCGGTCTCGCAGCCGGCGGGCACCATGATGCCGCTACCAGAATCAGTTGGGAGCTTCAGTTGCATCTCCAGCTTGGCGCCCAGCGGCACGTTGATGACCGAGCCGGGCGTCAGCGGAATCTTGGTGCTGTCCTCCATCGCGCTCAGAGGTGGTACTTCGACTGCGGCGTTCGACTGCTCGAGTGCTCGACTCGTGGGTCGACTGAGATTCAGAGTAGGCCTATAAAGCGGCGCCCCGGGCTGCGTCAATTGTAGTCGCGGAGAGGGCGGAGATGCGCTGGCTTCGCGGAAGGCGGAGTTTCGTCAGCGTGACGTGTTGTAAAAGCCAAGCACATCTACCGAGAAGCAGCGGGAAAGGGGAGGAGCAACACCAGGAGGCTCTTCTCTTCCGCCGACCCAAAGAAAAGAAAAATCTAGATGGTAAAAAGGTAGTTTTCCGGAGCCTTCAAGCTCGCGCTGTTTCCTGTCGATTTAGTCACTCATTTGGAAGTATGAAAATATGGACGCAATTAATGACACAGGGGGGAGTTCTTTTGCTTCTTTGTTGCTAGAAGCCAGTGTAGAGAGACTGTATGCCCGGGGGTTTAAAACGGGCTGGAATGTCGTTCTGTTTGTCTGCCCTCCACAGACACCGCCGGGTGAGCGAGACGAGAAGGGGCCGTTTACAAGGGAGAGGAGGCCCTCCCCGCACTGATGCGTCGGCTGCGCTAAACTTAGCGCGGCTTCGGCCCGAAAGATGTTGCCCCGCGGCCGCGTAACTGGAGACCGGGTTCAAGCTGGTGCCGCAGTCATTACGCAGTTGGCTTGATCTAAAACAATACAAAAATATGCGCTGTGCAAGTGCCAAGCTCGCGGCTGAACTGCGCGTCCGGGGAGCATGGTCATGCTCACCCACATGGCCGCTGCCTCGCGAGGAATCCAGCGCGCGTGGCAAAGCCTAGCCACGCCGAGGTCGCCCTGAGTCACCTGTGGGTTGCGTCAATTTTGGACCCGGTGTCGAAGTCGGGAGTCAATGCTCACGTGGATATGCCGGGGAGCGTGCGAACTGTTTGTGCTTGCTGCTTGCACCAACTGGTGACGAGAAGACAGTCAGCACTTCTTGAAGAACGCGCGCTCATGCGTTGCGAAATTTCTGTCATTTGACTATGTTTTTTTTTAAATTTCGGCAACTGGCAATTCGTATTATCAAGTAGAGTGAGCTATGTTACTAAGTTTACCATAATGTCGTGCTATGTGCAAATATCGAAGGCTGCGAAAAAAGAATAAAACTGCGAAAAGCTAGGAAGGAAGTGAACTCACTGGATATGTACACAGCGAGGGGCGAAAGTTACAGAAAGGTCTCTCTATGACAGAGGCGAAAGTACGTAACGAAAACAGGATGCGAAAAACAATAATTCTGTGTTTGCTCGAAGGATATAACCAGTAATTCGAACAGTGTTGTATCGAGACTCGAATATATACCAACATAGCACACACATTTTTAACCCTTTCGGCCCTGGTGTCCTATAAGAAGGACACGAAGAAAAATTGCTCTAAATTCTGGCATAAATAAAGTACAGTAAAAGAAGAATCTGATTTATCCTTAATGCCGCTGTGCCAGCATTGGTAGTAGTTATTTCATCATTGTCGTCCTGGGAACTCTGCAGAGTTCAAAGCAAAATGTCGGAAGATGAAAAAGACTACAACAGCATGAAGTGAATTTACGATAATATTTTGCTTATTGACCACTCTCTCGGTAGTTATCGTGAATTTTTCTCTTGTTCCTAAGATACTGAAGGGCTCACTTACCAATGAGAATTTTTCTAATAACTTTACGCGTAGCCCGCAGCAATCTACAATCTTCATGTTCTACAGATATAGGGCACCAGTGCTTAGCGGTTGTCAGGGCTTTGAATGCATCCTAGGCTGTGTTGCTTGTGTCAGCCTCCGATATTCTGTTATTCTTTTCGTGAGGCGAGAACTGATTCCGGATTGCTTTAATAATTATCAAGACGACTTTGATAGGTGAGATTGTTGTATATAATGCACCTGAAAAAGTTTGCTGCACCATATAAATTTCGCCTTAGGTAGCTAGAAGATGATGACGATGAGTTACTGCAGCTTGTTATTGCAGGCATAGGCGAAAATAAGATTACCGAGGTCCCTTATGAACTTCAGACGACTTGAAGGCGAAATTATACGGTCACGTTATATTGCAGCGAAAACCTGTAACTAGCAGTAAAGCAGAACATCAGGCTGGTCCGATCACTGGCAATGCGACCCCGTCGTCTTCGTCACGAGCTGGTCATCATCATCTTTCCCACAGCGCCACATACAAGGCCTGCCAGGAACGATACTACCTCATCTTATACTCGTGGCAATATCACCCTTTCAAGGCGTGCTTAAAAAGTATCCTTGAATGTGTGCACAGAAAGTACGTGTTGCTTTTCTTTATTCAAATCATATCTTTTTGCGTACGCTGTTTGCACATTGAAGAGTTCTAGTAGTACTCGCTGTTGGCTGGTTGGTGCATGTCTGGAACCAATAGTCAACTTCGCGCCAAAATCACGACCTCACAGACACACGAAAACACATAGACAGGAACGCATGGAGCGCCCGTCTTGTTTATGTGTTCCTTCGCATTTCTGAGTGGTCGTGATTTTGGCACGAAGTTGACCATTGATTGAAAAAGGTCCTCCGGCCAGCGTGCGCCCTTTACGCGTTATTCCATAGCCGTCAGTAGGCCGAGTCACGTGAACGCCGCATTAAAAGAATTTTTTTTTTCAGTCGCGCGGACGTCGCAAAGACGAACTGAACGCACAGCTCGGCCCGCCTCGAGCCACGCTTGCGAGGAACGCTGCTGTCATCATTTTTTTAAAAAATCTCGTGAACGCCACGAAAACGCCCGCTGTGCGCGCTCAATGCACGCAGCTAGCGCTCACTGAGCCACAATTGGGAAGTGACGCGGATATTTTTTGTACCATTTCGGGATCACGCGGGATATTTCGTCTCATGAGACGTATAAGACTTTCGTCTTCATAATGTCGGTGGAATGGAGGACTGTGCAATCTACAACGATGTTAGATCTGACAAAGTGACTAATAACTACGCGGAGGCCATTGAAGTGCATTAGAAAAGGGAAAAAAACTTGCTTTTTCGGCGTTTCAGACGCTTTAACTATGGTTTGCTATTATGCTAGCTCTACAGCATTTGTATGCGTTAACAATATATAATTAAAAAGAGTTATTTCAAATTACAGCCTATTGGCACTTTGCAAACACTAAGGCCCGGTTTTCCATGTATAGGACGTGGTGCCGTTTTTCTTATATACTGATGGGGCGTTTGAAATATATTATTTTCATGCTCTTTAGGGGCTAGGAGAGCGATACCTACAAGAAAAAAAATTTTTGCCCTTTAAAAAAATTTAGAGCTGAAAGGTACATGCTGGTTTGCCAAGGGATCTGAAGTGGTAGATATGGGGCAAATTATGATTTTGTTGAAACGACTTTTGCGGGCTGTAACTTCACGAGCGGTGAGTACGTAATGTGCCCGACGGTGCCCGACGATGGTACGTGTGAATTAACAAAAGATGATTAAAATGTCCACTTCGCGCACAGTTGCTGTGATTATTAGGTCACTTATTAGACTTCAATTTAAGCTCAGCCTCTTGGTTTTGAGTCACTGAGATGCTGCTTCCGCTATTCAATGACAAATAAAACAGGAAGTTGAGCGATAATGCAGAATATGTAACTCGAAATATGCGGACGGCGTGTCGCCGTGACGTCAAACAACCAGGAAGTGCGCTTCCCGTCGGGCAGAAATGTTCATCGCGCTCGTTCTGAGTCACATTAAAATGAATATGTTCGTCCATAAAGCAAACTGTAGAAAGTTCTACCCTAAAGTTTAAGTCGCATCCCCAACGGTTTCTCTTTTATAAGTGTATAGTAAGAATGGCGTGAAAATGGATTACTTGAGGCCTGTGTCCCTGAATAGGCTAGTATTCTTTTTTTTCCCAGGAGCTTTCACTGGGATAGCGCATCGCAGAGGGTTTGTCAGGGATTGTCGAGGGGGCGGCTTTATTCCTATATTACACTGTATTAAATAATGAAATAAGACAAGTCAGGCAGCAAGAATTATCGGAAATCCTGAAATCATAGGTATGTAATTCGACAAAATTCAATAACAACGAAAAAAGAATAATGAAGATACAAAGCAATTTCCAATGTCTATAGCAAAATAGCAAAAAGCTAACAGAGCAAATGAGTTCATAAAATAAACTGCTGTTAGACAACACACTAATGGAATCACTTATAAGTAACGTGAGGCACAGAAAAAAAAAACAGCGAATTTTTAAATTTACTATCTACGAGAAGATCTCGCGGAGCCTTGAGAGCCAGTCTACACTTTTGAGAGAATCACCAAGGTCCTAAAAGACTGCGAAACATCTCGCACTGTTTGTAATAATTCGGGCACTCAATTAGACAGTGCTCAACAAAAGGTTCCACTGGTCTGCTCCTATGGCACTCAGACGATCTCGTTTTCATCTTTTAATGCATGTCTCGAATGTATTGAAACAAGACTCGCACTAAGCCATCGCGTCAATCCACAATGACGAGCTTTAGGATGTTTTTCTTCGGCGCTTTTCGTGCTGGAAGTTGCACCCTTACATTCGTGCAGCTCACGCTAATGTAGAAAATGCACGGTTGAATGCGTGAACGGGATTCGCCAGCGACAGCCTATAAATCAAGAAGAATGCGCATGTGCTGCGCGTGCTACACACACGAATGCATGTGCTATGGTCCGGTTGGTTACAAAAAAGATTTCCACGAGCACAATGACGTCCGTCTTATATGGCGCTCTTTTCGCTGACGGATTTCTCGTTTCTTGGGGTTTTCTTTCATCCTCTGAGTAGCTTTTGCGAGTTGGCGCAATTGCGCAGTCCGACATCTTCTGTTGTGAAGAAGTTCACGGCTTCTTTCATTAGCGGAGGCTTGGAGTGGATGACCTCCCTTTTCAACGATAACCAGAACAAAGAATATGCATGCGATCAACTAGGAACAGGAAGCCGACCATGTTTGCGAAGTATTTTCTGTTATTTTGTTCAGAAAACGCGATTTTTTTCGGATGCGTGAACTCGCACAAGGACAGCCTAAAATCCAGCAGTTCCGACTATTTCTGTTTGAGTCGGCGGCAGACATTGTTGGCTAACACAGTGCTTGCATATTGTGTTCTGTCACAGCTTGTACTTGAGGACGACTTATATCCAACCACTGCGCAAGCGCAGAGATTAATTTAGCGCTGTCTCCTCTTCTTCGGGTGGGCCACTGCGGTTTTCTTGGCAAGCTTCGACGCGACTAGCGTGCGCTCTTTCTTGGCGAGCAGATAGTCGGCTTTGTTTTTACTGACATGCCAACAGCGCTCGAGCGAATGGCTGCTTTTAGCTGTTTTCTGCTGTCACCACAAGCCATCCCTCTTTTATTTGTTTGGTCGGGGGGAAAGTAAGACAGAGAGAAGTACTTAGCCACGCGTGAGAAACACAACTTTTGGCAAGATAACTGAGGTTCCCGTCACTTCTTTTGCCAGTTCGCCTGTTGCTCCTCATGTAGCAGATTGCGTGTTCAAGTTTTAACACCGCGGACTTAACGGTAAGCGCTGAAGACAATATTCTTTTCCTTTTTTATGGTACGATCTAGCGGCCATTAGATGTAAGTTACTTCAGTGGAAAGAATGTAGCCCACAATTTCCTCTAACAGTCAACAGCTTCTAATATACATTTTTTTTCTGATTAGCGTGTGTTGGTTGCGAGTAGTGCCACAGTTTGTCCTTCCTTCCTATCTTGCCTGTCGGCGCTTGGTCCTGTAGATGTAGAGTTCAGTCGATGAGCATCACCTTGTGGGACGTCACGTGGTTACCTTTCGCAAGTTAACTTTCCGTGCTGCAGCATTCTTTTCCACTTGATGGTACTGTGCTTTGGAAACACGACCGATCATGTGGCAGGAAATGCGGGGCTGCAATTCCAAACAGGCCGGAGTTGGAGGAGGAGAGTGAAAGGGGTGACCGTGTGATTGACCCGTGCGATCGTTATCTTAGCTTTTTTTTTTTTTTTTTCTGCAGGAAACGGCGCCGCCAGCAGTAACGGCAGATGCTATGGGCCATGTTTCCATAATTTTTGCGCACCGGAATGTTGCTTACGACGCGATGGGGACAGCCCCGAACTCAAGCAGAACTTAGTGCTTGAACACCGAAAAAACAGAACTTAGTGCTTGAGCACAGGCGAAAGATGTGTGGGCTGCTTCTTGCACTGCTTATTCTTCCTTACTGAAATGGCCCTGAACCACCTTTTTGGAGCTTGATGAGACAACACATTCTGCAGATAAGTGACAAAGCTGGGGAACATATGAGGCAAATGTAGTTGTGCGCGGCGTCAGGAGCTCGCGAGCTAAGCGCAAGTATGACTTCTCTCTAAACGCCCTCCTTTCGAAATGGAGGCGGTGGGCCGGCCGACGCTGGTTATCCACTGAAGACATCGAGAAGATTTTCACAGAGAGGTAGGATTTGCCGATCGTTGACGGGAAGCAGGCAGGATGCTTGGATCAGTGCGCTCTTTCTAACTGTTACTATGTATAATAATTGACGCAGTTAACTGAACAGGCTGTTTGTAGTAGAAAATTGCGTTTCGAATTTTGATAAGAATTTCGTAGTTCTGAGAGAAACTGTCTGTCACCTCCGCAAGCTCGGGAATGAAAAGCACCAGCGTAGGTTGGACGTTTCTACCAGTTGTTGCATTCTCCCTCGGAACGCAGAACGTAGAACGCCTATGGGAAAGGCAAGCATTGCACTCGTAATTCCTCCTCTCGTTCTACGTCTGATATATTTCAGAGAGACGATTTACTCGCTTCAAAGAACTCTCGAGACTTTTGAAAAAAAAAAAAAAAGAGGTGGTTGAAGGTCCCTATGACTAAAACAACAACAACAACAACAAAAAAAAAAAAATGGGTGGAAAACTTGGTCACCAGTAAGGACCGCTTTCCCAAAAATGTAGATATGAGAAACAGCCACAACAATAGCGACACCTCAGCATCATGTGCTATACAGGAAAGGCTGAATGAAATTAAGCGTCCGTGTAGATTTGAAACGTTCTGGACGTTAGTGCAGTATATTGAACAAATAGTGTATAATTGTACTGATATACTGTTTCCTTCCTTTAAGAAGCTTTTTACCCGCATCGGTTAGATTCCAATGACCGACGACTATGCTCACCACACTTGACCTCGCGTCTAGATGAGTTTCAGCTCAGAGAGCCCTCTTGTTATTGAAGACGGCACGTTTAGACTTACGGTTGTAGAATAGATAATGTCACCATGCACTGCGTAAATATTTTTTTATTATTGTGCTAATTTCTGGACCATATGCCGCACCAGAAAGACCTCACTATTGTGTAAAAACACAAATTTATGCCTCTTCCTTATTAACGCCATAGCGTTAAAGAGCTCGTTTCGCAGAAATTAAGGGGTCGGCGTCGACGTCCTTTGTTGTGAGCGAAAAATCATAATCTTGTCCGTGACCGAAAAATCCGAGAAAGATGCAAATAAAATTAATAAGAAAAATCTTCGGTTCGAGGGATAATCGAACCCATGCTGTCCTGCGTGGCAAGCAGGTGTTCCACCACAGAGCAATGCTATTTCCTGAAGTTGATTAGAAAAAAAAAAAACACTATGTGAATATCATGTACTGGAAGGAGTGTGTAAGTAATATTGCGTGGCAGAAGCATAGAATCGCGCCATACGTCAAAACATGGGAATTGCGCTACGTTTGGGTATTTTAAAGGCCAACCGGATTACAAAGCGCTGAGACATATTTAATCATCATCAGAGTCAAAAGCATCAACAAAGTGAGCAGCTGGGTAGGTTTGCGTATTGCCTTACGGACGCGTAGTGGGCCCTTCGCTGATTGGCAAAAGGAAGAATTATGGCGTATTGGGCACTTAACAACTGTACTCGCAGTAGACATTCTAGGATAATTTGAAACGGCCACTGTTACGCGCACAGTCATTCGTTTCCTTACTGTACGCTTGAGACATACATGCACCGAGAACCGAAGCTATTAATTGAGAAGGCGATGAGCACAGGGCCCGATTACGCTATCGCGTTCTACTCTTGAAGGCGAAGCTCAAGCGCCCTCCAAGTTTTATTGTTATTTTGTTTTTCTTCTCAAGGGCGTGAGCTTATACCCTTTTATTTACATTTTCGTCTCATTTATCCACGCCTTAGGCGGAACGTAAACGCGTAGAGCATCACAACGAGCGCAGTTTTAAACGCGGGACATTCTTGAGGGTGTTCTATTAGCACTAACGATGCTTACGTCATTTATATGAACAAATGGAATTTCGGCCGCATTGGTATTTTGTATTTGGTAAAGTGTTTATTCTTAACACGATTTTAGCATTTATTGAGAAAATGCAACTGCCTCATGTGCACGCTTCAAGGATTCATATGAATTCTATAGGGGTTTGTGTATGTGTCTGCATAACCATGCTAGTTCTAAGAACGAAAGAAGGGGAATGGATCAAGGGCTCGTTTGTTTGTTAGACACAACCTAATGAGATTAACAGACAGTGAAGCCAAGGAAGACGTAAGGGTCATTATTTGTAGTTTTTAACTGTAGTGTAGTAATTATGACATAAATGCAAATGAATGAAAGTGGACGAAAAAAATCCCCGCATCTCCACGAAGTGAATGATGACGAGTGGTCGATGCTAGGTCCTAAAGGTGCATTAATGTCTACGTCGAAGTCGCCGACTAGTATAAAGGACGGACGGACGGACGGACGGACGGACGGACGCATGCACGCTCGCACGCACGCACGGACGGACGGACAGACGGACGGACGGACAGATGGCGCAGGCTCTCGGTGTTCCGTAACCAGTGGCAAAAGAAAAATGCCATGAATGAGTCTTTGCCGCTGACACTTCAAATTCTGGCACCGCAAGGGCTGGATACCTTGATTCGTTGGCCTTGTGAGTCACGCCCTGGCACAGTCAGCTTCTGGCGTGTCCAGGGTGATGCTTCGTGACTAATTTCACGCAGAGCTTGGTGAAATCAGCTCTTGGGGCTTTGAAAACTCAAGCAAGAGTCATTTACCGCAGATGTCTTGAATTTTGAGGGCCGCAGCTGTAGCTTCGGTGTTTTTGTCAAGCGTTGAAGCCTTCGGCAACGAACTGACGTAATGTTTGTCCTAGCTGAGGCGTTTAGAAAAACTGATGGCACGAGTAACTAAAGCAAGATATGCCTTGAGAAAAGGAGCGAAGTCTCAGCCACGTGCCAAAATTTTGACAAGTGTAGATGCGTTAGTCGAGAAGAAGCCGACGAGCAGGAGAACTCTTGCTAAAAATATCGCACTGGGCTGTCTTGTACAAACGTAGAGCTTACGGTATCCATTTCTTATTTTCATTTTTCTTTATGTCATATAGAATGGTACACAAATAAAAACAGTTACTGAAGTAGAGAATCGAGATTCGCAAGATATGTGTAAGTAGTTTGTGCTCGTGAGCTACTTGAAATAGTTGTCGTAGTTATTGGACCTGCGCTTTGAAAACCCCCCGTGTGGTCTGAGTTTGACTGAGTCCGGGCGAGTAATATTTTGGTGAGTTTGAGGCCGAGTGAGTCCGGTTGAGAAAACTTTCAGTGAGTCTGAGTCCGAGTGAGTCCGGTTGAGGAAAACTTTGGTGAGTCTGAGTCCGAATGAGCTCAAAATGTATTTCTTGAGTGAGCCTGAGTGAGCCTGAGTGAGCTGTACACTTTTTTGCCGATCTACGGCTCTACTTACTCAACTTAGCTTTACTATCAGCCCTTATGTATGTTCACGTTTATACTCACGCCGACTCACGCATACTTCAAAGCACCAGCGTTCATACGCCAGCTCAATATTTATTGATCAGAGGCGTGAGTTACGGAGGATCGGGAGGGGTGCCGTGACTCCCGCCCCCCCACCCCGGAAAACTCTTTCCCGGGAATTTTCGATAAAAACATTTCATGTGAGTTATCTCTTTAAAAAAGTCCTTACTGGATTGCAACCACTGATAAGGTACGAGATGAAAAGGCGCCAAGTACAGCACCGATTACGCGAGGTATTGGTGTTAAAGAGCATTTACACTCAGAAGTTCAAAGAAGCCAATTGTACGCTAATGGACTCATGAGTCGGCTTACTCAGACTCACGGAGACTCAGATGGAGCCGTGAGTCTGAGTCTGAGTGAATCCGGCTGGGAAAAATTTTCGTGAGTCTGAGTCCGAGTGAGTCCGGCTGGGAAAAATTTTTGTGAATCTGAGTGCGAGTGAGTCCGGTTGAGGAAAAGTTTGGTGAATCTGAGTCCGAGTGAGTCCCAAGGGCCAAACATATTTCATGAGTGAGTCTGAGTGAGCTCCACATGTTTTGCCGACCTATGCTGATACGAAGACGAAATCCGGTAATACTCGTGCGCTTAACGTTTGCTGCGCACTAAGAAACCTTATGTAACCAGAGCATTATTCGAGTCATGTCCAAGGTACCGCATCGGAGCCCAACAGTCTCCTTGCGGTACCTTGCACAGAACAATGCCAATAATTAATAACAATTTCGGTACGCTTAAAAACTTGGAGGACGCTTGAGCTTCGCCTTCAAGAGTGGAACTCAATAGCGTAATCGGGCCCATTCGCATCACCTTCTCAATCGCTAGCCTCGCTTCGCTTCTCGGTGGACACCATACCCCGCGAGGAAAGGAACATCTGTGCGCGTAACATTGGCTGTCTCAGACTATCCTGGCAATGCCTACTGCTAGTAGAGTTGCGAAGTGCCCTCTACGCCAAAATTCTTTCTTTTGCGAATCGGCGAAGTATCCACTACGCGTCCGTAGGGCAACACGCGCACCCACACAGCTGCACGCTTTGTCGATGCTGTTGTTGTTAATGATGGTTTATTATGCTTGTGCGCTTTGTAATTGGTGGGCCTTTAAACAAACCGCACGTTGCGCAATGCGCATGTTTTGACGCTTGGTGCGATTCAACGCTCCTGCCACGCAACATTACATGTGTTAAGGAGACTCCTCGCACTACATGACGTTCGTATAGGGTTTTTCCGCGAAACAATTTCAAGCAGTGGTGTGGCTCTGTGGTAGGCCACGCAGAAGTCCTGGGTTTCGATTACCACTCGAACCTAATATTTCTATTATTTATTTATTTGCATCTCTTCCCAAGTTTTCACTCATCAACAACGTTGATTTTTCTCTCACAACCAACGACACCGACACCGGAATTTCTGCGAAATGAGCTCTTTAACGCTATGGCGTTAATTCGCTAAAGAGAGGCAGAGAGAAATAACTGTTAAGGATAAGACAGAGAGGTTGTCCTTGACTGAGGCCGGTTGGCTACCCTGTACTGGGCAAGTTGACTCAAAGATAAGAAGGAGGATGAAAGACGTTTACGCTTTGCCTGGACACGCACGTAATGAAGCGTATTAGCGTCTCGAATCGGGTGGTTGGTACATACTGATTTTGGAACGAAGAAATAACGCTAGAACAAGACGAAGACGAGAGGTAAAATCCTGATGAAAAGATCGTCTTTAGCGCACGTCACAAGCTATCTAGCCTCTGCAAGTGGATTAATGGCGAACAAGCAAAGACACTTTGCAAAAAAAAAAAAAATAAATTCACGCGCACCAATTTGTTGAATGCCTAAACATTGTTGTATGTAGGTAGTCTTGCAAGATAACTGTAAGAAATATGAATGCGAACCCATTTTAAAGAATGTAAAATACTAGGCACTTAGGCAGAGCAATGCCAGCGCGAAACTTTTCATGGCCTTATGTGTCTAAAAAAGTGGATATTGTTGTGTCAGCGTTGCTTCGATCTTGCTCCACAAAAATGAAATGGATGTGTTTATCAAAATTGTGACTTAGCATTGTATACAAGCGATATATTGTTCCCTGATATGTATTGATTATGTTTTTCGTGCATTTATCCGACGTTTATCGACGGTTGTTAGTCAGCAACGTGTTTGTGTCCTCTCGTCTACTCTTCGTCTTGTTCTAGCGATATTTCTTCATTCATAAACGCAATGAAGCTTTTATCGTCCGGCTCACCAAAAGCAGTGATGTACGCTGCTTTTATAAAGAAAACCAGAAGCGCTCGTATTCACAAAAATGTCTTGCGCTAGAATTGTTCGCAAGAGAAAAGTTCAGCCAATCGTTACACTGGTCATACCTATCAGCAAAACCGCATCTATATTTTCGTCATATTTGTACTCCTTATTAAAAGTTATCTCTGTATATATTTGAGCATCTCTTTAGTTTTGTTGGCGTTTTGCCAACTTACCCGATTTATAAGGTTAGCTTGGGCGAGTTGTTAAGCTTTCAGGTCGTTCATGTTTTTGTTTTTTTTCAGTGTTCTTTGCTACTCATGCTGGCTTAAAACTTTTTGTTTGTTTGTTGTAGGACTTACTTTCACGTTTCGTGTTTGTTGCTGAATGAAATTAACGCCAGAACCGTAAGTGGCGGGCATATGACCTTTGAAATCTACAGATCAGACAGATAGATATAGATATAATTCCAATGTGCTTTAATGAGCTTTGGTGTAGTTGTAGGCGCAGAACAGTACAGCGGTGTCATTGTGACAAAGAAAAGAAGCATACTATATAGTAGTCCAGGGCCCCTCATCACATAGTTTTCTTACCTCTATAATTCCTTGCAAGGAAAAAGTTCTAGTTAATCCTCATGTTGGACATATAATTAGTGAAGGCGGCGGACCAACCATCGAGGAATGGTAAAACAAAATAATGTTTTTAAGGAAATTAAGCAAGTTGTGTGCACTTCTCAAATGCGAGCTCTGGGGTGCTATGCAGGGTGGCCCGAGTTTGGCGAAACTCGGAATCTTTCCGAGCTCTGGCGACACGCCCTTTTGAACGAGCTAACAGTACGAAATGGTCAAATCTATCCCTCATCGTGCGCTGCGTTCCATTGGTTAAGATGGAACGCGGGGTCACGTCGCGGGTGGTCGACGAGGCTGGGTGGTGTCTTCAAACCAGAGCAGAGGCATCTTCTTTCATAAACCAAATCAAAGAAGATGCCTCTGTCGTTCCACTGAGTGCAGAAGTGCACCCACGCAAGAAATGTGTCACAGACTTTTGCAAACGATACTTTTTTAGAGGTAACGGGCTGTTTAAATCCATTTTCAAACCTTTGATGTCTGCACTAAGCATCCTTTAGAACAGGGGTCTCAAACACGCGGCCCGCAGGGCCGCATGCGGCCCGCGAGGCTCTGGGTTGCGGCCCGCGGCCCGCACATGAGTGTCTTCACCCCACTTTTTTGTTCTTATTAGGTATGTTCGTAGCTACACAGACCTCATTGGTCTCAGGGAGGCATCCCATGTTCCCCTTGTTTTGAAATATAACCATGAAACAAAAATTATATTTCACATCGGCGTCCTGATATGAGTCATATTGGATATCGATATCGACATGTTGGAATCCTGGCACCAAATCTCCTTCAGAAATGACCTGTATATGAGATATGGGAAAGCTTTCTTTCAAATGACAGCGTTTTCTCGCAAATTGAACTACAGCCCCCCCCCCTCCCCCCCCCCGCTCTTACTTGCATCACTCACCCGGCCCTTGCGGGACTAAATTGCGCGACTGCGGCCCGTTGGCTGAGGTGAGTTTGAGACCCCTCTTTAGAATAATCAGCCCCGTGGCCTCTGAGATTAGTTGCGGCCGAGCGCCTTACAACACCGTGGCCGGAAGCTAATGGCCGAGGCCACGCATATAGTCATCATGTTAGAGTGTACTAGAACCACTCTGTCATGGTCGACCTGTACGCCCTAGCGCGTTGCTCGGCCGGCGCGCCCTCTTCGTCCTCTTCTTCATCGTCTGCTCGCTCCCCGAGCACGTGCGCCCGGCTGATTAGTTAATTGGCTGGGCGTTATACCTAAGCTAATTCAGTCAGGACATGCTATGACCAAGCTAATTAAGCCAAGTCATGCTAAGACCGAGCTAATTAAGTCGCATCTTACTTAGATCATGCTAGTGAAGCTGTGTAAGCTAAGACCGAGTTAATTAACATCATGCAAATTAATAGAGTGCTAACTAGAAGCGCGACATTTAATATTAAGGAAACTAGCTCATACTCACTGAGATTATGCTAATTAGGACCAAACGAATTAGGATTATGCTAATTAGCTCTATATTAACTAGTAGATTGTTAATTAAACCTTGGGTTAATAAATGACGCATTAAATACATTATTACCAATTAAGACAGCTATTCAACCTCATGTTATGACCTAGCTAATTAATACCATCAAAATTGAGACCGAACTGATGCGGCCTTCACTACGAAGCAGACCGAGCAGACTAAGTAGACAAGCCACGTAAAAAGCTTGAAGAAGCTAGGTGATCACAAGCTCCTCTTATGGCTCCAGCCTTGCATAAGTAGTGCAAGCTGACCAAATTATTTTATACGAAAAGAAGGTGCTGCTTAGCTCACACCGCATGAAGCGCTTGACAGTCACACCAGCATTATGACAGTCACGAGTTGAACTGGGGGCCTTCTCAGAATCAAGGAGCTTGTACCCGAGTTCGCACGTCAATCAGTTTGATTGACAGACGCCCGCGGTGAAGGTCGGGTCCCCCCACCACGTTTGCTCTTGCTGAGGAGCAGTGCTCACACCACAACACCAGCAAGCGGCACGATTAATCTATGAGCTTAATCGAACAGACTATGCACACGCACGAATGAACTAAAGGTTATATTATCACGTGGCCACGATGCCTCGCATTCAATTCCACCGAGCTCACGACGTACCACTCACAGCCGTGAAGCAAGCGCCCCTGGTGTTATTTGCGGCGCGAAATGTTACTATTTACTTGTTTGTGGAGACATTGTTTCTACCGATTTGTTACTGCAAAAAAAAAAAAATCTTCAGTCGTGTAATGGAAGTAGCAGTAACCTGTTCATTTATTTATCTGTATTATTCGATACAAACGAAACGAACTGCACGAGAGTGTTGCGTGTGTTGCCTTCGAGAGTGCAAATTTTCATGCTTCAGGTGGAATCAAGGAACTTGCCCGAAAGAGGACAAACACCCACGAACACGCCTGTGGGAGGCGCGATGTTCAGTTGGCAAAGGGATAGCGCGACAATCACGCTGACGTCGATGCACTTTGGAAATGTTGACTAAGTGGCGGCGCTGACGCGCTCGCATGTGTTGTTCCTTTGAAAACCACCGCAAATACCGCACATGCGTTTGGTGACGTCATGCTCGTTCTTGCAGCCGTTTTTATCAACGCTGCTATCACGCGCTCTGCACTGCCTTCCTGTCATGACCGCCGTAGTGCGAGCTCGAAGCAAACTTGTGTTTCCGAATAGCTCGCGCCATCCAACGTTGCACCCCTGGTCCACATTTAAGAAATGCTCACAACATGCTACAATTTTCGTAAATAAATTATTATATCTTGTTTCTCCGGAGTCATTACGTGTTAACATGCTTATATCACTCCGAACACGATGAATGCCACTGTGAGTGCATCGTGCGAAAACTTAGGCAAATGTCCCCGCACGTAACCTCATACTGGCGTGCGCAGGGTTCCCCTTCGGTAAGGGGGGGGGGGGGGGGGCGAAGGCTCATCGCAGCGGCCCCTCCCTATTAAGTCAAAATATGGGGCAGAACTTTGCGGTCCCCCCTCTTAGGTGACTAGGAGGAGCGACCGCCCCCATGCCCCCTCCCCCGTGCGCACGCCTATGATAGTTTCTGTAGGAACTGGTAAGAACCAGACCATATTGTTATTCTTCCATATGCCAGACGCATTCGAGCTTCTTCGCTACTGATCTTCAGGGCTCCAATATCATCGCACTCATCGCACGACCCTACACAAGTGCGTTTGCCAGCCACTTTCGTCTAATGTTAGGCGTGCTTCCCCCTTCGCGTGTTCCTAACTGCCAACATTTTCTGTCTACCGCTAACCATTTTCACTATTTTTCATGCTGGAAGTCTCTGTGACACGTCGTATAGTAATTTTTTTCCCGCTATCCAAGGTGGCGGTAACCCACTGGGCCGTTCAAGGTAGAGAAACCACTTACCACGCTCTGAGTCCGCTGAGGAAACTCCTCAAACACGGGAGTGCATTTTCTTCCGCATGATCGGGTGCCCGGTATAGAAAAGAATCTTTTCATTAAATGAAGCAGCACTCGCCTCCCAAGAGAAATTACGGTAGGGTATGTGGGGCCCTCTCGGAGCTAAAGTTGCGAAACTAACTGTGCCACGCCTTGTGCTGCTGTTGTGGTATTGAGTTACCACGCGGTAGCGGACGCGAAATAAATACTTTTACGCCATTCAACAGCCTGCAAGCCTACGCGTCAGGTATATCATAGATCGCGTTCCCCGTATGATTGTGCGCATGCCGCGTTCTGAAGCGCTGGCTGTTGCTCTCTCTGTCCTTTAGTGCTGGATCATGTCAACTCGTCGGCGTGCGCGATAGACAATTGTGATGTACCCTTAGCGGGCTCTTACCCGTTACTTTCTCCACTCACAGGCTGTGCCATTAACGTTAATGTACCTGACTACCCTACCCGCTCTTTCCTATAAGAGGCTTCTCAATGCGCTTGGGGAGAAATACAAAACGATGAACGGGTTACGATGCTTAATGAAAGGAGGTATGTGGTCCAGCAGTAGTACTCTAACGCTTCCGTTATTGACTTAACTAAATATTGAAGACAGTAGTTAAGTGGTTCGCACTGCAAGAAACTATGGTGTTAGGTCTGGCTAGTGTCCAGCCCTACCCTACAAAGCTTGAACTTTATACAGAAAATGATCATGAGAATGCGCTTAACAACTAGGGTAAAACTCAATGACAAGATACACGTGAAGCGCCATGTGGGTCTTGTCCTTTGGTTCACGCCTTTTCGAGCGCATTCCCATCTTAGTCATGCTAAATCAACTGCGCATCTACTAAGTGTATTGATCTTACACGCATTGTGAACGAATGGGAAACGTTATGTGTACAGTGTAGCCCACGTACAGAAAATATTGCCATGACCCGTGACTGCTATAAAAGTCCGCTAGAACCACGTTTCTGCTAAATATACTTCTCGCCTGTACACATTCACATCCTTATGATACATGGTATAATTTTTCCCGCTTTCCAAGGTGGCGGTAACCAAGGTTGTTGCAACGTACTTTTACCTATGTATCATACGAGCCATATTTGACAGCAAAATCCGCTTCATATCAACCACTAATAATAATAATAATAATAATAATAATAATAATAATAATAATAATAATAATAATAATAATAATAATAATAATAATAATAATAAGAGGAAGAAGAAGAAGAATAAAAACAAACACCACTCGCGCTTTTGGTGTTGATACTGCGAGCTACAGTATGTAGCTGCAAATTGCAGGCACAGTTTGGAAGCACCGATCTGAGTATATCAAACTATCTCTGTCACTAACAGTGGAAGTGATGATCGCTTTGCATGGATCTGCCTTTGGTGAATTGATAAGTGCATCACAGCCGTTCTTTATTTATTTGCGGAGAAAAGTTGACTGGAAGGTTATAAATAAAGTTATTAACAGTCGTGTCTTTTTTGATAAAGCTTACAACACGCAAGACTACAGTAAAGACAGAGCAGCCGCGGAGCACGGTAGGTGCACTGCACCGAGCGGCCGTAAATGCACGTCAGGCTATCGATTTTCGTCTAGACACACATCACAAAACGATGCCACGCGACCGTCGACGCCGTACACACTGTTGCATAGACCACGAAAGGAGACTAAACACGCAGCTACGGCAATTCGAGGTTACCCTAGACAGCAGACAGCTTGGGGAGCAAACTAGGCCACCGCCGCCACTGTAACGAGTGCTCTTGATTGTGAACAAGGGTCCCGAATATCCGACTGAGGCGCCCGTTCGGCGAAAGTTGGAGAGCGAATTCAATTTCCGGTAACTTGACGCACCGATTTACTTTGCGAGCATGGCGTGCTCGAACTTCCCGAACAGTTTCGCAGCGTTAGGTTGCTGCGTTAGGTTGCTGTCAACAAGCTGTCTCCATAACATGAGACAAATGGCGCCGTGTGCACGCGTGTGCCTTTCCCGCTTTGACGCGGAATTTAGGAAGTCGCATCGACAATCAAAATACTAACAAGTTAGGAACTGACTCGCATACATTCTGTTGTTTTTGTATTAACCCTTAGCACACCAACGACGTTTGCTAGGGAACCTTGAGCAGCTCCAACCTCGACGATTAGCTAAGGCTGGTCGCGAGCGCCCAGGAACGCTTAATATCGGCATGCACATATAACGTGAGGCCCAAGAAAGCTTTGGCAGCCGCGTGATTATCGGTGCGAGATTGAGCTCTCGAATTATCTCTTGCGGAAGCTGTTTCACTTCGAAAATTCTCGTTGGCGTTTCACCTGTCCATGCATAGCGCTTGCGGCGACGCAGGCAATGCGCTTCGTGCTGGTACGTGTGCCATTATAACTGTTCTCCATGCGCGCATTCGCTTTCCAGGTCAGAAATCATATTCTAGACATCGTCTAAGGCGGCCATATTGTCAAATCCCGTAATGTCAGCATTTTGAAGTGATTGGAGAGACCGGGGCAGATATCGAGACCAACTAGAGGCGACAAGGCAGTGAATTCGGCAACGTGGAGGAATTCGGTTATGCACAGAACAGTATCCCGGCGCTCGAAGCCTTGGAAGTGAACGCGAAGCTGATGGTTTGAGCACGGAGCCGACACAAGCGAGGAAGTGCTTCCTCTTAACAAATTTAGAAGGAAGATTGGCTTTACTAAAGGAACGTTTATGTTCCTTTGGTAACTAACTGAACAGTTGAGGTGACCACAGTTTTTAAGAGTGCCAAACATATCCCTCCTTGGGATATGAATGTCTTGAGAGCAATTTCGAGAATTAGTGTCGTGATTTTGAATTAGCTAGCGTCGAGCTTGTGCCTTCTGGTTGCCTGCACTTTTCGTGCTAGCTGGGATAACACGCCCTTCTTGAAATTTGACGGGAATATAAGGCTGCTGGTCTTTACTTTTGTAGGTTTTTTTTAATGCACTACATATATATCCAGAGTCTGCCAAGCCTGAAGGAAGTGCGGAGCTGGGCAGCCTTCTCTGTTTCTTTTCGGTTTTCTGTTTCTTTCCTCTTCTTTTTCTTTCTTTTTTTTTTTCAATTTCCATTTTTTATGTCTTTTTTTCTCTCTTTATTTCTGTTTATTTCTTCCTCTTTCTTTATCTTTTTTTCTCTTTCTTGCTCTTCCTAATTTTTCCCTTTTCTCTCTCTTTCTATTTCGCACTTGCTTCCTCTTTTTTTCTATTTTTATACGTGGTTTTGCCCCGTTACGCCAAGCGCACTAGTTGTTTTTGTTTGCTGATGATGATAAGGGATCAAGAACAAGAAGAACGAGAGGAAGGACAGAGGAAGAACAAGAGGAAGAAGACTTATCCTTGGCGCGAGCGGGCGCTCAATATGCTACACATGGAGCGTTACGCCAAGGGAGGACGTCAGAACTCTACAGCATACGAAAGCCCGGCACATTAAAGTGCTCCGCACTTAAAACACGCAGGGACGCTACGCGTCTCAAATTGGCGCAGTGTTGTTCTGATCAATGTAGAGCACGTCATATTTTTACCAATCCGCCAAGCTCAGTAATTAACAAAAATTGATTGATGATGATGATATATGATGTTTATTGGCGCAAGGGCCATTAATTTGATGGGCCTTGCGCCAAGCATTTGATTGCTTAATGAACTTTTTAAACAGGAAATCTAGGGAAAAATTTTCTATGCAAAAGTTGTAGCGCTCGTTCAGAAAAATTTAATATTTAAATTTGTGCTAAGATAACTAGCCTGCTTAACTTTTTTCCAGCCTTTCTCTAAAGCGCGCGAACTTTAAAAAAAGATACCACGTGAACTGCCGACTAACGCGTCGCACCTTTAGTGCCGTGAAATGTAAGTTGAACGAATTACCAAAGGCTGCTCCACGCACATACGCACATAGGTCGATTGAACAGGCTATCGGTGACTGCGATGGTTGTTAATTGATAGTATGGACGTACCTTCTCAAAAAAAAGAAAAAAAGAAAAAAAAAAGATCGACGTAAAAGTGGCCGCCACGTGCGAGTGAACCTTTCATCTCTGCCTCTCATCACACTGTCACCCTCGCCCCCTTCCATCGTGTTTCTTCATTGGTGCCAAAAGAAAAGAAAAAATGCCTACGCTGCATCACATGCTGCCTACAGTCTCGCATGACATTTGCGCGTGTCTGCCGCATTTTCGTTGAAGGATGTTTTGTTTAAAAGGTACGCCCAATTTGTCGTATCTCCATATATATATATAAAAGATTCTATGACAGTCAGGCTACTGTCGTTTTCGCACATGAACCTTATGTCGAGGCGGAAACACTTTTCCGGTGCTAAAATGATATTGAGGCTATTAATTAACAAAGCTCGTTAATTAACTTTTTAATTATAGACTTGAGGGCGGTTATTTATATGGTAAAGTTGTAGTGCATGATAATTTATGGCATATGAATTTTTTTAGAAATCGTGAAAGTTGCACGTAATTGGAGATATTCATAATCAAATTTTAAAGGCAATAGAGAAACTCCCAGTGCCCGGCGCGCAGGAAACGCGGCCTCTCTGTTACGTCAGACCGGAACTACCTGTCACAGGGAAGTTACGAGATTTGAATCAAGGCGTGCCGAAGCAGAATATGGTCTGGAAAATCGGCAAGCATTCTGAAATACTCTAGTAGACAGCCTAATCTGTGGGTGTGATGTGGGAGGTTTGTCTGCTGTTTATTTTTAAAAGCAGCAGCGAAAAACCACTTCGCCTGTCTTCAAGAAGAAGCGCCGCAGTGGCTGCCCCTGAGTTTTATGCTTTACAGAGATAGAAAAGATTGATATTGCGGTTTTCTAGCCAACGCCTCCTCTATAGAGGAGGCGTTGTTCTAGCGGGCTGCTCGAAAGGAACAGATAAGCGCCAAGCAACACACGCAAAGGTAAGGCGATCCGCTCGCACAAGTGAGGTGACTTGCCGTTTTTCACGAAAAGATACGGCCGCAACGCGCCTTCATTCAAATTTCGTCATTTCCTTGTCACGGGTAGTTCCGGTCCGACGTAAAAGAATGGTCGCGCTTCGCGCGCGCCGGGAGCGCTCAATTTTGATATCGCCCTTCGAATTCAATGATGAATTATTCGAACTACGTGAAAGTTTTGTGATTTCTAAAAAAAATGGGTATGCCATGAATGATGATGCACCACAACCTTCTAATATAAACAGCCCCGAAGTCAATCATTAGAAAAGTTATTTAACGAGTTTTTGTTGATTAATCGTGTCAGTATCGCTTTAGCTGTAGAAAAGTATTTCCGCCTCGATGTGGAGTTCGTGTGCGAAAGCGATAGGAGCCTTACTGTCATAGGATTTTTATAAAAAAATCAATATTGTAAAAAAAAAGCAAAAAAACAAACAAACAAAAAAAAAACCCCTATACACCTTTTCAAATTTTCACGACAGGGGGGCCACCATATTGAAATGCGCGCCGTCTAACGTGCAAGTTTGGCGAAAATAGCCATCTTGGGCTGCCTGTGTTCACCGATTTTTCGTTTGGTTATACTGTTTTGTTTGATATCGTCGCTGCCACTGACCGATTCTGCGCTGTCTGAACCGTCCAGCGGCACGCAGTCGCGCTAGCGATGCAAGAATGAGCTCCGTGTCTGCGAACGGCAGTGCTTCGTAGTCGGTACTAGTAGCAGCAAGCGTAGTAGCAGCAAGCGTAGTACCATCAGCGATTTGCGTACAGACTGAATCACACTTGTCGAGAGCATCGGAGTGCGTGGCGGTGGATGCTGTTGTCCGCAGCTGCTACCTCACGTTATCTACAAGCTTCCGTTCATGCTTGCATTATAGCAAAAGAATGCATGCAGTATAACTATGCTAGGTATCATTACAGCATCGGTATTTGCATATTTTTTCAGAAAACGGCAGCTAAAGCGGCCGGCTGGGTGCTCTAGACAAGTGTGATTCCATCAGTACCTTTTCTTTTTGGATCCAAGACGCAGCACCGTAATGTTGTTCTTGTCAGTTTTGTTGCCGCCAACGTAGTGCCGTGACTAGACGATGGCGACACACGGAAGTTATTTCGATTTACTGAAGCCACCTACTGATGTCGCAATTCAGGCGACGACGGAAAGCGATGCAGCGCGAACATATCACACCTGCACTCATCACGTGGCGTACTGTGCTGCAGACACACGATTACACCGAAAATGTTCTTCTTGCGCCGATTGTTTGTGCACCCGTACACGACACAGTGATGGCTAGATGATCCGTTCTTCGAATACGCACAATTTCCTGCCACGACAGTCGCTTTTTACCGGAGAGAGGCGCTTATTACACATACTACATCCAAGCGTACAGAGTGTACAGGTGCGACATGCGCAGCCCAAGGCACGATGGCAACACTGAGAACATACCCTCGACCCCTGCAGCTCACTGGTACGAGAGTGCTCTTGTGAAAAGGTGTATAGCATGAAGCAAAACTACGAAGAACAAAATCTGGGCCGTCGTCAAGTTCAATGATCAAGCTGACTGACTACTGACACACTCACAAAGCAACCGCGAATTTTTAAATGCGACGCATTTCTTAGCGAACTTCGGCGACTTTGTGCGCATCTATCTATCTATCTATCTATCTATCTATCTATCTATCTATCTATCTATCTATCTATCTATCTATCTATCTATCTATCTATCTATCTATCTATCTATCTATCTGTCTGTCTGTCTGTCTGTCTGTCTGTCTGTCTGTCTGTCTGTCTGTCTGTCTGTCTGTCTGTCCGCCTACGACTTTGTGCTCTCCTGGCCGTAACATTAATGAGATTTATACCAAAATTGGGATGGCATATCGTGACTGTATGACGAACATGAATAACTGGTCATATCATCAAAATCATGAATAACTTGTCATGAAAAGTATGATTTACACGCCATGGCCGTAGTGCTCCTGCGGCCTTTTTCTTAACTTGATATGTCCAAAAATTGGCACGATGAGACATTTCTGCATGGCCAACATAAATGACAGGTGGTAATATGAAAATCATGACGTGCATGTCATGTAAAACATGATTTACATGCCACGCTCATGGTCCGTTGACGGCTGTTTCACTAGCTTGATATACACCAAATATGGTATTGTGTGACGTGACTGTATGACGAACATAAATGCCATGTGGTCATATGGAAATCATGACATGTCGTGTGCAACATGACTTGCATGCCACGCTCATGGCACGCTCGCGGCCGTTTCGCTAGATTGATATACACCAAATTTGGTATTGCGTGACATGACCATATGACGAACATAAAGGACAAGTGGTAATATGGAAATCATGACATGTCATGTTGCACGCCACGCTCATGGCACTCTCGCGACCGTTTCGCTAGCTTGATATACACCAAATTTGGTATTGCGTGACGTGACTGTATGATGACGAACTAAATGACAGATCCTAACATGTAAATCATGAGATGCATATTATGTACAGCATGATTTGCTCCTTGCTGGCTGCTTCGCATTACATCGATTCCCAAAGTGCGTGGGATCTGCCGGTTTTTTGTTTGTTTCAATGATTGAGTTATCATAAGGCTTAAAAATTCATACTGATGATAAGTACTTTGTAATGGCGTGTATTGTGAATGAACTCAAATAGTGTTTAAATACCTGCGGCGTACTGAACGAACGCAGCTGCAGGCATGTGATTATAGTGGAGGCCGGTTGTCGGGAGCTGATAGTGTTCCAGTACACAAATAACCAGTAGCTCGGACAGGAAACGTTTAGAACGAGGCGTAATAACTAAAAAGTTTGACTGCGGTGTTCTGGACGGTTGTTCCGGACCCGACTTTGGTTGTTAGACACTGTAAGTTCTCCTCCAGACACATTTGCTCCATGTTTTCCAGGTGCATCTTGTAACTATATGACTAGTTTGCGTAGATGTCCTTGGAAACATTAATTCCCCCATTTATTAATTATCTGCTTCCTTTCAACTGTAACCATAAGAGAAAATAATCACTATACTAAGTGGCAAGCCTTGACAGCTGGCAGAGGATTATGAGTCGAACATGCTCCCATGGGTGGGGCAAGAATCTTATTAGCCACCCGTTAATATGTTCCCTGTTCAGAGGCCGCTGTGAATGTAATAGCGCGTTTCGGTTCAGCCACGCTAGCTTCACTTTAGTACGCACAGAGTAATTCCAAATTAGATGTCACATTGGGGCAGAGCTTCTTACACATGCTATGTGTATGTGCTGACGAAACGCCAAATAATTGTCCCGAACGTGCTAAAGTCTTAGGCCGTGAACCAGCTGTCCGTCGTAAGTAACATCCACGGGCCAGCGTCTTATCTGTAATAAATAAATGTTGGCAATCTACTAAACTCAGAAAAAAAAAGGAAAAAAGGAAGCATCCCTCATAGAGAGAGAGAGAGAAAGCAAAAAGAGGAAAGGCAGGGAGGTTAACCACATGAGCGTCTGGTTTGCTACCATGCACGCAGGTACTCTAGATGATACCTACAGAGAAGAATTCCTTCGTCCTGGGAACAACCAAATGAATCTAAGTTCAATCACTGAGATACTTACTTCATTTTCAAATTTCGGACCAGAGAAAAAAAGCTACAAGAAAGGTCGCGTGCTGAAAACGACCTAATCTGGTGTTTTCAGTGTGTTCTCAATACCTAGTATTGCAATAATGACTTTGCGTTCAACCATTCCAAGTGAGGTTTAAAAATCTGCATATTTATTGAAGGAGAACTTAACGCTGAAGACTTCTAAGAGGGTCTACTAAAGAACAACTTTCATCCTCACGTAGAGGGCTTCGCTTTCACGAGAAGAGAGTGCATGTTATCTGGAACACTTTCACTATCTGTAGTCTGAGTGCCAGCTACCGCCGGCTTTTGCATGCGCCGTCGATAAGCCGACTGAGCTCGCAGGACATGGTTGTCTGGCAGAGCCCGAAATGTCTTGGCTTGCGTGTCGCATATTTTTCAGGCATTTTGTTTATACGTTACTTCTCACGCAACATGCGGCTATCACGTGGCCTGGCTTATGTAAGCGAATTTAGCAACTTCGGGACAACCTTCCTGTCCTTAGCAGCATCTCACGTACTGAGCGCAACGCATCCTCCTCTTATCGACCGTCCAATGTGAATGTCGAGGGCCTGTTTTGTATACGTGGCGAGATGAAGTAAGAAAAATCGGTGTACATGCCTGAACTCGCTGAAAACAAAACGGGTCTGATTTAGTTTGGCAAACTGTCCACATATTGGTTTTTGGTATTTACCAACACCACCTTTTGTTATTGTTATTTGACAAAGAAAACTGTTCGTACTTCCACCGTGATGGCAGAATTATGTCCACTTAGCACGACACGAATAAGACCTATTTACATCCCATTGTTTTGCAACGAAAAAACGATGTTAGCTCGTATAAACAAGTTGATTGCTATTACTGTGCCATTGCATCGCCTTGTGCTTTGACTTATGCTTTGAGTTTGGTAGAATGCTGGTCAGGATAGGATGAAAAGTGTGTCTCATAGGTCTACACTAGCGTACAGGACGATGATGCGTTGTGTTTCAGTGTGTCTGTTTGCGACTGTTCTTCGTCATTGGGGTGTAAGGTCGCTTCGGTGGCGCAAGAACGAACGTGAAGAAGAATTTACCCGGTAGAGCGATGAAGGCGTCTCCTGGGACTCCTTCTCGATGGTAGTGCGGACTTCCTTGGTGATGCCCGTGAGGGGATCCTTGATATGCTCCACCGAACTCTTCACCTCGCGCATGGTGTCGGGACTCTTGTCCTGCATTGTGCGCCCATAGAAAAAGTAGGAAGATTAGATGGATAACAGACGGATGTTGCATCATTGTATTTAACAATGGAAAAAGAACGCCAAATAAAATGAAACTCTCTTCCATAACAACATTCTCCTACATGGACACAAGTTTGAGAAAACGGGTGTCACTTGTGGTCGCAAATGACGCGGTACAGAAGCATCAATGAAGTTTGCTTTCGCGAGACACTGTCAGTCTTTCTTTTTACTTTCTGTATCAAGACACTTCATGCCTTTGTTCGTGTGGATTTTGTAAATATTTCTAGTGGCAAAAAAAATAAAAATAAATATCGCTGTATGCATGACATGCAGCTGGTTGCTGCTTTTTTTTTTGTCAAACTTTGATACTTCTGAGAGACGCGACCAGCGCACAGTGGACTCCTCCCACGTTGGGACGGACAGGCTAAGCTTGACCGCCGCATCTTTCTGGTGAGGTTGGCTGTGCATTCAATGTAATATTGGCGGCACACGGAACTCTCCCACAGAAGCCGCCCATGTTTGCTCCTTGAAGCTGATTGTTCATTTACCGAATCACTGGACTTCTTGAGGGTTTTCAGAACGTCTTTGGAAGCCTTATTCTTTGTACGATGTGAGGAGATAGCAAATAAAATGAGAAGTTTCGAGGAGATAAATCAATTACGTAACGAGCAAAGTATTTTGTATGCGTGACGTGCACAGCATATGCGTTAAAAATGCACGCAGACCTTTTGTCTATTCAACAATATAGTGGCTGCCTGACGGCAAAACATTGCTCAACATATATCGTGCGTGCGCATCCCGTGCAAGTAAATGAAAATATCGGTCCATACTTATGCATGTATAAAGCTGCAAATAATGCTTGCCGTGTGTGTATCTACTCGTATGAGGAACGTCAATGGGATGTAAGATTTTGTGGCCACCCTTCGCCTGGACGTTGCACACCTCTGATTTTTTCCCCTAACTCATCCCTCTAGCCTTTCCATACCCTCCGTACGGGAGTCAGTATAATGCGAGTTTCAGCCCTGGTTTCCCATATTTGACCGAAACATTATATTTCATTTTCCATAATGAAACAGCCGAACCGCAAATAACGAGCTTTTCACAAAGCTTTTTGTTCGTATTTTTCGTCAGCATGCCACATTTTCTTACAGTTTCTACCGTAGTTGGAGAGGGTTTATGTCGCCGTCAACTTCAGATCAGCTGCTTCACTGCTTAAAATACGTGACATGTGATACCTGGTCTAACTTGACTCCAATACATGAGGCGCAGTGTAATTCGAGGCCCTTCGAAAAGGCGCTACACACTAAACAAATTCTGACCCATAAGGGTGCGAAAAAGGGTGCGACACCCTACTGCACACCCTTCGAGCACCCTATTTGGGTCGCAGCACCCTACAAGCGGAACGCAAAGGGTGCATACATCAGAAGGGTGTAAACTAGGGTGCAACAAGGGTGCTACAACTAACGGGTGCTGAAAAGCAATAATGAGGGTGTACAGTCGCCGACAAAAGTTTGTGAGCAAAGTGGTCAACGAACAAAGACAACAGCTTTTAAAAGTTGTCTGGTTGGCCACCACGGTCTCATTAGAAGCCCTACCAAAGTAGCGGGTATCTGAGTTGGGGCAGCACCCGGGCCGAACCTAAGTTCAACATTGGTTCTGGCATTCGTGCGGTCTCGGCCTCTTCGGCTCACGGCCGGCGCTGACCACGCGTTGAGCTACAAGCTGATTAGCCATTGGCTGTATACGTAGCTTGAGGAGCTACAATAGGATTTTGACTTTCACCTATGGAGCTATCGGCCTCATGTAATCGAGGTGCCGCGTTGCCTAGAGCCACTGACATCGCTCACGAAAGAACACCGTCTGGTGCGAGGTCATCTTGTCTTGTTTCTCTCGCACGACCCAAGTTGTAACGTACGCACACACAACTAAGACGGTCGTTAGCGCATCAGAAGCATTGCCATTGAAGGGCTAGCAGTTGAAATGAATCCATGGCTCATCGTCATACTTGTGGTAAACGCGTAAATAGAATGTTAACAGATGTTAACGCCAAACCACTCAACGAAGTCGACGCGACGAAGGCGACAGAATCTGGTCTGCATGCTGCGCCCTCCCAGAGTACCAATAAAAACTAAAAAAATCAGATAGAGAGAAATTTTATCTGTGGCCACTGTCGAGAGATGGCGCAAGCTTCAATATGTCGTCGGAATGGTATGCATAGTTGGTGGTCGTTTTCACGGGAACTTAATGAACCCTGTAATTATCACGTTCATTATTATGTATCTTTTCAGTAACTGCTGATCTTGGCTAAGGGATAGGTACAGTATAATTACGACTGCGTATCTTGTGATGCAGCCAGGGAATGTAAAATAGTTAACCAAAAATTACGTGATACTTGTACCACCACGTCGGTCGTAATTCAGCGACTATATAAGCGTCTGCACTTCGTATTGGGGTATGTGTAAACACATCTGTGCGTACGCGGTGGTTGTAATTTGATCATAGTATGGGTTATATTGTATGCAAATGAATAAAGTGTGTATTCAATTCACTGAGTGTGTGTGTACTGTGTCTTGCAGACCAGCAAACGTGTACTTACTAATAAATGTGTATGTAAATGCGCTGCATCCGCCATCCGGTGTCCTTGCGCAATCCATGAATGGGCCCGACTGTCAACTATCCGCCAAGACACCATTCTGTAGTATCAACATGCGTCGCTTAAGGCATAAAGGTGTACTCGCTAAATCGGTGCACATGCTAAGCCTAATTGTATTGCTCGCTGCGCTAGTCTGGTGTGAGCCATCTTGGTTTTGACGGGGGAGGAACGTTTCTGTGTGTCAAGAGGGACAAACGTTACCCCATTTAAAGAAGAATATTGGGGACATGGCCGTTTCTCCCTAAATGGAGCGTGGGTCACTCCATTTTTTAAGAGTGTATGTGGGCTGTCACACGGCACTGTCTACAGAGTATGGGGCATTCTACATATGTGGCCATCTCTAGCATCCATCCTAGGTTTTTGCTCCATTGGTACATCGATGTGGAGCACCCTTCCAGCACCCATTTTAAAGGGTGTTATGACACGATAGTACCCTTTATAAAGGGTGCAACCATTACACCCTTTGAAATTTTATGCTGTGCACCCTTTTTTAAGGGTGCTGCGCTCTGCACCCTTCCTTAGCACCCTTTTTCGAACACCCAATACGGTGCAAAGGGTGTTCGTCTGGCGACAAGCTCATTTACACCCTTATGGGTCAGAATTTGTTTAGTGTGTACTTCCGGTCGGAGAGATCTTCGGAAAGAATGAGCTTCCGGTCGGTGCTGTCCAAACTGGAGCCGCGGCTGCGGCGGCTTGCGTTTCGATCTTTGGGTGCGGGACTGCTAACCAACACAGGTTCTGAATAAGAACGTAATATTACCGCCACCTGCGTGCTTCTTAAAAAGGGGTATTTCTCTGCATAACGTACCAATGCCTTCGATGAAATCAAGCCAATCAAACAAGGACACGTTTACGAGATATCAGCCTGACTTGCACTAGATTATGTGACTGTAATTACATCTGATGCACATTTCACAAAGTTCTCTGCACATTTCACAAACTCTCTATTGAGATTTGGATGCCTGCTACCGCACACGGTCATATGTGCCTATCTGTGAATTAAAAAAAAAACAAAACAAGAAAACGACGAAAGAATGGCCGTCATAGATTGGCACGAAGAGACAAGCATGAGATCCCCCCCGCTGTCCCCGTAACACACATCGCATGTCACCTGAAAAGGCACGAAAGGCCTCGGGATGTTCCCCAGGTCGCTGAGCGGTCCCTTCAGGCTCGGGCCGGTCCTCGGAAGAGCGCTCGTACTGGTCAGCAGGCCCTTCGAAAAGGCGCTACTTCCGGTCGGAGAGATCTTCGGAAAGAATGAGCTTCCGGTCGGTGCTGTCCAAACTGGAGCCGCGGCTGCGGCGGCTTGCGTTTCGATCTTAGGGTGCGGGTTGTCTTTCGGCTTGTTCTCGTTCTCCTTGTTCTGCTCGTATCCCCTGCACAGATGTAACAAGCGATGGATGATAAACGTTAGGCTTAACATTAAGAGAGACGAAACGAGGACAGCGGCGTGAATTAGCAGATGGGTAGCCGATGTTCTGGACGACATTGAGAAGATGATGATGATGATGATATCCTCGTATGGATGGCGCTCACCCACAAAGGGGGGATGGGCCAAGAACCGGGCGGCAGGAGGCTTAAAATAATGGTCTGAGGCTAAACCAATCTGAATTTTTTTTTTAAAGAAACGTCTAATAAATGAAAATGCTTAATGAGCAAGCGGTCAGACTATCGGAGTTTTGTAAAATAAATAACGACCAATTCCATACCCAGAATAAGAATAGATAAAAATAGGCTAACACGGTAATCTTTTTGTTTCTTTGATGTATTCCATCACAGCAGAGCAGACATCCCTGTGGCTGTAACCTAATGAAGTAGCGCCAAATGATAAAATTACTGGAACATTTACAGCTAATCCTAACTTTTGAAGTGGGGCTTGCAGGTACCTTTTTCTTTGATGAGAATAGCGGCGACAAAATAAAAGGAAATGCTCAATTGATTCGATTTCATTGCAAAATATGAGAAAAATTGGGGGGCCCTTAAGCTCCGCCTCTAAGAGTTCTTCTTCTTCTTCTCCTCATCATCATGGCTCATACCCAATGCAGGGGATTGGCCGAGTAGTAAGTGAATTTATTTTTCCAGTATTTTCTGTAATGTATTACTCATAGAAGCTATATTTACCTAATTTAATGAATTGAGGTACGAATTATTGTTAATGAAATGTTTAAAGGAGAAGAATTCAGCTAGATACTCTTTTAGATTGCCTGATGAATTCCTCAATGGCATAGAAAACATCTCTGTGGGTGTAGCCCAGGGTAGAGGCGACAAAAGAAAGAATAACTGATTCTGATACCTCCAGGCCCAGATTTCGAAGAGGTGGTTCTATGAATCTTTTCCTCAATGACGTGGACCGTCGACATGATAGAAAGAAATGACTAATTGTTTCCGCCTCGTTACAAAGGAGACACAAAGGTGAAGGCACTAAACTTGCTCTATGCAGGTAAAAATTTAGGGGGGTAACGCGACAACGAAATTTGGTTATGGCCACTTCCATTATTCTCGACTTAGATAAGTCGCTGCGCCATGGAAATAAGAGGTGCTTATATTCTGGAGAAGCTGTCAATACAGGGTCTGATAAACACTTTCTGAATGTTAGTGAGCGAAATCTTGCCATTGTGATGTGAGCTGTTAGCGGGAAAATCAGAATGATAGGTCCCAATAGAGCCGCCTTTGCTAAAGAGTCAGCCATTTCGTTTAACACCAAGCCTTTGTGGCCTGGTACCTAAATTAAGTGAATACATTGAAGGTGAGAAGGAACTATTACTTTAAGGAGCTTTAGTATAGGCGTTTCAGCAGATGCAGAAAGAGAAGTACACACAGATAATGAATCAGTGATAATTGCAACTACTGTAATTGAGATACTTAACTTGCGTAAAGCTAATATTATGGCCATAAATTCAGCTAGAAAAACAGGAATAAAATGCGGCAGTCGTAATGAAAATGACCACTCAAGTTCAGGGCAAAATATTCCTACACCGGTTCTTTCCTCAGATTGCGATGCATCCGTTGCAATAACCACATTCGTTGGAAGAGTATTTAGATGCTCTTGTAACAGTCCATTTAAAATGCCGTGACGTAGTAATTTCGCATGGTTGGGAAAAATATCGTGGTAGACAATTTCTATGGAGTTAGGTTGCCTAGTCAAAGGAAGGAGATTGCGAATTCGAACATTTAGGGAGTCAAGTAATGTTTGAACAAATATGATCTGGGGCTTGCGGAATCTGGGCCAGTGCTCAGAGAAAAGTAAGTCGGGATTGGAGATGAAAACTATTTGAGTATGATTAGTCAGTGATTCATACAGCCTTAAGAAAGTCTGCACCGTAAGTAGGTTGAATCGGCATAAAAGGGGTGGTGTTCGCGCACACTTTCTTTATTGTATGATGTTACTCGAGAAGTTTAAATTGTGGATTACTACAATGTAATCGATGAAGTCGAAAGTGGCTTGTGTCTGTGAAGCTTTCGCATATGGCTGCATTCTGTGTAGTGGGTAGCATGCTTTGAACCACGAGCAATTACGCGCATTCGAACTTGTTATGTACCCACTACGTGGTACTAAGGGAATACGCGCAGTAACTTCTGTGCCTTTTGTAATGGGTGGCCGGCTTTCAACCACGAAGTCGTTATGATAATCACAGTTTCTGACGCCCGATGGCAATGTGCGCTTGTACCACGCAATATTACTGCGATATTCCATGTTTTATTGTGAAGCCTGCATACAGGACGCGTGCGTTTGTGAAGCATGAAAGTTATTTTCACTGCATTTCCAAGCAGATGAAGTTATTTTTACTGTATTTCGAAGCATACGCGTGGCTGTGTGGTAGAACACCCGCTTGTCACGCAAACGTCCTGGGTTCGATCCTCGCTCGGATCCGGCAATTTTTATTATTTATTTTATTTGCATTTTTCTCGATTTTTTGGTCACAGACTAGATGATGATTTTTCGCTCACAACCAACGAAGCCGACACCGACGCCGAATTTCTGCGAAACGAGCTCTTTAACGCTTTCGCGTTAAAAAATGAAGGAGCTGTGCGGGCCATGGAATGTGTATAGGACCGATAATCGGTGGTTAATTATAGCCATTATGTAAGGTAAGTTTCCCGTTTTAATGCAACTTTGTTATGCCACCTTCTTCTGGGGTCTCTGAGAATGTTTCTTAATGAGCAATTTAATTCCACGTAGGAAAGGTGCAACACGAAGGAAACATACAAAATGGAGCTAACAAGAAAGACCTTCAACGATTTTTTAAGCAAAATGTGGCAAGAAAAGTTTAAACGAAGGCAATACGAAAACGCAGTTAAGAAAGAACGTACGACACGCCTCGGTGGTCTAGTGGTTATGCTGCTCGAATGCAGAACTGTAGGTCGCTGGTTTGTGGGCTGTAGTAGCCGCATTTCGAAGTAGGTGGAATTCTAGAGGCCTGCGTACTTAGATTTGGGTGCACATTAAAAAACTCCAAGTAATCAAAATTTTCGGAGCCCTGCCCTACAGCGTCCGATAATCATGTCGTGGTTTTGGGGCGTACAAACTTAACAATCAATAAGCATTACTTTTCAATAAGCACGTTTAGAAAAACGGCAATATTTTATTCGAAGTTCTACGAAAAAAAATTAAAAGAGAAGAAAGCAGATTAAAAACAAACGAAGTCCGCTTGTTCGAAGAAGGAAACCATATGCACGTGTTTATTTTTTGTTAAGTGATACGTGACTAGCGAGCTCGTTTGAACGATGCACTTGAATAGTTTAAGTGAAATCCGCCGAATTTCGAGGAACCGTGGTGTTGCTGCAAAGGCTGTCTGGCACAAGCAGCGACGGCATTGCTATGCTTATGTGCTAAGAAAGCTTAGCCATGAAAGGCGCTTTTCCACGAAACAGACACGTTCGATGGAAAGAAGAACGCATATGATATCCCCTTGTTTGAGTTATGATTTTTTTCTTGTAGCTCAGCAAGGGATGATGCATAGAGAAAGAAAAGTAATTTCCGAGTCTTGAAAATTACTTTTGACACATTTAAATGTTTCTGTTCGCAAAGCTTCGCAATGCAAAATGCACCATCGCCATATGCGTAGCTCACTACAATAACACGTAAGTGAAGACAACTTGATTACCTAGAAGAACGACGCTGGCTCTAAATATCCTAGACAGAAAACCTCGACATTTAAAACCACAGTTTGTGAAGTTGTCGTCAACACTCTTGGCATCGTGGACACCACATATTGCCATTTTGTTTTGGCTCCCTGCCTGTGCATGAAGAGATTCTTCACGCATGTGCATGAAGGAGATAAAATTCGTGTGCTGTACACATATGCTCTAACTGCTTCCTGAGAACGCCTGCGAGGTGTGGTCAGTGTCACGGGAGCAAAGTTTCTTGTGCCATGTTAAACGAGGGGCAGGGTGAACTATTCGGAAGAAAGATGTATATGTACAATGCAATCTCTCCATCACTCGGTCAAGTTGGGCTGGCTGTCATTTTTAAAAAAAGCAGCACGTTTGAACGTCGGTCGCTTTTTGTATGTGTAGTCTGAAGCTTGAGAGTCAATGACAGCTCCCTGAGTGCCGTATCTTCACGACATGCTCCTGTGAAGCCGTTGCTTGATCACACTCACTTTATATCTAGTTAAGAAAGGGAAAATAGACAACCACCCGTTTGTAGCACGAAGCCTTTTCGCCATCTTGCGGGATTCCGCAGAACTCATTTGCATTACTTTATATCTAGTTTCGTCCTTCAAAACAACTGAGCTTACTGTCTCCATCGAACTGTCAAATTCAGAACAAATCAATAGGGAGAGGCTACTGTTTCGAGGTGTTCAAATACCCGGCCGCAGGAAAGATGACATTGTTAGCCACCTAAAGGACATTTCTTCTTCGTCTTAAGTTAGGCTTGGGCTATTTGATAATGCTAGATTTTTTATTGCGATAGCAATTATATAGACAGTCTCGACGGGTTTTTGCCGTCGCCGTTGCCGTTACCGTCGCCGTCGCCGTCATTTCGCGTATAAAGTCCAAATTGATAGATCCCGTAGCGCATAGTACGTTCTACCCACGGGTAACAGCGCGGGAGCGGGGGGCGACAAACGCGGCTGAAGCGGATATCAAACGAGCCGGCCAATCTCCGTCGCTCCGAGGCGTATGCGATAAGATCCCCCCCGCCTGTTCGACCAGCCGGGGAATGCTCAAGAAGAGAGGAAACGCACCGCGCGTCTTTAACAAGCGCGGAAAGGCGCGAGGGGGGGGTGGGGGGGGGGGGGGGTGGGCTTCCCTCATGCAGCTACTGCGACCTTTGGTTTTACGAGCGCGGTCGTCGCAGGCGCACGCGTTATCTCGCAATCTCAGCAGCCGACAGCGGGCGGCTGGCTCCTACGTGCTCCGCTGTCAAAGCGAGGAGATTGTGCGAACACTGTCCCTGGAGCGGCCGTATGCTCTTAAACCAGCATTTTGTAGAGTTGCGTGAAATCGGATCCAAAAGAGTTAGCTGCCAGCCTCACTTCGAGCAACATCAGAATTTGTTGCTATCGCATTCATTGCTTCACCCTTGCGGTGAAACTGTGACCTTTTTTTTGTGCTTTCCGGTAAACAAGAACAAAAAAAAATACATGGACGAGAACTCGATGCCTCTTCAGGGAAAAGGAAGCCGGATGTCAGTGGCGACTAACCTGCGCACTTCGATGACCAACTCGGGGCAGCCAGACTCGACAATAGCCATGGCTTCATCGTGGCTCAGGTTATCGCACGGCTGCCCATTAATGCAGATCAGCTGGTCGCCTTCGAGGAGCACTTGGTAGGCTTTACTCTTGCGCCGCGTCTGCGTGGATAAGAAAAAAAATGTACTTCGATAGCAGCTCCATGAGTGACAAAAGAAATTTGATTTTTCAGATCGAACTTCAGTATAACGGAGGAGCAATTAGAACGAAATAAATTTCATAATGAGCAGGAATCTAGGCATAATATCAGACATACAAGTATTAAGAAATATAAAAAAAATTAGGGATCATAGGTTGGTGAGGGCGAAGATTACACTCAACCTTTGGAGAACCAGAACAAAATTAATCGCTAAAAAACAGAAGAACTTAGATGCAATCAGGTTAAGACAGATTAATTCATGATTGCAGTGGAGAACGAATACAGTGTTTTAAAACAAGAAGAAAATGAAGAGATAAAGAATATGAGCAAAACTGTCACCAAAGTGGTTTCTGAAGCAGCGCATGGTATTAGAGGCAAAGCACCAGGACG
The DNA here is from genome assembly GCA_030522465.1 of Rhipicephalus appendiculatus. Classification (NCBI taxonomy): domain Eukaryota; kingdom Metazoa; phylum Arthropoda; class Arachnida; order Ixodida; family Ixodidae; genus Rhipicephalus; species Rhipicephalus appendiculatus. The sequence continues at coordinate 9,801,357 of JALIZH010032945.1, read as the reverse complement.
AGAATGAAGAAAACCATCTGACAACCCTAAAGACTTGATAAAAAAGCGACAACAGATGAAAGTAACTACCTAAAAAGACAAAACAGAATTTGCGGAGCTGTCAAAACTGATCGATATAAGTAAACACAGCGACATACAAACTATAACGTCAAAGAGTTAGAGGCAGCAGCAAAGAAGGGCGGCAGCATTAAGGCAGGTAAAAAAAACAAAAGAAAGAAAAAACAAACAAGCTCATATTAAAAGACCATAATACATGCTGTCATAGATAAGTAAGGTAATAATGGTAACAATTTTAATGACACAGTGAAGGTCACTGAGGACTTTTACTCCGAACTGTCCAGCTCAAATTTAAATAGCCCTACTTCGAGTGAAAGCAAAAGTGAACATGACACGACGTCCCAAGCGTAATTATCGATGACGTTAGATAGTCGCTGCTGGGCATGTCTCGCGGAAAAGCGGCCGGAGAAGACGGCATAACCACCTATTTGATCAAAGATGGAGGCGATTTCATATTCATGGAGCTTGCGACACTCTACGGAATATGCCTTAAAAATTCAAACGTACCACCGAGTTGGAAAAATGCCACTATTTTAATAATACTTAAAAAAGGGAAACGTACGTGAAAGACTTAAACTAGACAGATCAGTCTTCTTTCAGGATTGCAAAGAAATATTAACAAAGGCAATTTCAAATAGGACAGGGGTCACACCTGATTTTAATCAATCTAGAGAACAAGCTGGGTTCAGGAAAAGGTACTTGACCATGAATCTCCTTCATGCAATTGATTAAATAATTGAGAAATCTGCCGAATACAAAAAAAAAATCCCTTTACATAGCATTCACAGATTACGAAAAGGAATTCGACTCATTAGAGACACCAGTTGTTCTGGAGGCGTTGCGTCAATAATGAGCACTTCCCGATCGAGAAAGAGGTCCGTCAAGAATATACAATCTCTGCATGGTTATTCACTGTTTGTTTAGGGGAAGTGTTTAAATGACTAGACTGGGAAGAAATAGGAAGAAGAATTTACGGAGAATGTCTTAACAACTTACGATTTGCATACTGCATCGTACTCTTTTAGCCGGACGGCAACGACAACAAAGGAAGTCAACGAAATGCAAAATTGAAGAATTATGCCTAGAAAGTAGAGTTGAAGATGAATACGCAGTAGACAAAGGTTGTCCGGCGACAGAGCGAGAATTGGGGGGTAGACAACCATACCCTTGAATCAGCAGGAGAATATGTCTATTTAGGCGAAACATTAATAGGGCAGCCTACTCATATAAAGAAAATCTACCGAAGCATAAAGATGTGTTGGTGCACATATGGCAGGCATTCTCAACTCCTGACTGGTAACTTTTACAGGTAACAGGCGCTGTTTGTCGTTTCGCTGCTCGTCCACGTTTTCTTTGGCGCTGTTTATTCGTTCAAGATGGAAGGTAACTGACCACTGTCTCTGAAGCGGAAAGTATACATACAGCCATCGCATCTTGGAAGTTCTAACTTATGTGACAGAAACCTGAAGACAGGGCGTGCAAACACGGACACAATAGAGAAGTCAAGACACCACAAGACAATGGCGTTTGTGGTGTCTTTACTTCTCTCTTGTGTCCGTGTTTGCATGCCCTGTCCTTTTAACATGAGTGCCTACCAGCCAGCTCAGCTCTCTGCTATTCTAAACCTGGAGAATTACAAAGAAACTCGAAAAGAGGTTAGGGACCACCCAGCGTGCAATGAAACAAAAAATGATGGGCGAAATTTTAAGAGACAGCAAGGCAACAAAGTTTATCAGAAACAAACAGGGGTAGCCGATATCCTACTAGACATTAAGAGGAGAAAAAAACCGCCAGGCCTGCGCGGAACTCGCAGCACAGTCACAGCGAAAGCTGGAAGAGCAGCCTTTCTAGAGCCTTGTTTAAACACTCTTGGGGCAACTACTACAAGCACACTTGCATGGTACCCACTACGCCATCATAATTTTTGTGTAGAGAGAAACGTCCACTATGCCATTATTCGTCATTGTTCGGAAAAGCGCGGTACCCGCTACACACTTGAAACGCATTATGTGCACTTTGTTGATGCTGCGGCTGACGACGATGAAGAAGTATGCCTGAGGCTTTTGTAATGGGTTGGAGCATTGAACGACCCACTCGTTACGCAATTCGCATTGTGTGCCGCCTGGTCGTTACTTTACTGTTCTAAAACGCTTTACAACGCATGTTAACGCGATTCCTTACCCGATACGAAGCCTGCTAGAGTCAGTTGCAACACAGTTTCAAGCACCGGCGTAGCTCAGTGGTAGAGTGCTGGGCTGCCATGCAGAGGGCCCGGGTTCGATTCCCATTCTGGCATAAGTTTTTTTTATTTATTTCGTTTTTTTCTTATTTCGTACTATAGTGGTTACGGACACCGGCGGCGGCGGCGGACAACTACGGCGCAAAAACGGCCCTTGTTGTGATCTCATAACAGCTTTCGCTGTAAAATGGATCTGGGCAGGCCATGTCATGAGAAGGACCGATAGCAGATGGTCAGTTAGAACGCCGGAATGGATACCAAGGGTTGGGAAGCGCGGCTGAAGACGGCAAAGGGATCGGTGGAGCGACGCAATTAAGAGATCTTCGTATTGCAGTGGACATAAGAAAGGGTGATGATGATGATGGTGATGATGATGTAGCCTTCTGCTGGTGATTATAAAAGAAATGAAATTTGGTCGAGTTGTAAGAATTCATGAACGTACTTGAAGCGCAAAAAAGGACGAAGACCCAAGAAGGTGCCATCTGTCCTACATTCTTGTGTCTTCGTCATTTTTGCGCTTCAAGCACATTCATAGAACTTCAGGATACGGGAAAGTGTAGGAATTACTTTCAGAAATCAGAAAAAAAAGGGTCGTAGGCTACATACAATGGAGCCGCTCTTTAGATGAAAGCGTCGCGGCATGGCTATCACGGGTACGATCGCCCTCATTTTGTTTTTTTAGGATGAAGTCGCGCCGAAAAGAGTGAGCATGGCAGATGGATTTTTACGTTTGGTTGGTTATTTTACGCCCGGTTGGTTTGCGCACTTTTTCACTTAGCATGCTCTCGACCGAAAACGGTGCTTAGGCGAATGGTTGTAACGGCTGTCGCCTTCATCGTCTGAGAACGAGAACAAACCTTCGAAACTCCAAGCACATTCACTGTCTTTCCTGCAGGGCATAGCCATTAACTTTACGGTTGCGTTAGTAAAACCCCGTCGATAAAGAGCCCATTGTCGTATCGATTCTTTCAGGACTACGATCTTCTTGAACATGCAGCGAGTTTACGCGGCCTGATTCAGGATGTACAACTAAACGAGTTTTGGGGCCGTTCGAAGCGCCTATCATTAAGGGTTGTCAAGCGTCGGTGTGTAAACACGCCGGGGAGCAATCACTAAAATAGGGGTAACGTTTAAGCGATGTCGGTAAAGTCGACCATGGCTTGAAGTTCCTGCCCGACTTCAAAGCGTTGTGTATACGTGTTCTTTTAGGCTTTCTGGGGAGCACAATACGTAAACTGGAAGCGTACGATACGATAGCAGCTAAGGAAATGGTGTCCACAAAAGAAGCACCGTGTCTTATAAGACCATTCTTGGTATTTCTAAACGAAAGAAGCTTACAAATGCATGGAAAAGAAAACATAACGGAGTATGAAAAATGGCATAAGAAAAGGTGGCACATTTAATAGGAAAAAAAATATGCTGTGAGGTAGGTCTGAATCGAAGTTCCGGCCCGCTGCTCAGTTTTGGTGAAGGAAAGTGGGAGTAACAGAAAGCTGAGAGAGGAATGAGTGTTGTTTATGCAGACGAAATCGGTAGGAATGGTACTAAAACATCGAAAGGCCCTTCACAGTGTCCAATCTAGGAGCCGTTCCTGTACAATAATTTAATGAGAGCCTTTTGAACATCACGGAATTTCAGCTTGTGAGTAGAGGAAAAACACATGTTGTTTCGTGTGGCGCTTTTTGAACAGCAGTATTTCAAATTGTACAAATAGATCGATAATACCAACTTTAATCTTTTCTTTTTTTCGCTAGCATGTCTACCTTGCCAGTATCTTTAATTGCTTCTTAGCTTGCCTTACTTGCCCTAACCTTATACCTGAAACTTTAGGCAATGCATATGGCAGATATTTAAATTAAACTCAAATAAATGAGCATTACAAACTACTTTCTTTTTCATAAATAATCACTGCTATTTTAGGCGAAAGAAGTGGGCGTCGCAATTTTTGCAATACGAACTCTCGGCCTGCGTGTTTACAAAAATACTATTCTACGGCAGAACTGCTGTTAAGAAACAATCTGCTATTAATAAAGGCTGTTAAAGAACTGCTGTTAAGAAACGTGTTCCCCCCAAGTTTTGACGAAGAAATTCGCGGGATTTCCTCGCAATCCAATTCAGAAACATGGCACATATATTTGGTACAAATGTTGCTTTGGACACAGAACGCAAAAAAGAACAGATTTTTTTATTTGGTAGAGTTACAAATAAGAATTTGCGCAGACGTTCTTTTCGCACCTGCTCCCGTCGCACACATTTGTGAGGCTAAAATAAAAGTAAGACATGGGCAGGTCAGCGTGTGCGCTTTGATTTAGAGTGTGCTTTCTAAAGCACGTCCTTTTGAGAAAGCGTTGCAATTAATTGAACATTACGTTCGTGTTGTACTCGGACACATTATTAGAATAAACGAACGAAGGAACCTTGCGGTACGAAATACGATAAAGCAAGAAAAGAGAGTACTATTGTTTATACCACGGCTCTTGCAAATTGAGTTACCTGACGATGATTTCGCGGAAGCATTCTTTGTTAAGGTGCGAAGAAACAGTGGGTGTTTTAATTAAAACTTCTTCAAGTAACTCACTGTATAGCAAGCTGACGTAGTTTACATTTACGGAACTGGGGTTCATTTGAAGGCTTGAAAGTAAATGTATCACAACTTTTTTTTTTTTGGCGAATGCAGATTGGTTATGAAAATGCCATTAGTGCAAAGCAGCTGTCGTTTTCGCAGACAAATTCTACGGCAATGTGGAAGTACCTTGCCGCTGCCTAAGTTACATTGTGCATACTCATTAAAAATGGGACGATTAACATTTTATAATGAACTTGAAGGGCATTGTTTATCTGAAAACTCTGCAGAGAATCACAATTTGTGGCACCCTCATTTTTTTATAATTCGAGAAGGTCACAGTTATTCACTTCAGATATTCATAATTTAACTTCTAGGCCCCGATCCAGGCGATATAGAAACCGAGAGAGATGAGAGCACGAAAAAGGTGCTTGCTCTGTTACGACAGACAGTAAGAACCCGTGACGAAGTGACAAAATTTGAATGCGTGCGCATCGCAGCACAATCCCGTTAGAGAAAACGGCATGCCACCTGAAACGCAACAAGCGGGTCTCTTGTCTTACGCGCTTGATGTGTGGCAGTTATCTGCTTCTTTTTAAAGTTACAACAAAGCACTATAAACTCTTTCGGCTGTGCCCAAGGAAAGGCGCCGCTGAAATCTCTGCTCCGGAATTATAAACTGCAGTGTGAAGGAAAATATGGAAATTGCGTTTAACAAACACTCCTGTATAATTACATTTAGGTGCTCATTTAACAACACAAACGGGGTCACAACTAGTCCAGGGTGCTCTTACAGAATGCCCCAGTCATCAGTTCGAGGTCTTGCCTTGCAGTACTTCAGGATTTATATTAATTACATTTATCCTTTCTCAGTTATTATTAATAAGTTTCCCGCATTCTGTTCTTTAATTACAAGCAGCGCCCTCCTCCGTATACAGTGGACAGACGTCTTTTCAATGAAACCAACAGACAAAGTAAAAAAAAACTAAAAAAAAAAACAAAGAAACAAGCGTATTCTTCCATTCAGGTTCATGTCAAAGAAACCAAAGCTGTTATAATTTATACAGAGTCATCCACCATACGAAATGCCGAATAATATTACTGTCGATTGTTCCGTAAAACGCCAGAATTTTTCGTGAGTGAGAGTGGCACTCCCCAATGCCTCTTCATCTCACAAGAACTGGTTTATGCAATATGAAATGTCAGTTGAACAGGGAAGTGGTTCGGACTCTTTAAGAAACACCTGGACAGCCGCGAAGCAAACGTGGCTGTGGCAGTAGGCCAAAGTACAGGCCCGAAACGAAAGATTAATGGATTCTACTAATTTCACGGCAATATCTCAAAGGAGTTATTCTAACATTCTTTTTGTCGGAACAGTGATGCGACCAAAAGGAGTGGTGAGTCGTCTCCTGTCGATTACGAAAAGCTCATACAAGACAGCTCACACAAACTGACCTGTGTATTTACCTAAACGCCTTCTTGGAACGAACGCATCTCCAACCTCAGTTCTATTTGCGTCCATTTTAAATGCCCGGCCTTGGAACAGAAGCAGGATAGCAAGATAACTGGGTCACATGTGAAACGGATTGCGGGCGGCCACGTTGGCTTTTTAGCCACGAGGTGTTCGTGGTGCACCCTAACTGCTTAGGGATCTGGCTCATTTTTATGTAAACACGCCGAGCATATGGCTAATTTTAAATTCGAAACTATAATTAATTCATTAAGGCTTCAATCGAGAGTTGCGTCGATCAATTTTGATTAGAAATTTTTTCCCATATAGGAAACCTACGTGTGCTTCACGTTCCTATCAATGTTCGTCAATTTTCTGTTTGTAGATCTGGATCATATTGAGAAAAAAAACAAAAAAGAGGGGGGACTCTTAAGCTTCGCCTTTAAGAGTTGAACGCGATAGCGATATCCTGTCCCTAATGAGTACTTCAATCACTTAGTGTATACTATGTAATGGGTAGCATGCTCTATACCACGAGAAATTATGCGCGTGAAATGTTTTCGAACTTGCTTTGCACTCACTACGTGGTCTTAAGGGAATACGCGCAGTAACGTGTGTGCCTTTTGTAATAGGTGGCCGCCTTTAAACCCCAATGTCATTATTATATTCACATATTCTGACGCCCGATGGCAATGTACGCTTGTACCAGGCAATATTACTACGATATTACATGTTGTATTGTGACGCCTGTATACAGGACGCGTGTGTCTGTAAAGCACGAAAGTTATTTTCACTGCATTTCCAAGCAGAGAAAGTTATTTTCACAGTATTTCCAAGCAGACGCGTGGCTGTGTGGTAGAACACCTGCTTGCCATCCAGACGGCCTGGGTTCGATCCTCACTCGGACCTGAAAATTTTTATTTATTTTATTTCGATCTTTCTCGATTTTTCGGTCACGGACAAGATGATGATTTTTCGCTCACAACCAACGACGCCGACGCCGGAATTTCTGCGATACGAGTTCTTTAACGCTATCGCGTTAATAGAACGCTTCTCATATACCTTCGTTATTTGACATCGCACATGCGGGCAGGGATCTTCGCGAGGGGTTTTATGCATGAAAGATGCGGGTTACTTGAGGCATCAAAAGAGCGTTATAGTCTCGGTTTGTAAAAAAAAAAAATAAAGACTATACAGACAGCCCACATTGGATGTGCTCACGAATTAAGAAGGTTAGAAGATGATGTATTTTCCGCTAGCTAACTCGTTCAATGGAAACATTTTTGCTTGAACGACGACACAGCAACATGGTGGTGGCTAGAATTTCAATACTGTCGACTGGGTTGTTCCCTTTGTGGACACCGCGAGGGCTGCGCAGGTAAATGAGCGCCGACGGCCATCGGAGTTGACTCTTTTCCTAAGAATATGTCTTCGACATATCGCAAGTGCTTTATTTTTTGGGAAATACCAAAACTTGCACAGTGTTTTACGTGAGTGGCGCGTCTTTTTCGTTGGCTATTTACGGTAATATCGTACCGTTTTATGTTGCTGTATTTAAAGATGAAAATAGCGACGTGGCGACCACGACGCTACGGTATTTCCGCATTTACCGTAGGGTAAATTGGCACTTCTAGAAGACACTATTAATAAACCATTCCCATATAAGATATACAAAACTCGCAGTCGCGGTGCTTGCCGCACCGGCAGGTGGTAACTGGTGTCAAGATTGTGTATGCTTGCTGTATAACACGGGTGCGAGAGTAAAAGAGTCTGCGCGCAACAAGGCAAACACGGAAATCATGTGAAACGATCATGTGCATATTATAATGATCACTTTAGAGCGCTTTGTCGGCGCTGCGAAATTGATGTGAAAGGGCGTGTAAGTGGTATCACAGTGAGCTCAACTGGCGACATTGAACGCACGCAGATTCACCATTTTCATATCTGGCCACTTCCGCAATGTACGTTTGAGGCTGTTTTTCTCCGCCTTGTTTGCACGGCCAGAGCAATCTCAAACGACCACCGGTCTGTTCCATTAGAGGCGAAGATTCGCGTAGACAGCATGACGTTATTAAAGGAAATACCTGATTAAACAGATGTAGTAGAGAAGGAGCAACGAGACAGGTGGCCTTCAAAATGAGTTGCCCTATGATTTCCTGCTACTTCCCCTGATCTTTTTTTTTTATGACTATTGTTTATAGAAGAAGTTGGTGCCTTTATTGACAACAATTACTCCTCTTGCCATGACAAACAAAACTAAAAGCGCAAAAAAAGATTGAAAAGAAGGGACAACACTGGAGACTGTCCAAAACGTTGGCTACGTTTTGCACTCGGGTAAGCAAAGGCACTGTAGGGAAATTTCCGTAAGCAAGATGAAGGGCATAAAGAATTCTAGGGAACCGCGCATAAATTCTGCGTAAGAAAACACGGGAGAAACACATAACAAAATTAATCATAACTCAGTTCTCATGTACCATCTCTACGGTAAGCGAAAATATATAACCTTCTTAAGATGCGCGTGACAGGCATGGAAATGAGGCTTGAAGCAGGTAAGTTGGCACAATGCTTTTATGCGAACAATACGCTGCGGGGGTGGAGCAACGTCTTCCGAGTTGGAATTATGCAGTTTGTATGGCTCTGTTTGCGGATACTGAGAATATCTGAGGAGAGCAGAGCACAATGTTTTAATTTGAAGTCGGGGAAAATGAGGTTTACTTGGTTTAGGGTTATACGTCTTGTCAGACGTTCAAAATGCTGCGAAGTGGAAGACCGAGGTTACCTAGAAGCATACAGTAAAAAGAGAGTATATCGCATTAAAAATATGATTTAAGGTACCGACAGCATATAATAATAAAAATATTTGTTGGGGTTTAGCGTCCCAAAACCACGATAAATTTTGACCACCTGGGGTTTATACATGCACCTGAATCTAAGTACACGGGTGTTCTTTGCAAAAGCAAAAGCAAAGATAAACTTGGTAAAATGAAGCATTGTTCCTCGAATAACATTTGGAAACTCGGTGCCGTATTAAGTTACAAAGCGCAATTTTTGACGGAATAATAATGAAGCGTTTCTTGAAAGACTACATTTGCAAGAACAAAAAAAAAAAAGTCAACGGCGTGAACAGCGGCAGAGAGAAAAACTTGAAGCAAGCGGTGTAAAACAGCGTATTAGGTTAACTGGAAAAGAACATTCGGAATTCTTGTCGAAGAGCGAAAAAGAGAAACCAGAGAAAATAAATTATGATAATTTAAAGTAGAGTGTGCCATTGTTTGAAGCCAGATTGGAAAAACAACGAACGCGGGGCTCTAAAAGCAAAATGAGGACTATTTTAAAAGCATGACAGATGACTAAAGTGTAGCGTCTCGAAATTGCTCAGCAACCGCTGTGCATATTCTCACGCTGTAGTGCTCATTCATGTGCGATGGAGGACGCATTCGCCTTTGCCGAGCCAATAGGATTCAAATATAGAGGATAGCTGAACAAATGCGCCGATGAGAATAACAAGAAACTGCTGGATTTTTGATGGCGCATATGTAATGAACGCAATGAAAGACATATTTCATAACGACAATAATTCCTTTAGGAGCTGGTGGTTTATTAAGAGGAGCCATGGATCGCATCTCAAGTACCGTTAATAAACGCATCGAAGGATAAAAAGAGCGGTTGTGGGGGGCCCCGGTTACCACCCTGCTTTGAAGGCTTTGCTTATATAAAACCTATCCGACCCTTTCATCCATCCAGCCAACCATCCATCCACCCGTGAATACAGCGTGAAGCAGCCGAAGCAGCGACACTGGCATGGCCACCCACGCGGCGTGTCAAGTTTATAAGAGTCTCCCCGAGGTGACATCACTTTAGCTACGAAACACGTAGCACGTCCCTCTGCCACCTTCGATCCGCGGCTCACGCGAGTCTGGAAGTGCGACACCCCGGTCGAGAGGGAGCAGGCACCCGCTGATGCGGCAGCCGCAGTTGCTGTCGCCAAGGACGGCTAGTTTTCCAGCTTCGAGAATAAGTTCTTGCCGCGTTTCAGCCAGGCCACGACCTGGCACCACGCTTCGCGGGCTGCGTTTCGGTAGGAAGCCCCTGGGTGTGCTCCCGAAAGAACCGTCGAGTGTGCGCCTTGTGAACGGACGCCCTTGTCTCGCTGCGAGAGTGGCTAAAGACACCCTCTTTTTCCGGGTGATGTGTGGTTGCCGTTCTCATTGTTTCTTCTTGTCTAGCCGGGTAGGCGTTGTCTGAGGCTGGTGGCGTCCTACTTGGCAGCGAGCTACGCTCGGTCTCTCCCTCACTGGGCTCAGGACGACCGGCCCGAAGTAGAAAGTCCCGTCGCGGGGGAGGAGAAAGACTGCTTGCTGATGAGATGTTTGTGGCAGAGTAGCACCACCGTGGGGCTCGCATGCGGCACATGAGCTGCAGGGAATGGCACCTCGCGAAAGAATGCATGACTCGGTGCCCTTCGCTCATGCCGCTGCACAACTGCGTATTTCTGGCGCTGTACGCGCGTTCGGCTGTTGTCGACCTACGACGAGCCCTTTCGCTAATTAGGCCAAGACAGCTATGTTAGTCACCTCATTCCCACGCTACATCGGGGTTTTAAAACGAAGTGGGATTTACTAACACTCCCGTACTTTCTTGATCATGGCTGCTGGGCGCTGATGCTGTCTTGCCAAATAGTTCAAACAAAAAAAAATATTGCCTGTTGATGAGAGCGAACTTGTTCCAGTACATAAAAACAGCCAAATGCTTTAACCGTTGGTCACAAGCACGTTTTTTATTCAGTGCCGTTTTTTTCGTGACATAATACGTAAGGAAGCAATCAGTTATTTGGGAAAAACAAGCTAGCGCACTATATAGGGACTAAAAAGAGGCATATTTATTATTCGTTCGGCCCAGTGAAGGGTCCTCGACAATCATGCAGCTACACACACATGTGCCTTCTGAATTTCTTCAATTCTTGTACATGCATTCTCGAAAATACAACCACATGGGTGGTGCATCCGGTTCGCAATAGAACCTCTTCATACGGCCGCGCCATAAGCAGGGGAGAACTGGCGATCCTCTAAAACACCTCCCAGAAATAGGCCCTAGCGAACAACGCTATAGGAATACATTATCTGTAGTTTCTGGTTTCTTACAAATCAGGTAGCTTGACCCCCAAAACCCTAATATTTCGTAAAGGTTTTGTAGGCACTACACCAGTGGGAAGCTTAAAAGAAAACGTCGGCATTCACAAAAACATCTTACGCTAGAACTTCAACCAATCGGGAAGCCGGGCATATTGTAAGCAGAGGCAGCCAGCCAGTAGCAAATAGAACTTAACGAACGACGATCTTTGTAAATTCAGCTCAAAGACAGTAGCGTCACTTGCATTTTTTTTCACTGGCTTTAAAGGGGTGGTGCCACCAAATTTGTGGCTTGCGCGTTCTTCGCTGCAAGCGTTTCTTATAGCTCTAGGAAGCATGATACACGCACCAAGGTTCACGTATTCTCGCTAAATAACTTAATATCGCCTTATTTATGCGGACAACTTTCGGTTTCGGTTTCTGGGCACCAAGTTGGGCAGTGACGTAGAAGTGTAGTAGGCTTGGTCACGTGACGATACAAGGCTCGCGCGAAGATGCGCAGCACTTTGCCAGGAAGCGATCGAAACTCGGCAAGTGATGTACCAACCGATGCTTTGCCGGTACGTACGTTCTGGAGGTAACGGAGGTCCCGAGGACACTCACGTCACTACAGATATGGTGTGACGTCACTGCAACTTTCGTTGTCCTTCCCATAGAGCTACGTCAGTTTTGATGCGCTAGCGATGGGCATCGACCGGGAGAATGAGCATTTAGGTACACTTTGGAAGTGAATTAAAATATATTCTAAACGTTTGCTGCGTCCGACCCTTTGTGTGGAGTGTCCTTGCATACAGAGGAAACCCACAACAGGCTTGTTATAGCCTCAAAATTTGATGGCACCACCCCTTTAAGGAGCCCTACAACACTTTTCCAAGTAATCATCGAAGGGCTTCATTAAAGGAGTTTACTACCTCACGAATCGACTGCCGGAAATTTTTTTACAATCCGTCAAGCACGAGCGGAGTAAGTTCTTGCTGCGTTTTGTCGCACTCTCCCTCGAGAGTGCGACAAAACGCTACGCAGGGGGGAGGGGGGGATGACATGGGGGACAAGAAGCTACGTCCGTTTGTCAGCGCGCGTCATGACCTTGAGCACTTTCTTTTCTTTTTTTTCTTGGAACGCGCGGCTTTCAGCGATCTCGCGAGCGAGCGCACGGCCACGTTGCGGCATCCCGCGGCGGCCGCGGTAACTATGCAGCTCACGATGCTCGAATCAGCCAGTAGCCGTGGAATGTGGGTTTATGGCGCCGTCATTTGGGTTTATGGCATCATGTGTCGAGAAAAGAGCGCGCGATTTCTTGCTGACTTCGAGAATTCATTGTGAATTCCAGGCCGCGTGCTGCGCTATAAATTTTGGCTAACATGTTGCCAGGAGACTCGACTACCGATCCGGCAATGTTTACTGACCATGCTGACAAAGTGTTGCAGGGCCCCTTTAAGCACGCCTTGACCTTGGACTTCACTGTATGTAGCCTTAGACATTAGAGAAGATAGAACTATATTTCCATAAAGAGAGAACAATATTTTAATACTTGCATTAAAAATACCAGTAACTTTCCCGATGATTTCCATCGCTTCATTACCTCTTCACATGGCTGTGACCGAAAATATGGCCCCTAGGTTTCCTCTTTCTGTTATTGCATCGCTAGTGTCTCAGACGCGGAAAGATTTATTGCCTTCAAATACATATGCTGCACGAAGGGCTTTTGGTCAGATGCCAGCTCCTAAAAGTTGACGCACTACGCGACGCCATCCGGCAAAAGGGATGTTCGACGTCCGCCGCCGTGGCCACGAGTAGCACTGGCTAATACTACCAAGGTTAAATGGTATTCATACATGAATACCCATGAATGTGGAGTGGAAAACAGGAGCTATCGTTGCACAACAGGTAGCGTAATGCACACGTAATTGCGTAGGGTGTGGCTTTCGATCACGCCGGCGGCAAACTCTTTTTTTGCTCACTTTCATTCGCTTTTACCTCATCATTTCTACACTTCAATTAAAGGTACAAGTAACTTTCACCGAGTTTCGCTTTTAATGTCTTGTTGGCTTCATGGGGGAACACGTGCGTCGGAGAACACGTGCTTCGTCTTCCACAGGGGCACACTTATATGGGAATACATGCGTCGTCTACCATTAAGTACATCGACTAAAGTGTCTAGTGTTGATTGCCACTGTACACACGCGTACCCACCGCACTCACACGGGAACCTACTCCCTTACTCCAGTTTATCATGCTTCCAGTGATATTACCGAACGCCTTCACTACTGCGAAAACAGCAACAAGCATCGACACTTTCTCTGTGTCCTCGATACTTGGCCATCAGCAATAAATTTAGAATGCCGACCTCATAACCTGCCGTATCATGAGGACGAATGTGTCACTGTGGTTCTTACGGAAAAGAAACATGACCTTATAGTACCTAGTGTCGCACCAGGGCTGTGAGCAGCAGTAATTGTGTGCACGTGCTCTGTTTCTATCTGCCTCTGTCTTTTCTTCTCATACTTCTGGTCCGTTACATTAACCCCACTACAGGGTACCAAGCCGGTATATAATAATAATAATAATAATAATAATAATAATAATAATAATAATAATAATAATAATAATAATAATAATAATAATAATAATAATAATAATAATAAAAAGAAGGGTCAGGGGTGCCCTATCGAACGCCTTCTCTAGATCGAGCTGTGTAGAATTGACACACCTCCTTGCCTGATGTCCAAACCCTCGAGCGCGCACCTCGTCTTATGTATATTAGAAACAATTAATTGGCCCAAAAAGGATTCTAGCTTTCTTCAGGGTCTTAGGAACCAAGAGTACATGTGCTTCACCGAACGGCCAGTGAGGGGCTTCTAGTTGATATGCTTCGGCGAAGACAACTATAGGCTTTGGAGATAGAGTTCTTTTTTTTAAGGTCTTGTAACTCCGAACTGAAGGACGTGGGGACCTGGTGACTTGCCAGGATTCAGGTTAATTATAGATCCATTTCGCTGTCGGGTTCGCTCACTGTAAACAGATGGCGCCACACAAGCGCTTGTTGCCCACGAGATTCACCGCATCGCCTCCGCGGCTTTGATTCCCGATCGCGGCGGACGCTTTCGGAGAGGGGCTGATTGCGAAAACATTCCTACACTTAGACTTAGGTGCACGTTAAGCCCCGGATTGTCTAAATGAATGCCGAGCCCCGCACCACCGCTTCTGTCATGACTCACAGCAACTTAAAGACGCTAAAGCCCACATTTTATTTAATCTCTGAAATACGCTGTGCGCGTACACGCTTGAGCAAATGCTTATAATTATTGTCTGAAACTATGACATCACTGCGTGGACATTTTCACCAAAGCTGATGAGCTAGCAGTGTTTTTGTGTTCACAATGGAAAAGTATCGAGAAAAGATGCAGCACGCATTAATGACGTTCGGTTACGTCTACATAAGTGCAGTTACTGCCCCACAATATTTAGTGACCCTTTTTTGATTGGGACAAAATAAATAGTGGAGTTTCACTTAATAACGTGGTCGAATGGTGGAAGACAAAAAGACTACAATTTATATGACAAGAATAACACGTGGCATATCTATGCGCAAATGTATGCCACGTGTTATTGTTGTCACGGGTGTTTTCACGCCCGGCTCTGTTTTTTTTCCTTCTTTTTTGTTGCTGGTAACCGAGGGCATTATTGCTCATGCGCATATTGTCTAGCTGCGACGATTCTTTCACAATAAGTGTTACACAGTTGGTAGTAGCGCTCGCCCCGTCTGTCTCAGTTTTTGGTTCCCGTTTATTGCGCTTCACCGTACCAAGTATGCATCACCAAATGGCCTAAACTTCTACTCTTCAGAAGGTTAACCTGCGATCATCGTGGTAGCACTGGCTGTGCGGTTATAACTGCAAAGGATAAAGGGAATGGAACGATTTTGTACTCCCTCCAGTTCGTTAGTGTAGTGCCACCGGGATCCCAAATGACCAAGGCGTACAGAAGTGACAGAGGAATACAGGTGTTGAAAAGAAGTTTTTGAAGTGGTGGTCTTTGCCATATAGAAGTTTCTTCGAAAATATCCAATCATTCTGATCCTTATTATAAAAGGGGTGGAAAGGTAAACAGCATGTGCTGTTTACAACTATACCGCGATATCTGTGCCGAGGAGCGATGAACTACTCCAAGTAGCCGAACCAGTTACGCATACAATTACGAGGCAAAACTTCGTGCTGTGAATTCCCGCAATAATTAAGGTAAAGTCGATGGTTTGACGATGAGCCGTCTTGGTCGGGAAGAGGCATGACGAGAAAACGAAAAGAAAAAACGCCGACCAAAGTGAAAAGGTTTAGAACTGTAAAAACGACGTTTCGGCTAGAATTAAGGCCGAGATAACGGGTAGTCTCATAGATGGTTACAGAGCAAGCAAAGAGAGGACAGTGGAGTCAAGTTGTGTCCACTGTTGTTTAGAGGAATTTTTACATCGAGGTCTTAGTTTTTACTCCGATCGCGCATTCAAGTACGCGTGACACTAGGACATGTACTGCCTTATAACCAGTTTTGGTTGCACTTAAGAGGGGCGATTGAATTCTGCTGCCTTAGGACTAGGTAGTCAAATTTTAATTTAAGACCCCAGAAAGTTTAGAAAAATTACGTTAACTTGTTGGTAATCTTTAAAGAGCTTGAAGCGCGAAGTCTATACATAGGTTAGCTCTCAACAAAAACAAATCTGAACTTTGAAATTTACATCTGTTAGAGTGGCCTAAAAGTGTCCTGAACACTTTTCCGAGTAATCATCGAATGACCTCAATATTGGTGTTTATTGCATCACATATTGCATCACACACAGCGTGTGATAAATTGTTACACGATTCAAGCGCTTTGTCTCTTCTTTCGTCCCGATGAGCGCGCTGGACGCTACACAGGGGTGCATCCCCCCACCCCCCTTCATGTGATTCCTGTGCGCAGTAGTGTTCTTACAGTGTAATTTTACTACACTAAAAAGCGCGACGCCTGCACGTGGCAGCACCCCGTGGCAGGAAGCGCACCTGATCTAAACGCCGCTCTGGATTTGTGTCAGCTATAGGCCAATAGCAGAAATCTGCTGTATGATGACGTACAGCAGCTGCTGACAGCTCAGAAGAGAGTGACGAAGGGTTTCAGTATTAATAGAGGGCGCTTGAAAAGTGGCGACTTCACGCTCCGCTGGTAAACTCTTCTTGCAGCGCACGACTTCAAGATTTTGCTGAAGTCTTTGCAGCAGCGTCTGCTTTCCACAGAATGTGTTTTTTCACCGAGCACGAAGGGTGGTTCAGGACCCCTTTAAGCGGACAAGTAATATATGAGCCTCCAGAGGGATAAAGACGAAAGAAAGAGGAAATGCAGACAGGTTAACCAGGAGGGTAAAAAGGAGGGTTAACCGAAAAGGGCCAACGTGTACTATACTGGCTACCGATTGCGTGAAACTGTTCCAAGCGATGCATGCTCAGCATCTTGGCTTTCGCTCTTTCAGTGCTGTTGTATTCTGCATTTTTTATCTTATACATGAGTTGCTGCATGAAGCAAAGACCTCCTCCTCGGCTACCCTATTTTTTAATGTAATGCAGTAAAAAATGAAATAAGAAATGAAATAAAAAAAGAAATGATGGTGCTAATGTAGATAAATGAATGTATAAAAAAAATAAATTAGAATGACTAAAAAAACAAAATGACTTTTTTTTTTTTTTTTGCAAATATGCGCATGTTGACTCAGTATGCTTTCTCGTTTCTTTAGAATGGGACAACCCGGATATGAAATCATCATCCCGCCCAATTTGTTATTTGCCCTCTAGGAACAAAAAGAAAAAAAAAAGAAAAACTGCGCCACGGGAAGCATGTTCTTTCTTAAGGAAGCCGCTCAGAAATTATTCTTTAAAACACATTGAGAAAGAACTACATTTCATTGAACTATTAGCGGCCGCAACCATATAATCCTTCTGGATATTGCTGTACAGTTATAACGGTATCACATAAGGCAGTTACCGGTTAAAACCATGTATATTCTTTTTGACATCGAACACTAACGGCGCGCAAAACCAGCGCTATTACAAAAAGCGGATTTCTGATGTTTTTTTTTGGCGTCGTCTTCGTCGCTATGTCTCGATTGTAATTTATGCGGGCAACTACACTCGTTCTCAATTCAATATCTTAAATACTTTATTAAGAGGCTAATGGCTCTAACACTGCTTTAAAGATGATTCCGTAGTCATCCTCGGAACCTACAGAGCTGGTACAGTTCGCCTACATTCTAGCCTGACAAGCTAGGCAATATGAAAATGAAGTCAAAATAACAAGCTGCGTAACGGGAGATAGTTCTCCGAACAGCGTTTCGGCAATTTCAATCAATTAACAACGTCTCTGTATGAAAACGTGACTCGGTATTAGATTCACAAGGCGAACGACGCCTACCGACATATTATCAGGACCTGTAGAGTGTGAAGCAGGGCGTCGCCCAGATTCCCGTATTTCAAGAAGATATCAGACGTCAGCGAATCGTTTTCGTCAGTCTGTCGACACGAATAAGAACAACGGGGCCAACAAACGCATATGACTCGCACTCATTTTGCGCTAGCAGTCTGTCGCAGACAAAAAAAAAAAAAAAAGGTAAGAGACTGTTAGTTTTTCTTTGTGTAATAATAATAATAATAATAATAATAATAATAATAATAATAATAATAATAATAATAATAATAATAATAATAATACGTCACAGTTTTGCCGCTAGGGAGAAGCAGTGATTGGGATAGTAACAAGGTGGAATGTTATACGAAGTAAGGCTAGCAGATAACTCCTTGAGCAGCCGCCCTGGCGTAACTAAACAAAAGAGGTTTTCAAGATAATGGTTGATGACTTTACGATAACCAATGAAATACCAATGACTAATCAATTTAAGAAATACTTCCAGTGTTTTTTTCAAAACCAAATGAATAGGATTTACGTAATCCGTTACCTTCAACCTTATAAGAAGTTCTGATAACTCGTAATTCTGTTTTAAGGCCGGAGCACAGAGTGCGAACTTTGACGACGAACTTCGCGCGCCAAAAGTGATGGCGCGGCGGCACGACGCAGGATCTTGTCGCAGTAGACGGGCCGAACGCTACCGTGCGTCGGGCGTTCGCTAACGAACACATTTCGTTGCTCGGACGCCGGTAAAGCACCGCATAATTTGAGGCTTTTGCAGATGTTACTAAAAATTCACCCCAGAAAATCTTCAGGACTTGGCGGATTTTTTTAACGCATCTTGAGCGCGCTATCCTGAACACATAAATGCCTTTCTTAGAACGCTCTACAGTCCGTCGCGGTGGTATAGAGGTTAGGGTGCTCGGCTGCCGACCCGGAAGGTCGCGGGTTCGATCCCGGCCACGGCGGCCGCATTTCGATGGAGGCGAAATGGTAGAGGCCCGTGTACTGTGCGACGTCAGTGCACGTTAAAGAACTCTAGATGGTCGAAATTTCCGGAGCCCTCCACTACGGCGTCTCTAATAATAATATCGTGATTTTTAGACTTTAAACCCCAGATATTAGAGAGTAATAGCTGAGCGGCTCAGCGGGCCAGCGGGCCCAGCGAACGAGCGGAGACGCCTACTGCGCATGCGACACGCTGGCATAGCCAGTTTTTACGGAGAGCCGCTCGCACGCTCATTTCGTCTCCTCAGCGAAGCGTGTGCAGCGGACGAGCGTGCGAGCGTTTTCCAAGCAGAGCCGCAGCTCGATTGACAGTAACTTCAAGCTTGTTCAGCAGGCGCAGCAGTGCGCCGCTGAAACAAGGGGGGGCATCGCTCAGCTATTACTCTTGTTTTTGCCTTGCGCTCCGCTGCCCCCCTCCGCTCCTACGCTGGGTCCGCTGGCCCGCTGAGCCGCTCAGCTATTACTCACTATTATTACAACGCTCCGCAAAACATTGCTCGAGTGTTGCGAGGTACCAGCAAACTGGCGGAAAGCACACACTGTGCCACTTTTTAAAAAGGGAGACAGCTGTTTCTTATCGAATTACCGCCTTGTTTCTATCAGAAGCAGTTGCTGTAAAATGTTGGAGAATGTTGTTGCAAATTACGTTCACGAGTTCTTAGCAAGGTGTTACCGTTATATCAGCGTGGTTTCCGAGGAACTGTCTACATAAACTCCGCCTGTAACAAAAGTGTAAAAATTCTCACGGGTTATTGATATATCCGGGCAAATTGACGCGCTATTTTTGGATTTTAGGAAAGACTTCGAGAAAGGGCTGAGTTCGAAAGTTGCGCTTCTTCTGTCTTGAATATTAATTAGAAGTATTATTGTGTTTAACAGAAAAAAACGAGCCCTTAAACTTACACTTCTTTCCTTCTGTTCTGAATGTTTCTTTTCTGGTGTACCACAAGGTGATGCGTTAGGCTCCTTAGTGTTTTTACTTTTTGCTTAATGATTTAGTTGATGTCATTCCTAAAGATACATTTGTCCGATTATTTGCAGATGACTGCGTTGTTTTTAAAAAGATATGTGGCGCGAATGACCATGTGATACTCCAAGAAGCTCTTACACGAATAGACAAATGGTGCCAACAACGGAGCCTAGAATTCAACAGAGACAAATCAGTTCTCTTGAGAATAACAAACAAAAATCTTCCAGCCCTTCTACTTACTGCCTTCGCAATAGCTTGCTTAACGAAGTGGATAAATGTAAATACCTAGGTGTCCACAGTGACACAGACACTTGGTCAAATCACATTTCGAATATCTGCTTTTCTGCACTAAAGAAATTGTGGTTCCTGAAAGAAAACCTAGATGTTCTACTAGAGAAGCCAGAACAATAACCTTTAACTCGTACATTAGGGAAGATGTTGTCCAACTGTAGAAAGTACTAATGAAAGCCGTTAGGTTTATCTTTCCTAAATATAAAAGATATGATTCACCAAGCACACCTTATGAAGTCGAACGGCATAGAAACATTGAAAATTCGCGGCAAAATAAATTTCTTAGCGTTCCTACACAAAAAGTTACTGCAAATCTGTCAAACTGGATAGACTCTTTTTCTTCTAGAAAAACAAGACATAAACGTAAATATTTGTTGGTCCCAAATTTTTACTCCTCCTACGGCCTTCAAAAATAGCTTTTTTTCATGGAACAGTGAATGGCTGAAACTCTCTGCCAGCAAGTGTTTTTAGAGTGTGAACATCGCGGAAGGGAGCTTGAAACTTTTTTGGTGGGGCGATGTCTACATTGAATTCATTTGCAGCACGTGACTGAATTCTGAATAGATTTTGCTGCGTGAGATTAAGACCTCTTTTTATTAGTTGAGCCTAAAGTCTTAGGCTTGCAGTAATTGTGAATAATAAATAAAGCAGCGTCGTAAGAAAACGCGCCCGCTGCAGCCCACGAAGGGACCTTCGTGCTGTCTGTCGCTTCAACGTAAACTGAAGGATGAGACCACAGCATGTACAGACGTATGAGCCGTATGCTGATCCTTGTTAAGATAGGCTGCGCGCAGGCACACCCGATCGTTCAAAGTGCGCAGTTCCTACGTTCTTTGATTTCCCTGCGTACAGTCACCTCCTGGACTCCCCGATGGCCTTTCGCGCGACGTTTCATCTCCGCTTGATCCGCAGTCGCCGGCTGCCGTCTCACGCCTTGACTCCCACATCGAACACACCAGGTGCGGGCCTATGTTATCGCCTTTGGATGTTATGCGGAACCTCACGGCAATGTCGACGGCGAAAATGTCCCTGGAGTGTCCTTATAGTTGCTATTGGAATAATAATAATAATAATAATAATAATAATAATAATAATAATAATAATAATAATAATAATAATAATAATAATAATAATAATAATAATAAATACATGACCGTCTCCATGCGTTTGGAAATGACAGTCCATTGACAGTACTGGGACAGGATGTTCTTTTTTTAACAGCGAAGCTGTTTATGTTATCTGTAAGTTTTGTTCCGTCGTGAAAAACTTCAAAGGTGGGTATAGGCCACAGGAATTGGGCAAGTTCCACTACACCGAATACAGCAGGCGCGAGCGTTAAACGAAAACTGCTCGGTGAAGTAGAGCACGTGCAGCACTTGAAACAGAGAGAGGGAGAAAGCAAGAGATAGAAAGAAAGGGAAAGAGAAAATAGAGGGAATTAAGGGAATATAGACATAAAAATATTACAACGAGAAAGTCATAGAAGCAGAGAGAAATAGAGAGAAAGGAACAGACACGAAAACGAGATAGAAAAAAAAAACAGAGAGCAAGACAGACAGAAAAAGAAACGGAGAAATAAAGAGAAACGAAGTGAGAGAGAGAGAGAAATAGATGGAAAGAAAGAAAGATAGAAAGTCAGAGAAAGACATAGAAAACGATAGAAAGAAACAGATACGAAAAAAAAAAACAAGACAGAAAGAGAAATAAGGAGAGAAATAAATAGAAACAAAGAAAGAGAGAAAGAGGCAGGGAGAGAGAAAAAGAAAGATAAATAAAAATTGAAAGAGCGAGAAAGAGAAAGAAATAGATAGAGAAAAAAAGAAATAGAAAGAAACAGATACAAAAAGAGATGCAAGAAACAGAGAGAAAGCAAGAGAATAAAGAAAGATAAAAAATAAAGACGCCGCTCATCCTTCAGGCTTGGCACCACTAGTGCGAAGCTGCCATAATTTTTTTAGTTCAGTAAATTATATTACACCACACTGTGCGCCGCGGTGGTGTAGTGGTTACGGTGCTCGGCTGCTGACCCGAAGGTCGCGGGTTCGATCCCGGCCGCGGCGGTCGCATTTCGATGGAGGCGAAATGCTAGAGGCCCGTGTGCTTAGATTACGGTGCACGCTAACGAACGCCAGTGGGCAGAAATTTGCGGAGCCCTCCACTGCTGCGTCCCTCATAATCATACCGTGGTTTTAGGATGTTAAACCTCAATTATTATTCTTATTATTATTATATTGATGCTGCTAACACGCATGACGAACGAACTTCGGTTCTCGCGGTGGTTGGTCAACACTGGTTAAGGCTCAACTTATGCGGCGGTTTCCAAGCAGGGTCGCTGCGTTTCACGGTGCACGCCGCTCGTATCGAAGCGTAAAGATGCATGGCCCACGTAGCAGGTAGGATTAAAATGATTACCCTAGTTTATGGACCACAGAGCACCTGGAAGCAGAGGTTATGCGTGTGACATTCGCTGGCTTCATCGACCACTAACGAGGTTTTCCAGGACATTCCCAGGGCTGAACTATTCCGAGCAGAACACGACACTGAGATGAGCGTCGTCCTCTTTGCGGCTCCCGTTTTAGTGAGTGGCGCCAGATCAAGATCGTTATTACGGCTGGCGCGTGGGCGCGCGGTGCTCTCTCTAACGCATCTCGGCTCCGTGCCATGTCGACGACGCACCCAGAGATCGCGACCCCTTTGGGTACGCGGCAGACCTGATCTTTCGCGCTATATAGCGCGCTTTTACGCCGCGCGATTTGGTTTCACGCCTGCCGGAAATGTATATACGTCAATCAAAGGTGTCATTGGCGATTCCGTACCCATTACAACGGATGGGAATGAAAGCTTGTTGGCAACTCCGGTAGGAACCTCTCTTTATATTCCGCAGCATCGGTACTCGCAGATACCGAGCTAGACGAAGCAGATTCGGTCACCTATATGCACGTAGTTATGCACTAGAAATTGTCAAATGCACGGGTGTTCATGCTGAAACGTATACGTGTACGTTTTTTTTTCTGTATTGTGAGGAGAGTTGCTTTTTTCTAAAGCCGCGAAAAGTAAACGTTATTTGTACCTTCTTAAGGCGTATAGACTTGGCTGTGTCTGAAGCGAAGCCTTGAATATACATTTGAAGATTTTGATGTAAGTCCAGATGCTTCTTTTCATGCTCGTGAATGCAAAAACCCCACATTTTTTTGATATCGCAGTAAGTGAATACATAAATTAATAAATCAAGGGTCGTATCAAAGGCTACTTGTACCTATAGTGCCAAAGGCTCACGGGACGTCTCTTGCACGTTGAAGAGAGAATGATTTCACGTGGTGGTCCAGTGGCGAATTCACACGGAGAAACTCTACAGCACTACAGGTTCAGAAGCCAAGCAAACAAGCAATCACACGGGACTCAGCATAGGCTCCCTGCTTGCATAAACTCCGACCTATATAAGGGAGACAGCCGAAGCAGGTGTTTAGGGAGCCGTTGAATTTACAGGCAATCAAAGATTCACATAGAAAAAAAAAAGACATTTCGACTTCCGGGCATTTTATTTACCTTAGTAAACTTTCCGTGAACATAGGGTTAGTATTTAGCCCTGGGCTGGTTGGCATGGAGCTCCCGTCGAAGACGAATTACACGAATGGTTGTTTTGGTCACAGCCCCCCCCCCCCCCCTCCCTTCCTCATCTGTTCTTTTATTTGACTACATTCGCTCACACCAACACCAGTGGTTGTTACATGAAGAACCATACCATTTTGGTGAATCCAGATTAAAACACCGGACTGATAACCGATTTACATAAAATTAGCCTGTATGTATGCCATAGGATAATTTTAATTCATCAACGGCACTTCGTGGGAAGACAATGGAAACAAAATGCTGCATGCTTTCCCTCCGAATGTTAGTGATGCAATAAAATGCACTGAAAGACTATTAAGATGCTGTAAATAAACGACTGGAAGCCCGACTAAACTGATTATCGTTGAAGTGTTGCAATTGGTGCTTTAGCTATATTTCATTTGCAATACCCTCCTTGAACGTTCACTTCAATAAAATTTCAACCAGGTGGCTAAGATAAAAAAGAGGAGTGGTTATTCAAAGAAACAGACACTCTGTCGGCGCAAATCTCACCGTTCCTTCTTTGCTGCATAAATATACACGAAATAAGCGATGGTG
Source organism: Rhipicephalus appendiculatus (assembly GCA_030522465.1). Taxonomy (NCBI): domain Eukaryota; kingdom Metazoa; phylum Arthropoda; class Arachnida; order Ixodida; family Ixodidae; genus Rhipicephalus; species Rhipicephalus appendiculatus. The sequence continues at coordinate 9,777,063 of JALIZH010032945.1, read as the reverse complement.
GTCAAAAGAGAAAGAAAGAGCGCAGGACACATAGCAGCGACATTCGATACAGGACAAACACGCAAAAGTATTTAACCAGATTTTTCTTCGAAACACTGGATATTTACTCTTGCGTAGTTTTGTCCGTCGATAACGTGATTGCGACATAGTTGCTGGGTGCAAAACGTGGCATGCAGAGATGGTTCAGGCAAGCTCTAGATTCCTGTTTGTTTACTGTACAGACAGCGAGTACCGCTAAAGGCCCAAATTATCGGTAGCGTCATTAGACAGCGTTGCGCACGACGGCACACCGGCAGCTCCCGTCGCAGGTACCCTGCGCAGAACGCGGGCCTGGTTCGGGCACTGCGTCAGGAGCGGCGGGAGTGCATGTGGGGCCTGGTAGGCTGTGGAGGCGGCGGCCGGCGCGTACGCATCGCTGTCGGTGCCACGTGCCGATGCTCACCTTGGTGATGGTCAGGGGCTGCCCAGTGCCTCTTCCCCCTTGCAGCCGGAAACCCCAGGGGCTGCCTCCGGCCAGGCGGACGGTTATCGCACTCCCCGCCATCGCGCACTGCTTGGGCGTCCAGTCGGTTCGCTCGAAATGGGGAGCCCAGCTCGCCGAGGGCCCGGAAGAGCGTTTCTTTTCTTCGCCCGGCTTGGCAGGGCAAGCGGGCCGCCGGGTGGTGGCTGCTGCTGCGAGCGACGAGGTTGCCCCTCCGGACCTTATTTTTAGTGCCGCGATCTCCCACCACCCGACGGAGTCCGGGCCGCGTTGGCGGTGGCTCAAGGTGGACCCGGCGGCTGCCGAGTGCACCGAGGGGCGTGTCGCGCTCTCGTGCACGCACGCACGCGACACGACGCAACGTTATACTGGCAGCTATCTGTAGCATCCGATGGGGTAATGCCGGTGTGAATTCCTAGTAGTCTACCTGTCCCTCCGTAGTTCCCGCAATCCGCATCGCAAGGAGACACGTCTTTGAGTTCATTGCCACCTTTCTGTTACCAAACGAACACGCTCGTCACAGGAGTCGTTTAGCGATTATCACAATTCTAAACAACGCGTGACTGCCGACGCAGGTCGCTAAACGAAACTAAGGAAACTTGCGTATGCGCCAGTACTTGCAAAGACGGATAGAGCCCTGTGAGCCCCATTAGCATGCATGGAAATCTGTGGATTGATGACACCACCTTCCCTAGTGCAGGATAGCAAACGAGATATTTATTTCCCGGTTAACATCCCAGCATTACATTTTTCTCTCTCTCTGCGGATTGATGTACGACTATATGAAACTACACGTAGTTTAGAAACTGTTTCATAGTAGATAATTTTTAAAATTCTCTTTTCATTGGATTGTTTATCTGATCCCACTAAATAAAAAATAAAATATTTAATGAACAAAAATGTTGAAATACAGTGTCTATGTTGGCTGCCCCACGACAAGAGACCAGCTATGTTTCCAGGTACGTCAAAAAAATGCGAAAATTGATATCAATTAATGCAACCTCGGTTTTCACTCTTTGTGTTTCGAACTGTATGCCATTTTTGAGCCACTTGCATTTATCTCTCCCTGTGCTGTCTACCATCAGGGTCAGAGTGCTGTGAAAATATAAGAAAATTTTTTGTATGTCTGTGCACAGTATATCTTCTGAAAGATGGAAATAATGCAGTGTGTTAAAGAAAGAAGCTTTGTCATGGATTTAGTCTGTTCAGCCTCCCTTACAAAACTGTATGTTTCGTATGATAAAATTACATGTATACATTTAAACACTGTCATCTTGCTCCGCTCTCTCGCGGGCCAAAGAGAATCTCATTGCAATATTTTAGATACTAAAATTTGAGAACTCCTCAGTGATGGAAGCTGTGTAGTAGATAATTCAGTGTGACCAAATATTACCTTCGTTGAGGGTGGTGGTGAAAAACATTCTATGCTCTGAGTGCTTGTCTCTATTTGCTAAATATAAGCAGACAGAGTGAATTTAATACAGTGCCTTGATGTTTACATCATGGCAGAATACCTTGCTCTAAATCTGTATCCAATTTCATCTTTTGCTGACTGCTCTCTCATAACACAGGATACTAGAGATACCCCATAAATAATGCTTTGATCAAGATGTGAGAATACGAAAATAAAACACCAACGTGAAAACAAGTGAAGGGGATGTAAAACTGACCCATGTTTACTTTCCTTACGCCGAAACGAACAATGTGGAAAAATATATCGTCAACCCGCGGGTTCAGGTTACTGTTGGCGTTCAAAACCAATGCAATATCTGTGGGTATACGTAACTTAACCGAACAAATCATATGTCCCGCTCAGGGGGCCCCTCGTCTCGTTTCACAGGGCTACAATGTAGGTATTGAAGCGGGGGAAGACGGTGTTCCACTGAAATAGTCGTCAAGGCTCTTTGCTTCCTCTCAGACTGTGTATTTTTGCGTTCCACATGCTCCCGTCCTTAGGTTTTTATCTTTCGCACGCACGCGCACCGCTTTTTGTGGAACAGGAAGACTGAAGCGTTCAGAGCCAGCCTGCAAGATTGACAGACAGCCAAAGGCCAAGGGAGCTCACAGCGGAAGGAGTGCAGTGCCATCTTCACTACGCAATGTTCAGAGCCCGGAGCATTTTAGGCGATCGTGGAGGGACACCGGCCAACGAGCACTGTGCCTTCTAGAAAACCTTCGGGCCTGACGAGAGTGTCAACGGTATATTCTTGTTCTCTTTCATTCTTTTATTTCTTTTTTTGTTGCTGCACCAATGTGCAGAGAATGACTCACCCCTTTGTAAATGGTCGCTTTTTATTTTGGACAAATAACTGACACTTAGCCAACCCATAGGGGCGATGGTCGCTCCTCTAACTGACAATACAAAGAGGAGATAAAAATGAAATGAAAAAAAAAAAGATAAAGAAACACACACATTGTATGTCTATCTTGCAATTACGAAATTCCAGCTACCGGAAGAGGGCTTCTGGTTTTCCGATATACGGCAGACTCAATTAAAGCGAAATCGAGTTTACTGCCACGCAGTTTGTTTTATGAGAACGGGTGCCCAAAATGAATGCTTTCTTAAATTCGGCAGATATGTTTTACAAGAGATAAAATGAATTGGGCGTTGCTTCTTCCGCGGCCTCATTTCGACAGTACATGCACAGATTGCTCAGTAGCTCAAAATGTAACGAATCGCTTTATTACACTAGATCAATTCTGTACGAGTGAACTTTGGTTTTTATAATGGGTATATGCCAGTTGTATGAGCAACCGAGTTTTCACTTAAAAATAACGACTGCTTGAAGCACAGCACCGAAAGAATGGCCTTGCATTTCCAGAAAGCTGAAATTAAACTAATCAATGCAACTCAGATGAAGACCTCGTCGTACATTAAACAATAGAAACGAACTCATAATAACAGAACGATCATTCCCAAAAATCGAGTGATATATGAACATCATGGTAACCATTCGTGTGAGCAAGTGCTGACAGATAATTTCCACAGGATGGCGTCTTTCTCGTGCGCTCCAATCGATTAGACAAAAGGAAAAGGGAGTGTTTGCGAACTTACCTTGATATGAAAACGGAAGCTTGCGATTATACAAACAACATCTCTTCTTTCGAACAATTGATTTGGAACTTAAACCCCTAAAGTAAACAAGGTTTCCGGCAATTATTCGAATCTAATACCAAAACGGCTTCGCGCTCTCATTGTCCTCTCTTCACGGTCGTTCTTCGCTAAACCAATGGCCATTGCATGTGTGGTAAAAAGAAAAAGGAAACAAATAAATGCATAAATAAAAATAAAGACGGAGTTACGATATTTGGTGTGCGTAAGTGGGCGTAACAGCTTAGAGACGCATATACACAAAAGGTTCTCGCAGGAAGAGACCCAGACATAAATGCAAAAAGAAAAAAAAAAGAAAAAAAACAGCAGTTTAAACATTGAAGCCTCAGGATGGCTCCCTTCTCCGGCCACTTTTGAAGGACGAACGACTGTGTTTTAGCAAGCCTATACTTTGCCACTGTCTACAGGAATCTTAAATAGCTTTGCTATTCTTTATTTGCTCTATAGAATGCGAGGCTAAACAATAGCATGGAATAGATTTAGGTAGAGGGGCAAGTTGAGAAGTTAAAGCACGTTCTTCCCGCTGTTTTTTTTTTTTCACTTAAACATGACCTAAAGTGCTGGCGGTTATAAAATTAACTGAAACAACAAATACTGAAAAAAAATTTGAAAAGGACCAGTTTGTTGATGTTGTGATGTCACACTTAAACAGAATTTTTCTAACCGAACTGGATTCGGCTAGAAAACCCACATCAAATTATTGACGCTTAGTACCGCGTGAAAAGCAAAATAAATAAATAATGGAATTCAAATGCATCAACGCTTTCAGAATGAAGCGATGGTTGCACCCACACACACACACACAAAAAAAAGTTAAAGAGCACACAACCTAATACTTTCTTTACGTTGCATGGACAAGACCACCAAGTAGTAAAGAGAGCGCTGGACTATCGATTGTTCTAAACTGAAGATAGGAGTTTTCTTTCCTTTTTTTCTTTTTTTTTTCATTTTTTAAGCCGACTTTTCTGCCCAAGAACTGAAAAGAGCACACGCTGTCACTACAATGCAACTTCTTATTCCACGGTCCGCAACAATGACGCAGAATTGATGTATATTCTTATGGGAGCTTCCAGAAGGAATTTCGCTGGCGTGTTTATGTGAGGGAAAGAATAAGAAGCTGCGCAGAAGCTAGAAGGATGTTACTGGATATCACATATGGGGGAATAGAATGATCGATCCGCGTTTTCCGTGATTGAGTATAATGGGCCATTCCATTTTTACACTTTTGTCAGACGCCCGCGCTCAGCATCTGTTGGAATAAACGATCCATTTAAATCTGCAAGGCATTACTCTGTCAGTTTATGTGGGGTTTTGAAAAAGGCGATGGAGATCTCATATTTGATGATATCGTTGGCTTGAAAGATGGCTGAAAGTACTCGGGTTACGCGGTTAAGTTGTTTTCTGAAGGCAAGGTCCTTCTTTCGCGACATGAGATCGGTTTAGCTTTCTTGCGATCTGGATATCTGGCCGCCAATCTCGTAAGATACCACCTTCATGAAATAAGGCGAATAAGTTCTTCTAGCGCAGGTGGTACAAATGATAAAGGCGTCATATTGAAGCCTGGAACGAACATTATGACGGCTACGTACGGAACCGAAATAAAGCGTGATATGCGGAAACGGGGGAAATTCCCTCTGGAATGACGTAGAAAAGGAAGCCACGTGGTACACTAACGTGACTAAGAATAGGTGTTCGAACTTGACGCCAACCGCCGTCGACTCGCCCTTTGGACTGCACATAACCATGATAATGGCCTACATTTTACTGGATTAATTGTTATGTATGGGTCCCGGTGAATCTTCGCAGAAGTTGTCTCTTCAACGTTGCCCCTTCAGGGGAGCAAAAGGACGTCGATGAGCGAGGGAATTTCGGAGTGTCGCAGCAGGCGAGGCAGGCGCAGGACGGTCCGACTGCGGCGAGGCGAGCCCGGCCGCTTCGGGAGTACACACTTTGCGGCCAGAGAAAACTGCGCGCGACAGGGAATGGGGCCGGCGGGCGTTACTTTTCCTGTTCGGCTCGCCTAAATTTAGCGGCCCGAGATCCGGACGGCTTTGCGGCGCTGCTCGGACCGCTGGTTCTACTGCGCGGTTGTAAACGACGCCGCCGCCGACGTCTGTTCAGGGAGACGCAGGCCGGCACGCGGACGCGCCGCGTGGGCGCCGTGATAAATGTGCCAGCGCTGCGTAAGGGCTGCCCATGAAGATCGCAAATGTTTTCGCTGCCTCGGCGTCAGTGTGAACGCAGGGAAGAAGCCCACTGTCAACTTCACGACACTGTGTTTGCTGGAACAGGCGATGAATTCCACACAAAGATGGCGTAATTGATGCCTTGCCTCGAGGCAAAGGAGTTATGGCACAGGATCTTATTAAACTCTTCTTCTGCACAGCATCGTGTTATTGCGACCAACAAGACGCCGTTAAACGTGTGCGTGGGTAAGTAGGTTGTAAACAGGTGATAAAGCAGTGGTGTTAGCTAGGCTGTGCCCGATTGATACCTTGCCCTGGCGAAGGGTCGGGAATGAAAGATCAGACGTTCGCAGCATGCACGGACAAACATGCAATATACTTCTAATCGTTCACATAATTGAAAGTGTCCATATGTGCTTGTGCGTCTCAGCAAACACAACAGCGCGCTTGTGGTTTTGCACATAGCAGACGCACTAGCCCAGCCCTACCATCATCTCTTCTACAGAAAACTAAGGCAGCTTCGCACCAGTGGTGCCATGGCTGAAGGAAGTGCGAAGCTGGGCGGCCTGCCTTGTTTCGCTTCATTTTGCACTTTCTTTCTTCCTCTCTTTCTGTTTTTCGATCTCTTTTTGCCTACGTTTATTTCTATTTCTTTCTCTTTCTATATTTCTTTCTCTTTCTTCCCCTCTCGCTCTGTTTCTACCTTCCCTTTTTTTTACTATCTTTTGCTCCCTTACTGTCTTTATTTCTCTCTTATTTTTTCTCTTTGTTTTTTTTTTCTGTCTTGCTCTATCATCTTTCTCTTTTTTTTTTGTCTGAAGGAAAGAAGTGTAAGGAAAGTGTAAAGAAGTGTAAGGAAAGAAATGCCTGTTTCTAACTCTCTCTGTCTATTTTTCAATGTCTTTAGATCTTTTTCTCCATTTCATCTCTTTCTTTCTATCTATCTCACTCTTTCTCTCTCTGTACTCGTTCTCCTGCCCATCAGTTATTGCATCCTACGCCGGACAAATTGGCGCACATGTTCTGGGAGCGAAGCAGAAGATGAACATTAGAGATGCGAGTTTGACTAGTTGGTGCGAGTTGACTTCAGACATAACTAATTAGCACAAAAAATGGACAATGGACATGTTAAAGATGCGTCCTGTCTTCACCTTGTCCGTTGTTCTTTTTTTGCTTTAATTAGTTATGTCCGGAGAAGTAGAGGACGAAGAGGATTGTCTCATGGGTTTCATGAACGTTTCTTCTTATCGAGTGCATACAAAACCGGGTAAATGCTCATATACGGGTGCATGATGTGTAAGCGTCGTCAAGTTAATTAGAGTGTATTCCATTTCGTCAATGCGTTGACACGGGGAGTATAGTAACAAGTGCCTGAGAGTTTGTAGACGTATGCTTCTTTCTGGATTAATCGGTTAAACACAACTTTCGTCGGAACGGCACAAGTTATGGCATACAAAGACAAGGAAAGCGGGCCGAGCACCACCGCTTCCTTCGTCTGTGCGTGTCTTAATTAACGTACCTCTTTTTATAGCTGATAGCTGGAAGTTTCATGACGAAACTGACGGGAAAACGTGACCTGAAAAGAACTTACTATTCCCAGTGCTGCAGCTTAGCATGTACAAGTATTTAATGAAACGTTTACTCACAGCATGGACACTTACGAGGGCAAGCTTAGTGGACTTTTCATACCTCACCCGCTTTCTTAAGCGGGCCAAGTTCTCATATAGTTACTGACGTGTCTAAGTCATACTCGCAAAAGGGCAAAATTATATGCCTTACCTGTTATGGCGAAGACAATGAAGTTGCGAAAAGGCTTGGTACGATGAACGCTGAGAAATGTGCACGATTTGCTGGCGTAATCTGACGGGTGGAGCATTCATTCTTGCGTCTGTAGAATTTGTGCACTATGCTGTACTGGCAAGGCTGAAAGCTGCCATTCGTTTACACATGCGGAACAGTTAACTCAAGTGCGTACGTTTATTTACACGTTTTCCATATGACACAAAGTGAAGCTTTGATACCAAGACGAGAAAGCACGTTGGAAAAAAAAGAAAGAAAGAAAGAAAGAAAGAACGAAAACAAACGTTCAGGAAAACAATTTGACAGCCACAGTATTTTTCCGTTTCATTGCTTTTATTTGGATGGGCGATAATACAAGGCATTGAGGTAATATGAATAGTTATTTCCGAAAGTGCAGATGCAGTTTTCAATATAACGAGCCAAAACAGTGTCCAGAGCGTAACTCGGTAGCAGTAATGTTAAATATCTTAAATATTTACACTTCACTGGTGATACTTTGTGCTACATCGCAGTGAATTAGTGCGCAAAAGTTGGAAAGCAGTCGCCTGCAAGCAAGGTCAGAGGCCGGAGGAAGATCTTGGTATATAAATGTTCATTATGCAATGCCTTGCTGCTAATTTGCCGCACACTTCGCCGCAGCACTTATCCTCCCACCATCCCGACACTCAAGCTCAGAGGCAATCAACAGAGGTGCACCGGTTTTTTTTTTTTTTGAAGCACACCTTTCACGCTTTTTACAGTGAGCACAACCTTACTCCGGCCTTTAGGTTGCTTAGAGGTTAATCAGTGCTGGCATCACAACGATCACAAAAATATGTATCTGTTATACTGGTTCGTCTATTTTAATTGGAAGCCTTTTGCGCGATAAGAGGCAACAGTTTTATTACACGAGCTTATTCTCTCAATTTTGTACGGCACTGTCGTAGTCTCAAAAAGAATACGCCTACGTGTCCAACAAGATAGTCAGAAAATCTGTATATGATATTTTTTGGGAGGGGAGGGGGGGTTCACGGATACAAGTACGCACAATACAAGGGATGCCCGCGATGACTAATCAGATAAAACAGCTATTGCTCAAAGCTACCATACATGCGCAGTAATAGAGCACACGAAACCATCTGCAAGAGGACTAGAAATGCTAACTGAAGCAGCTTATTCGCCAGTTTACTCGCCAGTGTTGTTGAAAATTTTAATCTCTTGAAACTTTAGGATGAAATGCGACTCGCTTAAACGTATTAATCTACAGAAGTTAACTTCTTTGCGCTGAAATATGGGAGACGAAAGATAGGGCGAATTTTGTGACGACTGAACCCATTGCACTGTTGCGAAATACTGTTACTTTTGATATGGGGAGAAATGCCGATGAATAATAACACGTAGCGGTGACAGGTTTACAGATGCACAGGGAAAGAGATGCAAAAGACTTTCTCTGGCACTGCATTGGTTGTTTTCACTTGGCAGCATGGAGATGCACGTGTCCACACTGCGGCGCGTGTTCTGTTTATATGCTTTTGAGGTTAGTTGTAGCAAGACTGTACATACCAGAATATATGTATATACGAGAATGTAGGAAGAACATCTAAAAGAAAACTAACATTTACGTGGAAAGAAAGCTTTCAAGTGCAATGAAAAAGTGTTGTATTTGCGACCAAAGTAAGGCACCACCGCCTTTCTAATGCAGCAGCTCTACAAAGTCGGACTGTCAGCCTGCTCCCAGTTGAATTAGTGAGAGAAAATTCAGTACAAAATATTTTATGCGCAACCCTAACGGATTTCTTTTATAAATTTGCCATGTCATTAATTGATAGCTTGTTTTTTCCCATCAATCATATCATTATCCACATAATTCATTGCATACACGTCGTTTGCACGACTAGAGAGGTCAGATATTCGCGATGAGGAATCGCAATGAACAGTTGACGTGAACAATGCGCAGTCGCTATCGCTGCCAGGCGTACTGGGGAAAAGTGTCGTGCTCCCTTGCCGACGCTCCTACGCTTAGTGGAACTCCTTAGCTAAATAGATGTCACTGCCAGCACGCTCTTATCGGACGCTCCTTAATGCGCTGTATGATATGTTCCAAAGAATGATCGAAAAAGAATACTTCTCTCTGCGTCTACTCCGGTGACTCTATCGTCCGCGCGCGTCCCCTTATCTTCCCGCCCTACTTTTTCGTTGACGCGTTCTTACCGGCACTGCATTCGTTTCATAACAGCGAGAAGGCTGAAGGGGTCGGCGCTTCCTGGATCGTCGCCAAGTGATTGTAATTTTTACTTCTTCCTGAAGTCGTATATAGTATCTCACGGACGTAGAAAGTCCTGGAACTGACGTCGCTTTTGCCGAGGTGAGGCATGTAAAAGAATCCGAACGAGATCGCCCGAGTCAATGAACAAGAACTGTAGGTGTCGCGATATCTCTACTAACAAAAAAAACAAAAAAAAAAAAGTCAGACGCTACATAGCGGGAGATGCGTACTCGTTAATATGGCAGCTGCTAAACTATGGACAATAATGTGCCGATCAAAAAGGACCTCTAAATGCTCTTGCACACGAGCCGGCTGAACTTAAGCGAGGCGTTTACAGTTTGATCATTTTTGTTGGCATAGAATATCACTCGCAATCATTTCGCCGTCTTTTCTGGCCGCGCTACCTGAAATGAATCGTCGAATTTCGAACACTACTGCACTCAATTTAATGCTTAGCGTGCAGCGCCGTCGAAGTTACGCAGGTTTCGTAGTCACGCGTGCTCGTGTGAACGCTGCGCGAATCGGCACGTCAAGGGCTGAAGACAAGAGAAAAAAAATGCTAAGAAAAAAATAATCAAACGCCAGAATAACCTAAACCAAGAGATTAACAGTGGTATAACACAGTTTGTTCATTTTTAAGGTGTAAATATTTTTTTTTGTCTCATGTATTATCCAGCCTCGAAAAAAAAAAAAAAACATCTGACGTAAGGCTCGTGCAAAACAGCGAACTATGTCATCGTGCAAAAGTAGCTACTGCAGGAAGCCTTGTCAACACAGCGTATCCCACTATGTATGAAATGTATTCTGATAGGATTCGAAATCCGAGACATCAGCCTGTTCTTAATTGTGACCTTTGTAAACTGCCTAACGGGGCATCCATAACAGCTATAACAAACATTATGCAAATAGCCTAATACTCTTTCTAAGCACAGATAAGTTCAGCAAAATATTTGGTACAATCATCGTCCTTGTGCGTATACACATTCAGAAATACGTATATAATCTAGATATATCACTCCAGAAGTGTACACATCTTGCAGCCTTATTACTGTCATCCGTAGATTTTTCTGTTTGTTCGGTCTTTCCCTTAAAAGCACACGCCCCCGCTGCTTCACCGCTGAATAAGAGTGAAACTTGCCGCTTATTTTTTCATCAGATTGGCACGTCGCAAAGAGGCAACTTTCCTTTGTGTTCACGGCGTCCAGTGTGGTCGACCGTACTTGCAAGGTAACAGGTGGTGTGCGCGAATAGATAGTAACATTTATTCGGGTCCAGAAGAATCTTCACCCCGTTTTATAGGGGCAGTGCCAAAAATAAAGAGGAAAGCGTGCCAAGTCAAGTCAGCCGCGCGTTCTTTGTTCCTTACCTGATCGTGCACGTGCGCAGCCGTTTACCGGCTTTGTTCGTGTGAGACGTGTACGCACATATGCTCTCGCCAACCACTACAAAATTATTTGCTTTTCTCGAAAAAAGGGCTTCTCGTTGTCGAAGTGCTTCCGCTGATATTATGCTCGCTACCACGAGGAGCCGATGCCGCTACTTACGATCTGCTCTGGAGTACAAAACGCTGTGTAGCTTCCGCTTTGTCTTTTTTTTTCTTCTTCTTAGCAATTAAAAGTTTGAGAGCAACTCCGCTGGGCCGGGAAAATACATATCGAACATTCGAAGCGAAACATTGACCGAAATAGTTATAAAATTTGAAAGAATTTCAGCTCCCATACGGGACCATTGTACACAATCAACTCGTCTTCAGCCTTGTGAACAACACTCCTGAATATGGGAGCCCAAACGTTATTTAATGCCATTGATGTTTTCGTCGGAGCATTTTCTCGAGATGCTTTTTATAACGCGAGGAAGCCGATGGCCCACCTGATACCTTTAAGCTTCAACCCTGTGAAGCATCCTTTCTAAAAAAAATGCTTTTGTGTCTGATAGTAACTTAAATATTTCCTTTGGCATTCCAGAAGCTCCATGAAAGTCGTTGAAGTGTACCATTTTCGCGCTATGATGACATACACACGCACAAAAAGAAAATACTATTTGTGGGGTGACTAAATCAAGTAGTGTGGAGGTCCTAGCCCATTCGTTTAAGCAAGCGACGTTGTATGTCTTTTATAATGCGAGCACCTGTTTCAGCCATCCCACTTAGAGATAATCTAAAGATTGCGTCCGATTGTAAGCACCACTTACGTTCGTGAGATACAGCTGTCGACATTTGAACGGACGTCGGACAAATCCTTTTCGAAGGCGTTGCGTCACGAATTGACAAAGCGGTATACTTGCAAGAGTTAGTTACGGGATAGCAATAGCAGCAAGAGCAGCAACTGTAGAAGCAGCAAGAAGGACTTCGTACAAATTGAGAGCCTCAACAAACAGCTATAGAATAATATGTTGATCGTGAGCAGTAGTTTGCCTATCTCACTACAATTTCGTATTGTGTGAATAGCCTCTAGGGTCACTAAAACATTGCTTTTGCCTGTGACATTGCTATGTTACATTTTCCTGTCGAAACCTACACATTCTACACCACTTTCGGGGTTATCATAGCCACGAAAAAAATACATCGAGGTGCTATACCCCCCCAAAAATACTGCGTGTCTGTGTAGATTCTGGGACGCTTGAATACCTTTTGAAGCAATCAAAATCTGCTGTAACACGATATATGACAATTGTCACAGCATGTTCTATTAATGTTCTGACAGTCGTATTGCATTGGCGTTGTAAGAACGCCCCAATACGCAGCGGACGTGCGAGGTGTGCTTCACGGTATGGAATGTGGTTGTCTGGAATGTGTGCACATAGAGGAATGGAGCTTTCGCGATAACACAGGACAATACTGGCTGGTTCTTTCTCCTGTACTACAGACCACCTTTAAACAGACAACCCGCACACACGACGGAATACTATAAGAGGTTAAGAAGGGACCGCACAGCACCATGTTGTTACACTGAAAGCAGGTCACAAACAAATTCAGACTGCACTACACGAGAGCGCTGCTTCAGCACGCATCCAGTAGGGCCTCTCTGGCGCGTGACAGCATCTGCAAAGATAAGATAAAGAGCAGTGTAAGATGGCTGCATGAAGTCCACGACGAGACAGGGCTTCTAAACATTCTAAAAAAATACGTTCACCTAGTTGGTACACTGCTATGGAAAATTGTGTTCATGCACCTCAAAGGGCTATACACAAAGGAACACAACAAGCTCCAGTCTACGTTGTTTATGCTCATTTGCACTGCCCTTTGTGCTGCATAATTACAGTTTTCAAGCATTTATATGTCCCCAAATAAATTAATAACGTATTTTTTTTTTTGCCCGAGTTTACTGATATCCGAGAAAACAGATATAACAAACTTGAAGGGTTGTTCCGAATAGTCAGGCACTAAGAAATTATAAGGTTTATTATATATATATATATATATATATATATATATATATATATATATATATATATTATTTCAGGAGTAATTTGACAAAGAACCATGGTGAATCCGGAACAAACAGTGTACAAACAGTGTTTTACACTATTGTAAGGAAACGTTTCAGACCAGCATCGCGTTGAAGGGGCTTGTTCTTCAGCTTACTTTACACGATTGCCCATTTGCAAATAAAACGTAATAGCAAAACGAAACACCAAGAAGGGCCACGAAAAAGTGAAACGTACAGGGAGAGAAACAGGAAAACAGTCTCCGGTTTCAGTGATGAGCAGAAAGATCAGACGACGCCCGCAACCAGTGCGTTGTACCCCGGCCAGCGTTTGTTTCAAGTCTTCCTGCTAACTATGCAAGGTAAAATTATACGGTTAAATGGGGGCCTCAAAACATACGTAGTACCTAAAAGGGGGCGGAACCAGGTAACGTTATATCTCGGTTGTTTCGTGAGGAGCGTTTGCAGGAAACTCTCGTCGGCTGCGGGACGACGAGGCATTGTTAAAGTGTGGTCATAAAAAACTCCTTCAAAGTGGTTTACTTTAGCGTATAGGGATGCCTTAGATTTTCAGTACTACAATTAATGGTAACCTGAAACTACTTAATGAAAAAAAAAAGAATGCGCTAGGATCTTCTTAAGAATTTATATTTGCCAAATAATGAGATTCACGAAGCGTAGTTTGCCTTCGCTTTCTACATAATTAGTTTATATTTTTGAAATAACCTTTGACGGCATTGAACTATGGAGGCCACATTACAAAATACGTGTTAATAAAACTTTTGACATGCATTCAATATCAAACTCTTCATACTGGATTCAAGCAGTCCACCAAACAATTTTAAGCACGTTATATTACAAGTAAATACGTACGTTGCTCTAGAACTAAGTAAGTTACGCTCGAATTATTCCCACTACATTAATACATTGCCTACGAAGCGTATAAAGCTACTTTTCCTAGTGCACTTCAGGTGCGTAACAAAACACGGCATGATTTTCAATATGTTGCCCACAGACAGCCAAAATGTCAAACGTACCCGCCGCAGTGGGTGAGTAGCCATAGCGTTCTGTTCTTAAAGGAGTACTGACACAAAATTTTGAAGGCGAGATAACTTGTGGGATAGATTTGTGTGGACACACACGCATCATCTACAAAATATCAACGTAGAATACAGCCTAGAACATATTTAAAATCAATTTCAAAGTACGTGTCGCGGCACCGCACGCGAATCGCGCCTCTGGTTTCCTTGTAAACAACCAACCGCCACCTGCGTCACGAGTTCGTGTTGGCTGTTGCGATCCTTGCAAGCACTCTCACCTAGCAGACATTTTCAACGGAAACAGGGGCAGGCTTACGCGGGAGTACAAAGCCTGATGTCCTTGCCTCGGCAGTGGATTTTTGGGGGGGTCACGCATATTGACAACGTCTCGGGGGGAGCCTTCGTTGAAAAGGGCTGTCAACGTGGTGCTTCCCGTGTACGCGGTTTTTTGTGCTCACGTAGTCTGCTATGTGTACACGAAAACCACTCTGGGTCCCGTCTCCCTTGGCGCTCTATGAAACCGAAACAGCGATTGGGCGGTATAAAACCCTTTCCAAATAATTAACCGTCGCGCGCTCGCGTAGGCGTGCGCACGAGGGGGGGGCAGGGGGGCGGCCGCCCCCCCTAGGCATAAGAAGGGGGGGGCGCAAAGTCTGCCCTATACATTGACTTAATAGGGAAGGGGGGGGCGCTGCGACGAGCCGTCACCCCCCCTGAAAGGGAACCCTGCGCACGCCTATGCGCGCTCGAGCAAACGAGCATTCCAGCCGTGATTGGTCGTTAGCTACTTATTGCAACAGAAAAAACAAGATGCACAATTTCTGAGTCAGTGCTCCTTTTAAGAGAAAAAGTCACGAGTTTAATTACAAGTCCCCGCGACCGTATTCAGATAGGGGTGTCGTGCAAAAATGATCGTGTACCCACATTGAGTTCGCACGCTACAAAACTCGTATCTACGATCTTTCGTAGAGCCGTTGCGTTGATTTGTCACGTTCAACAGAGGTTAATGAAATGTCGAAGAAAGTGAAATGCCTGCATGCTCAGACTGAACACCTTCCATATTTGCCGGGAATGTATTGCCAAACAAGATTTCAAACGCAGGGGAAGCGTGCACGTTTTAGCAACAGTTCGAGGAAGAGGAGTGTTTTGGTAATGCCATTCGAGGGATGAAAACTTTAGTGAATGGCTTTCTACAATTTTTACGACGCAGTAGAGAATCGGTAATCATGGACTATTGCGAACACGTGCAGACAGCTTCAATGCACATTGATTGCGATCGAGTGCTCATGTTAGATCAGCGTGCGGCGTGCGGCAACCAGTGCCAGTGTATGACGTACTAAAGTGAGCCGACGCCATGCACGGCATGTTCAGACATGATCTGCTCACTTTTCTCTCGAAACTGACGGTACCTACAAGGTGGGCGAAGCTTTTAAGGACAAGCGACTGAGGTGTATACTGACCCACGATGGCGATCCGTCACCAAATCTGCCTGCAGCGGCATCGTCAGGGATGGGAGTTGGGGGGAACAGGGGGGCGCGGCCGCATTCAGGACAGCCGGTGCCAGCGGTTGATCTGCTTGGGCGCTGCGGCCATTGCGTCCGTCCAGTGTTGCTGCGCCAGGCCACGGGCGAACATGAACGATCCGAGGACGACGCGCCCCAGGCATCGGTCTGCACGAAGTCACAAGTCGGCGGTGAGAGATAAAGGAAGGTGCCACTTATCTGAGTTCAGCACTTCTGGCCGGCTTCGCGAGCCCGGATGTTCACACTTGTGGCGAGTTACAACGCGACTCGTAAGATTATGAGAAACGTACCAGCAAATCGGCATGCGTAGTTCGTTATAAACCACGGTGAGGTCATTTGTTTGACTTAAGTATCTTCAGAAGATACCATGGAGAATGCCTCGATTGAAATGTCGCAGAAGCTTAACTCAACGAATATACAAAGAATGTATCCCAACGTGGAAAACCGCCGAACAAGTGACCAGGACAGGTAATCAAGGTCAAGTGTTCGTAATATATGATGTAATATATTTTAGATTAGGAATACACGTGTTCACCTCGTTGGATCATGAAAAAAAATTATGGCACCCCCAGCTCTTATCGCAGAAATGTCAAGCGTTGAAGAGAAACAAAACACCACTTTGTATAGGTGGCAGTGTAACGCATTATCGTCGGCTGTTCGTCGAGACCCATTATCGTAATGCCGGAACTGGAAATCCTGGATCGAATTAGTTGATCTAATTTCACAATGAAAAAACAATTTTCGCAATTGAACTTTTTATCGCAATTAGTTCCTTTACGCAAGTTGAAGAAGGTAGGCGATCACTGTTGAGAAATTTTATCCCGATTGTGCTCAATAGCGATCAGCATTGCAGCGTGTGACACCGGTATAACACAAAGCGAAATGGATATGAAGAACTGATCAGGTGAAAATTTTCAAACGTGCAGCTATTGTCCGCCTGCAAAACCTGTTAAATTATTGCTAACAGTGAAAGACCACAAGTTATAGCGAATTATATGAGCGATCACGAATACGAAGGAAGCCACTTGTTTCCTCTTGGTGCGCGCAGATGATGAAACGATATTCAAGTTTTAAAAGTATTAGTGCAATCATTTGAGTTGATGGCGAGTCGCTCAGTAGCCAAGACAAGTTTATTACCGACTGACTATATAGTGACCTTATGCAGACACTGAAGCCTGATATTGACGACACTGTGTAGGTTTGGGACGCCAAAGACCATAAATTAATAGCTTCTTTCGCTTCATTACACAGCCAGTAGAGGGAACCTATCCCATTTCTTTCATCATTCATTTTATTCAAGAGCGAGTGAGCCGGCAAATTATAGAAGGAACGGCGATAACATTGTCAGACACGGCCGTATCCCGCGCATCCCGAAAAGGGGCTCTGCACGCCTACGTCAAACTACCAGCTACGAGGAACACGTTCATGTTTGAACGGAAGTCGGAACCAAATTGGAGAGTTTCGTGTGGCGACGTGCCTAGAATGCTTCTGCATATGATTACGACGACATAATAAACTACGAACACAGAATCAAACATACATTCCCGCCCAACATACACCCTCGAGCCTATGCAGAGCTCGTCACCGTATCTCGTTCAGAACAGAGTCTAGTAAGAAGGCTCATGGCACGCACGCGTGGGCGCCGCTAGTTCATAATTGTAGCACGTCTCGCTCAAATTTGCAGCCACATTTGTACTTATCGAGAGAATTATGCAAAACATTTGTACTTATCGAGAGAATTATGCAAAATATGTCTGCTTCGACCACCAATCACCTTCAAAATTAAAAAAACAACTGTAAACCGCATAATTGGCAATCTAAAACGCAATTGTAAGTGCTATGGTGCTAATATTACGTTTCTAATATTTATACGGCACACACACGACCTTGATCCAGTCATTCGTATGCTTTCATTTTAACGGCGGAAGTGACGTGGTTTTCCTTGCCGTTCAGATATGTTTGCATGATTAATCGTGACTGTTCCCTATACGTTTTCCAGAACAAAATGAGAGGACGCTTAAGCTTGCCCCTTAAAAGTGGAACGCGATAGCGTTGCGGGCCCCATTCGCATCACCTTCTCATTTGCTTGCCATGCTGGCAACTCGCCATGCACGGCAACCGTGGCGTGAGGAGAGGAACGTCTGTGCGCGAGAAATTTGGCGTTGCAAATTCTCCTGGGGTGCCTACTGCAGCTACAGTTGCGAAGGGCTCGCTGCGCCCTTATTCACCATTTTGCGAAGTAGCGAAATAACCACTATGCGGTTGTAATGCAATACGCCCACAGAGGAGGTATATGGAGGTTACAGTGGCGCGGCTTACCCAAAAGTCGCGGGTTCGATCCCGACCGCGGCGTTCCCGTTTCTACGGAGGCGAAATGCCGTGTACTGTGAGATGTCTGTGCACGGTAAAGAACACCAGATGGTCGAAATTTCCGGACATCTTCATTACTGCGTGCCTCATGATCATATCGTGGTTCTGGCACGTAAAACCGCAGAATTTATTAAAGGGACCCTGAAACGGTTTTGACGATTTTGTACAAACACATTGAGCCAGTAGACCAAGTCCTAAGGCTCATTTACAGACTAATTTAAGCTCTCTGCGTACACTGTGTAATTGATTACAACGCTATAAAGCTGCGAATCGCTGCAGATCACTGCGGCTCAGCCCAACGCGTTTTCAACCGCCCCTCCCGAGTATGACACGCAGTCTGCGCACGATCTGATTGGCTGCGGTGTGCGCGCACGAAAAATTGGCTGGTAGGGTGGCGGCACCTGCCGGAGCAGATATCAACCCCTCCGCGATGTCTCTGTTGCCAGACGGCGTGCGTGCTGCCGGGCGCACTGGGGCTATGGTCTCCGAGATGCACGCAACCTGTCGGCGTGCAATCTCGGAGGTCCTCACTGGGCGAAGCTCAAATCGTCGAGTGTGCTCACATGAGCTCTGCGATCGCCAGCGATGCCAGCGTGTATCATGAGTTGAGGAGGCAAGGCAGGGGTAAGAAGGAGGGTATGATATAATTGGCCGTAGCCGCCTTGGTACACGGCGTGCAGCGAAATTTGTGGTGCCAATGGTTCGATGATGCTCTAGCCTAAACGTTGACAAAGCTTCAAATAACCGTTTCAGGGTCCCTTTAAGACAATACGGGCACCTACATAGCTGCATAGCGTTGACGATGTGGCTGCTGCTGTTGATGATGCCTAATGGCTGAGCCCTTCGCAATGGGTGGGCATCCTTGAGGTGCTCACTTATTACACAATTCGCAGGGTGCGACGCCTGGTGCGATTCCATGCTTCTGCACGTTTGTTAACGGGACTCCTCTCCCTACAAGACACTTATGTAGGGTATTTTTCCAAAGCAGTTTAAAGCACTGGCGTGGCACTGTGGTATACACTCGATTGCAAAGCAGATAGCATTGGTTCGATTCCGGCTAGAACCCTGACCTTTTTCTTTGCGTCCGTCGGGATTTTTCATTCACGGACCACGACTGCGACACCGAGGCGGCCTAATCTGTGTTCTGTGATACGTGCTCTTTAAAGCTATCGCGTGAATACGCAGCACAAAAAAAAAAAAAAAAAACGCGAAGGGAAAGTAAAGTTATTTCCGAAAATTCGTCATAGGAAGAAAGTCAATAAATCAAAGCCGAGTTAAATGTTGACGCTATTTTGTTATGTTTAGAAACTTGACACGCGGGGTTAGGAAGGACATGCAACCACTTATGTCACAAGGACATGAATTGATCTCATAAGACTGCCATAGAGTACATCTCTCACCAAGCTAATGTACACAACTTCGAAACGGTTTACCCGCGTCGGTGGTCTAGGGGTTATGCTGCTCGACTGCTGGCCCAAAAGTCGCGGGATCGAATCCCGACCGTGGCGGCCGCATTTCGATGGAGGCGAAATGCCCGAGGCCCGCGTACCTATAGATTTAGGTGTATGTTAAAGAACACCAGATGGTCGAAAATTCCGGAGCCCTCCACTAGGACGGCCCTCATAATCATATCGTCGTTTTGTCACGTAAAAGCCAAAGAATTATCAATAACTTCGAGACGGAACGCAGAAGCCCTAAAGAAGCGAGGATAAACCGATAAACAAACAAGTCTTTCGTTTTGCCCTTGTTTATTTAGCGCTTCTGTTTTCCATTTCCAAGTATGAACCAATTTGCCCCTGAAAATGTTCTAGTGCACAACTGTACTCTTCCGCGGTCTGTGTGTATAAATCAGGGGGAGCCCGAGAATGGATATCGGAAACAGTTCAGCAAACAAATAGGATCCTAACGTTTCCTCAGGTAAAAAAAGAAAAGAAAAAAACAAACAAACAAGAAAACGAAAAAAAAAAGCCCCATTGCATAAGCGTTCAACAGCCATTCGACGGTCTTTCCCGGCCGCTCAGTGATAAAGAAATGCCAACTGAAAGCGTTTACCGAAATATCATAATTAAACGACACGTTAGGTGATCTTATCTGAGGGAGTTATTTTGCTCATTTATAAACCATACTCTTTGCTGAATTCTTGCGGGTGGTTAATATATTATGGCGCTGAACAATTAAGGCGTGAACAAATAGGGATGTAGAAATATTTAACGGTAATACATTGCATTTGGGCAAGAACTGCATAATCCTAGATAAAGATAGCCGAATTTCATGCGTCGGAGAGCATAGAGCTTACTAATAAACTTTTGAAACAAGATAAGAAATTCTCTACAGAAGCATTTCTACAACGAAGCTGAAAAAAAAATCGTTCGTTCTATGTGCGCAGAAACTCGTAAAGCGTGTGGGCCACATAAATTGGCCAAATCACACTATCACCACTGCTCTACTAAAAAGCAAGAAGGAAACATACGGGCTGAAAAAACCAATTAAGATTTCGGGACAGACGTAGCCAATAACTGAGAAAGAGTTTAAAGAACCGTCGGGATTAACCAAGTGATGAACTCCGAGGCCGAACGTTGCAGCTTGGCGGTGATTTTTTTTTTTGTCTTTTTCCTTTATTCTACGCGAAACATGCTGTCTCGACAACTTAGCGTTAATCATTCTAAAAGAAGCTCAGGCATATTTAGTTAACTTAGCGTCAACTCGTCCGTCTAGAAAAAAATGAAAAAGATAATAAAATAAAATATAAGAAACGACAAGAAAAGAAAGACCTCGTAGGCGTCCATTTATAAGCCTAAATTTGTGTACAGCAATAAACTATCCCGATGGTGCACTTCTGAAAAGTTTCTTCGATTGGTTACGAATATTTTTGTTTACTCCAAACTGGATGAGTTGGTGTAGGCGACCCACGTACCATCCGTTCGCGCACTCGACTGCGCACACCCTACAATATCCATTCGCACCACCAAGCATTTTCCCACGCTGTAACCTGCTTTAATTTTTTTCTCTTTCTTTTGCAGTTTTTATTTTCACATTTTACTTCCGTACGCGAGGCGAGCGGATGCGGCGTTACTGCCTAGTCTTCGTAGGCGCAGCTAATCTCCATCACTTGCGCAGCTGGCCGGGACAGTATGTTGACAGCGGCAAACGGCGCGGCTAATAAGGAAGCGCTATGCTAGAATGTTTACATCGCACACATTTTAATGGTAACGGAAAACAGTGACGCCACGGAGGGGACGCTATGCTAGCGCATCTTTGTAAGACTTCTTATTAAGGTGGAGTGTATAATTTTTCGACTGAGTTACATCATTTTTTCTGGATACATTCTGAAATTTAAGCACGATAATATTTTAGAATTTTTTTCAAATCATAGGTTTTCGGTGCCGCAACCATTATTTAATTATAAGGTACGCTGTTGTGCAGAGTCTCAATTAATATGACCACTTGCTGTTCTTGAATGTTGCAACCAAGTCAAACTACACAAACGATTTTTTTTTGTGCTGCCCCATCGAAATGTGGTTATCATCGCTGGAAAATAAGGCCACGCCTTCGGAATTAGCAGCGCAATTTCTTTTTTTCTGGGAAATGGACCATGTTGCAAGTCGACCACTGAACCTAGGAAGTGAGAAATAATTTTCTTTGTAAAAACGGTTCAGGTGCCACACGGTCTTTTAGTGTCTGTCCCTTCACACTCGCGTACCGGCGTTGAGGTATTAGCTGGAGATTTAACAAAAAAAAATGCTCAGCTTTTTTTTAAATATTTTAGTTATTATAATATTAGCCGAAGATGTTTACGCACGCATAGGGCACCGCCTACTCATTGGCTCTTGAAAAGGTGCTTCAGTTTGACACAGGCCCGTAGCCAGAAATTTTTTTCGGGGAGGGGGGGGGGGGGGGCCCACCTGTTGAAAACCTTGAAAGCCCCCTTTTTTCAGTTTTTTTTTCGCGGTAAAACAGCCCCCCTCAATCCCAATTACGGGGGGGGGGGGGGCCCTAGCCCCCCCCCCCCCCTCCTGGCTACGGGCCTGGTTTGACATATAGTTTCCTTTTCGCCACTTATTTACAAAATCGCTTTTGCCTAATGGACAAAAACAGAGTTTTAAATAACACTTCGCTGGTTAAAGCTTGGTGCGGCTCTTAATTAATATCTGCGGTTTTACGTCCCACAACCACGATATGATTAGGAGAGACGCCGTAGTGGAGGACTCCGGTTTAACTTGCACTGCCATCGCACAGTACACGGGCCTCAACCATTTCGTCTCCATCGAAATGCGACCACCACGGCTGTGATCCAACCCGCGACCTTTGTGTCAGCATGCGAGCAACACAACCACTGCTCCACCGTGGCGGACACTACATGAACGTCATGTAGTCGGAGGAGTCCCCTTAACGCGTGTAATATTGCGTTGCAGAAGCGAAGAATCGTGCCAGGCATCGAAACATGCTAATTGCGCTACGAGTGCTGTTCCGAAGACTCGCACATTACAAGGCGCTCGTGCATATTTAATCATCATCAGTAGCAAAAGCATCAACAAAGTGAGCAGCTGCGTAGGTTCACGTGTTGACTTACGGACGCGTAGTGGGCCCTTCGCATCAATTATGGCGTAGTGGGCACTTAACAACTGTACTTGCAGTATGCATTCTAGGATAGTTTGAAACGGACAATGTTACGCGCACAGACTTCCGTTTCCTTGCGTCACGGTAGAGCCATGCACCGAGAACCGAGGCAAGGCTATCATTTAAGAAGGCGATGCGCGCGGGGCCCGATTACGCTGTCGCGTTTTGCCCTTGAAGGCGGTGCTCAAGCGTCCCCCCCCCCCCAAGTTTTTTCTTCTTTCTTTTTTTCTTCGGGATGGTGCGAGTGCCGTCTAGAAATCGCTCAGCGTTACCAAATTTTGCGAGTCTCACACGGAAATTTCAAACGCTTCAGGCTTGTTTCAGCCTTACGAGTGGGCTGCGGGTGCCATGAACTGGCTGTATGATTCAAGTTTTGTTAAAACCATACAACACCATTGTCTTATTAACAAAAGCACGAATGACACGAAACAGCAATACACGAAATAGTAAGCGTTTTATAAGTATACGCGAGTCATAAAAAAAAAAGAAAAAAAAGAAAGCCGAGCAATCTTACCCAGTCGCAATATTGCACAAGCAGTATCATGCTGCACTGTGGAGCTGTTGGAAGTTTAGTCCCAGCTTTGCATGACAGGTAATCTATACTTTCTTAAGCGCATATGAAGATGGCTTCCATACTATCCCCCCCCCCCTCCTTTTTTTTTTACACAAAAATATCCTTAGCCGAATTTAGCTCCAACCAGTCACAATATTTACGTCGGCTACAGCGCACTGGTACTGTAAAATGTCAGACGGAAAAGCGGAAATTGAGACCATCTAGATTCTCCATGCCTGCCTTCGAAAAAGGAAACCTGCAAGGTAAATCGAAATTGGGAGTCCTTGGTTGAAAAAAAAAATGCATGCCATTTGTGTGCCCGTGTCAACATTTCGTAGCTTTACTTTAATCGTTCATTTAGCTTCAGAGTTTTGAAAAAGCAACGCCAGCGGCGGTGGCGTCAAGCTACCTAAGGAATTGCGTATATATATATGTATATTTTACTTCAAAGCTTTCCATCTTCTCGCGATACAATGCGAACCCGCCGTGCATTTTCCTCTTTCTATCGTAGTCTAGCTTTTCAAAAGGGTGAAATGACGTGACCTTTCGTTTAGATTCGCCGCGTGCCGAGGTGTGATATGGCGACAAAGTAAAGAATAGCGGCGAACAATTTTTGCTTTGGCGAAGTCAAAACACAAAACTGAAAGCCCATCTGAGACGACATTTACCGTCATGCTCTTGGTTATCTCGCTTCTCCCATTTTGCCTCAAACTGATGAAAATGTTTGGATGCTTTTGATGTGATAATTATGTTAGACATCTCGTGCATTTAGTTTTTTTTTTTATTGAAATGATTGATAGGAGACGTTCGCTCCTTTAGGGTGGCACCAGCTACTCCTTGTCGTTTAGCAAACAAAAACAAGCGAAATGTGACAAAAAAAGAAAACAAGGGGAAATATTGTTTATAGTAATAATTTTTAATTGTTTGTGCAATATTTCGGGTGGTGAAGGTTACGTTGCATGCATGGGTGCAATATAAATTTTAAAGAAATGTTCAGTCTGAGTAAGCATATACGGCATTTATGAAATTTATGAACGTTGTTAAAATCGGGCTAGTATATACCATTTGTACAACATACAAGGATACACAAATGAGTACGTTTTCTCTTTCGCTAAATCATTATTTACGCATGGAAGTCGCGCAATGAGCGGTCCTCCCGACTAGAATTTCGAGTAGATGCACTTTTTCCAAACTGATATCTTTCAACAACAGGCCTGCATAATTTTGCATTAGAGCTTTGGCATTTTTAGCTCTAACATGTTTCTATCTCCTAGCAAATTTCGATAAAGGAATGTCAATACGACATATATGGCTCGTGAAATTTATGTTATATGTTACTGCAGAGGATCGGGCCAAAATTAGAGAGCATTAACGCATAACTACATATATTTGTATGGTATGCCGTGTAATTTTGGCCAATTCCTCTGCAAAACCGTAAGTTGTGTGTTTTTATACATGGACGATTTCGGGTACTTATATAACTGCGCGTGCTTTGACATATTCGTGAATGATTGTGCGTGTTCTTGTACTATCTGCTCTGATTTCCAGAATTTTAGTGAGCAGAACTTGATGTGTATTCGTGCGCTTTAACGGTGATGAGTTCTTTTTATTTCACCTTTTTTTGTGCTTTTCAGTGTTTCACTTAGTTTGCCTTGAGACGAGGAGCACTTAAAGACAATAATCTCATCTATAACATCCTATTTTAACTTTATATTGCATGTCAATCGTTCGCCTATTTCGTCCGCATTTTTTGATTGATGAGTTGCAGTGAACACCAGTTAATGTTTGGGCAGCGGCTCGCTTTTCTGAGGGCGAGGTGCGCAGACCATGCATGGTTTTTCACTCCTTTGTTTCTCCCCGGAGAACAATGCAAGCAACTATATTCTCACCGTCATGCTACCATCACGCTGTTCTCTTCAAGAGAGAAAGACACGCAGTAGAGGGGAAAGTCGGATCCAGTATGTACCAACCGGCCGAATTGAGTATGTTGCTGTAGTGATCTACGTTAGCTTTGCTTTTGCCTTGCCGTATTTGTCGCAGTTGCGCATGTTGCTTTTTTCAGACCATTTCGGCTTTGTCGAGGCAAGCAATACGGGATCGCCGGTGAATGAGATAGCCTGCAGTTGGCTTTAAAAAACTTCCGAACAAATATCAGCAAGTTATAGCTTAAGCGCCCACGCATGCCCTCTGAGGGCTTCCCTGCGAAGCGTCGGTCTCTTGGGTTTCCAACTCACCCGCCTGATGGCGCCGGCGAATGTTCCACGGTATTCTATGGAAGAGCTCTCGCTTGCCTGAACTGTACGGAGCAAGAGAGTTCTGCGACACTTGAATGTAGAGCGGCAACGTATATTCATACACTTAGTTTTATTAAATATATGTACACCCGTATTGGTGTATTATGATTATAAATTTGGCTTTAATATATGCGCACAACAGATACAAATTTATAAACACGTCTTCTTTTTTTCAGTTCACTTGAAAATGAAGTACAAAGTTACGGCCATATAACGTTTTTACTCTTGATAATGCACATCAGCTCAAGAAAGTGCATGGCCGTGCCGCCTCGTCACTAAGCTGGAATTTCAGTGGCTCTCCATTCGGCGATTCCCGAGCGATTATTTGGCGACCACCTGCTCTCAATGAATATATGAATGAATATATGTCTCTCAATTCCAACATTATTTATTCTAAACACCAAGGAATCTTATCTCAGCGCAGTCTCTTACTGTCGAGAGAGGTACAAGGTGGAGGGTTATCTGGTCAGCCGAGACGTGCAACACATTTTTACAGCATCGGTGAAAGAAAAAAAGTGCTGCAGCTTGCACTAGTAGCGCAATGCTGAAACCAACAACGGAGCTAGTATTCGGCCTAGCTAAGTTTTCGCTAGTAATGCCAAGCTTTTGCTAGAGATGCTAAGTTTTTACTAGTAGTACTAAGTTTGGCGAGACTTGGCGGTTCTTTTCAGGTTTCGGTCGGTTTCCCGCACTGTGCACGTGTCACGGGGCTTTGGCGGAAACATTTCACGTGGCTAGTTACGTGATGCTACGTGATTTTAGTCACGTCATTAGAAGTTACGCGGTTTCAGTCCCATGAGTTGTTGTTGCGTGAAGTTACGTCATTTTAGTTACGTGACCAGAGTTACGTGACGTTACGTGATTTTAGTCATGTGACTAGCTGTTACGTGGCTTTGGCGGGAAGATGTTGCGTGACTTGCTGTTACTTGATGTTACGTGATTTTAGTCACATGACTAGTTGTTACGTGGTTTATGGCGGGAACTTGTGACGCGACCAGATGTCACGTGATGCTACGTGATTTTAATCACGTGACTAGCTGTTACGAGTTTTCGGCGGAAACATGTCACGTGACTAGCTTTTACGTGGTGTTACGTGATTTTGTCCCGTGACTGGCTGTTACGTGGTTTATGGCGGGGACATGCCACGCGGCTAGCTGTTACGCGATGTTGCGTGATTTTAGTCACGTGAATAGTTGTTACGGGATGTCACGTAATTTTTTAGTCACGTGACTAATTGTTACGTAATATTACATTGATTTTAATCAAGCGACTAGTGGTCACGGGATGTTATGTGATTTTAAGTCTGACTAAATTTTACTTGATGTTAAGTGATTTTAGACACGTGAGTAGGTGTTGCGTGATGTTACTTAATTTTAAGTCCCGTGATTGTTGTTACGTGACTTTACGTGATTCCTAGTCAAGTGACAAGTTGTTACGTGATGTTCTGTGATTTTAGTCACGTGATAAGATGTGAAGTGATGTTATACGTTATTTTTAGCCCCGTGACTAGTTGCGTGATGTTACGTGATTTTTAGTCCAGTGACTAGTGGCGTGATATTACGTGATTTTTAGTCCCACGACTAGTTGTTACGTGATGTTACGTGATATTTAGTCACGTAACATGCTCGCCCATCATAGTTATTGCATTCCACGCCAGAGAGATCAGCGCACGTGTTGTGGGTGAGAAGCATAAGTTGAAGAGGACAAAGAGAGCGTGTACCGGTTCATGAGGATCACCATTACTGTCCACACTACCCGGCGCAACGAAAAGCTGAAAGAGCTCCTCTCTTCAAAGAAAGCACGGGTGAGATGTGGCCAAGATTGTTACAGGCTAGTGCAATAACATGATGAAGTATACGCAGACAGATTTATTGACTACTGTAGATACACTAGGAGCAGGAAGCTTGATATAAACGGCGGGCATGTCGACCATCACATGTCGGGTTTGAAATTACGGATTAGCACAAGCAATCAGATTAGGATAAATTTCGTTTTTAGCTCAAAAGGGACGCCGCTATAAATATAATAATCATCACATAATCGAGTAAGAGCACCGAGTCACGACAAGGTCTCCGGAGGTTGGCCTAGGTTTGTTTAAAAATACGAGGGACAGCCATTACTTCTTTTTCGCTGAAGGAATAAATATACTATGAGATCAGAAGAAAAAAATAACGTAACAGGTTCGAAAAATTAAAATCCGTGTGAGCTTCGCGTAAACGAATCTGTCCTCACACCACCGTCTCTTTGAGCAGTAATAATAATTTTCTTTGTAAATTTTCGTTCTGCAGTGACGCTTTGTATTCAGTGACTCAGCTACTCCAAAGGGCATTGATAAAATCTTGATTCCTTGATATTTCCATGTACTTTAGAACGACGTTAATTACAAGCAAAAGTCCAGATATCATGTGCCACGTCAAGGACTCTAGGGTACCATGCAAGAGAGAGAGAGAAAGAATGTAGGATAACCGCTCCGGCTGGTTCATTACCCTCCACAAGTCGCAGCCACAAGAAAAGAAAAAAGAAAGGACAGGGGGAAAGAGGCACATCATTGCGAATACGCGGGCCAGCGAATCACGCTCACACTCGGTAAACTGAGGCTTGTCAATTTCAGAAAGCGTAACAATGCTTGCGTTGCTTTGTGAGCCGTCGACGCATGGTGCAGAGGGCCTACAATCTTTGCTGTATCTGGCAGCCTGTTTCAAGATAGCACGAAGAAGGAGGAGCGCTACGTCGTAAACAGAACAGCAACATGAGACGCGTTCGATTACCTCTTCGCAATTGCACAAGTCGCAAAGTTATTCCAACGAGGCAAGATACTATAGGCTTTCGTAAAAGTCATCATTAGAGCCGCAGGCTCTATACTTCTTTAAATTGCATCGCAGCGCACTGCCGCAGAACCCCTGTACCTGCGTTGCAGGTGTCATAGCTCGGTAAAGCCCATTGTGGCATGGAGCACGAAATGAGGCAGACGGAAACCGATTGGAGTTTACGCCAGTCTGAGGCTTGTGCTACATGCACACTTGCGCTAGCCGACCACGGTGAAAAGGTCAAATGGTAAAGACTGACTGCTCGTTGATTCATTTTCAAGGCTGCGCGGACATTCTGCCGAGCCATGCCTGAACCAAAGCACGACCTACATGGTGATACCGAGCCAAGGCGAGCCCATACAGTCGACCTAGCAGGGAAAGCCAAGCAAAAAAAATTGTGTACCTATAAGCTCTTCAAAATATTGCAACGAATGATGCTGCGAAAACACCGCACGAAAATGAATAAAGATTTAATGTCCCTGTTACCTAGGGAACTCCGCCTGCTACTGACACAGATATCCTAAGGAGTGAGCGAAAACACCTGGACTGGCCAGAAATCAAAGTGCTCAGACTTATCTATTATAGACCCTAAAATTAAACTGTCAATTTCGCCAAAGTTGAGCAATATAGATTTCGTAGCATTTTAAGCACCATTCGTGGTGTTTGATGTAAACCACCCAGTTCTTGAGTGTTCGTGAACTGATACTGCGAGGCGAAGTCTAAAAGCTGATTTAAGGCTGTCAGAGTGTCGACCATTTACTCTAAAAAATATACTTTTTCTATGGCAAACAATGGGGCTACAGAAAAGAGAAATTGCAGCTTCAAATCCTTTGTGAACAAAAAAAAAAAAAAAGGAACGATTAGATAGAAATAAAATCCATCATGCCTTAAGGTCGCCATAACTTTTCGAAAGCATTTAAAAGCACAATGACGAGTTGGACATGTTGGTTGACGTTCATTTTGGAGTTAAATACTCAGCACGGGCAAAAAAAAGAAGGCCGTTGTCCTCTTTTAGAGGCAGAACATTTATTTGGCTTTTTAACCCGCGTTTTCTCTCAAGGCAATTCGATGTTTTTCGTAAATCTAATTTCCCCATCTGCATGATCTTTGTCCTAAAGGTTATCTTGAAAATTGCAATTTCACTATAAAACTGCATTAATTAAACAAACAGAAGAGGTTACCAGCTAATTAATAACTTCCCTAAAGTAATCACATCTACGAAGTAAGTAAAAAATGAAATAAACTAGGATGAAATAAAAAAAAAGGATAAAATAAGAAGGGAATAAAAATCAAATAATGGAAACGGAATAAAATAAAAAAAAGGAAATAATATAAAAGGAGGTCACCGTTCATCCTTCATGTATGAAGGATGACCTAGTCCGAAAATCCGCCCCTTTTAAATACAACACAGCTGTTCGGGCGGGTGTATAACAGGTGTTATGACGTTAAAGTGGCGCAAACCAGTTACAAATTATGTTTTCATTATTTCCTTTAATTCAAATTCTAATTAATTAAATGATTTTCTAATGCAATAAATCTTGTGCATCAATTGTACACCTGAGTGAATTTCTTTTCTGCCTATATTTGGCCCTATTGCGCAGAGTCTTATTTTAATTTCACTAAGATTCTAGCTAGTAATGTGTCTTCGTTTGTTGATATGTGCGGACATATGCAAGCCGCCAGCTCTGGAATATATATATATATATATATATATATATATATATATATATATATATATATATATATATATATATATATATATATATATATATATATATATATATATATATATATATATATATATATATATGCGCACGTGCGCTTTGTCTTCCGCCTTCTCTTTACTACATGTCGAGTTACCGCAGGATGGCCGTGATGTACATGACAATAGATTGTTTTGGTAATGGCTGAATTACAGTAAGGCTTACTTGCATGGGTTGCGGCAAGAATGGCTGGTCAGGAGGACGCTTCTCCTTGCACGGTTATCTCGCCTGCCTTCCTAGATGGCGTCGAGACATTCCTGAATGTAAGCGGTATAACTCAATGATCATTAGGGTTCGACGTTGTGTGTTGTTACCAAGTGACAGATGTGATCCTGGACTTCGTGGCCCAGGCGGTTGTGGGGTAGATTTATTAAGACTGTGGATTTATTTCTCAGTGTCTTTTGTATTTTGCAATGCTGTGTGCTTTTTGTTTATGCCCTTCTAGAGCTGTGAACAGGTTGTGGAAGGCAACGCGTGGTCAGCTACTGTTTATATTCGGTTGTGGGTGTTGTCTACTTGATTACAGGTGCCGTTTATTCTTCCGTTTCTGTGGTTATAGATAGACTCCTTTCCGCTGCTTGAATGTCTGCGTGTTTGTTTGAGCAGATCTGGCTTCGAGAGCTGGGGTTCTCACTCCATTTGCTGCATCGTGCGTCAGTGTACGGGGGGAGCCTATCTTTTAGCCGGTACCTGATGCGAGCTTACTGCTGCACCCTTCGCGTGTTAGGCCTACTGCTGGGCAGACATCTGCTCGATGTGCAATGATATGGGATGACGGTCATTGTACCACTCTCCCATTTCTCCTGAAGTGCAATGTACTAGCGGAATCTGATCTGAGCCGTGCGCTGCTCAGACACCACTACACCCCACTAGTGCTATAAATACATGAGCTTGGAAATATTTCTCTCTACAGAATGCTGTTTTTTATTCTCAAAATTTTGTGAACGATGCATAAGTGAGCCATATGCCACCAAACTCAAACTTTCATTAATATTTGTCCATACGGTTTTAGAGGAATGGAATGGAATGGAGAATAACTTTATTGTGCCCTGCGGAAAGCGACTGGGTCGCGCAGACGGCTACATAGGTTTTAGAGGTCATAAAAAAACTTTATACTCTGTGGCGCAGGTGTTAATTCGTCTCCATTTATTACCCAACTGCACAATTTGGCCGATTTAGTGAAACAGCATGTTTACGCAAACAAATCAGTTGGGACGAAAAAAAAAAAAAACAACAACAACAAGGTGGCACCGCGTCAGCGTTTGTGTATTGTATTCCCTTTGTGAGCCGCCAGGTTTTTTCTTTTTTTTTTTTGAGCTGCAGGTAAGCGTCACCAACTTGCTCAATATAGCACTCTGCTAACCACCATTTACTTCGCCGCTTATTGCGGTGATATTATGCATGATTCAGCTACTTTGAAATGCTTGCAATAATAATATAGTATCATCTGCAACGCTGTTTTCTTTAGCGCTCCCTTTGGTTCTATACACCAAAAGCCGCATTTTTAGCCCGTTTTAAGGATCCGTTAGCTGTACCACGTACGGAAGCGGCACGTTTTTTTTGCTGCACGTTTTCTTGCGGAATTATTTTTATGTGTGCTTATAATTATCCACATCTTCAGCTTAGAGTGACTATGTCCTATCTAGAAGAAACAGCAAGAATGAAGAGGCAGCGCGCTGATGATTATTTGATGAGGTGGAAAACACAAAGTGAAAAATTGAGCGCTAAGTGTCGTCGCATTTTGCGAACTGCACTCATCACTATGCCTCCATGATAAATTTCGACGAAAAATAAGTCTTAATCCGCGATCAGTATTCGGTTTTCCTGACTATCTGATATAACACGGGCGGTGGGGTCGCGGTTTTTTTTTCTTCTGCACCTACACTATCTCAAATAATTAAAGTGCGCATAGTCATAACACTACATAATCCTCGGTAAGCGAAACTAAGTCCGGAAAGTATCGCAATGTTGACTGAAGCAACATTTAACTAAAAGCAATTGATGGTTAACTAAAAGTACAGCTTTCAGATCCTGGTCAGCAGGCCTCTGGAACATTAAAACGACAGGGCCACGGAACATTGTGTGCCGACACCATCTGAAACACGTGGTTAGGTGTAACCCTTATACCAGCAGCCAGCCGCTGCCGATATGTATAGCGCAACATACATGCACAGCTAATGCTGCAGCGCTGTCTATATTGAAATAGTCTTAAGCTGGACCATCCATGTAACCTAATTTCTGCAAGATGCCTAGAAGCACTCGTTTTTAACGAGCGTATACTGACGTGTAAGTAAGGAGTGGGTAAAAAATATATACGTCAACGTCCTATTATTCGGACTCCCTAGGGACCGCGAAAGCGTACGAAAAATCGGGCAGCCCGAAAAAAACGAATTCAAGGCTTTTTTACTTCGCTCAGACGGCCAAATCACCACAGCCACGTCCAAAATAGCTCTTAAGGCTCGCCAGTGCACTTATCAAGCATTTCCGTGCTTGAACAGGCTCTAGGGAATATGTTCGACACCTGCCGGGAACCCCGCAAAACTACGTGCGCAAACTACGAGGCGAGAGCCGCCTATACCTGCCATTCGCCGGAAAAAAAGAAAAAAAAAAGAAAACGGTTATGTAGCAATTAAGGAACTTTTCGAAACAATCACGCAAAGCACAAAAGCTATGGCGAGAAAGCGGACGACTCGTCCGGCCTTCACCCGATGTGTGCGCGCGCGCCTAAACAATGGGATACTATACGAAAATCTCCACCGCTGCATTGAAACGCAGTATTTTCTGCAACGTGGAGTCGATCGTTCATGTTGTGTGCAGCACGTCGCGTACTACGGTCACAACTTCACTGCTGGGGCGCTTGCTTACCGCATGTACTTGTTTGCCGTGAGTACATGTTCGTCACGCCCACTCCGTTCCTGAACGCACATGGGTGCACCGATGGCGAGCCGCTTTCGTTCGCGAAAGCAACGCGTCTGTACGGCGTACTTAGCGGTCTCGAAGAAAGAGGCAGCAGTGAACGGCGTCGCGGCGCGTTTTGGTTGTCGCCGATTAAAAGCGTGCAGCACGCCTACAACCGCTGAGATCACATACACTACCGAGCAGTTAGCTGAAGATGCCTATCATAATAGGGTTGTTAGTGATGAACTCATGATGGCGCGTTTTCCACCTGCCGCCATAACGCCTCCGCGCATTTCTGGTCCTTATCTCCGCCGCGCTGCGCCGTGACAGCGGCCCCTTCAAATTCTTGTTATGCTTCACCCCATGACATTTGGAAATTGCGGCAAAGCTATCTTTTGTAATCCACTACAGTTGAAAACGCATAGACTTACGAAAGCGCTGGTTCGAGACTGGGAGACGCGGAAGTGGTGGTGGTAGCTTCAATCAATTCCATTTAGGAGCAGCACGTTGAGCGGAAAATAAAAAAAATCGGACTTTCAATAGTTTCAGCGTCCGAAATTTCACGTGGCGCCGTGAGAGAGTGCGAAAATTTTCAAGAATGTTCGAAAAATCTGCAAGTTGAATGGTTGACTAAGTACTGAATATATATGACGTATGAATCGGCGTTCTAGTTAATTTTGTGCTTCAGTGCGTAAAACGACGTTTTGCTAAGAAAGTAATTGGAGCGCCAACGCATTTATCCGTAAAGTTCGAGAATTATCTCGAAACTGGTGCCATTCTGAGAAATCGTTCCAAGTGGGTCCGCCTTACGAACTCCACGTCTACACTTTTGTAATCTATAAGGTTATTAGTTAGAACATAATTAGAGATTTTTTTGTTAATTAGTCGATTATGCATTTCAGTTTTCTTGTGCAAGAAATGTACGCCGCTCCGAGTACATCATGTCATGAACTGGAATGGTACTATCAGACACAGGCAACCTTTTAAAATTTTAAGGTGTTCGCTGAAACATCCTCTCTCTCTCTCTCTCTCTCTCTCTCTCTATATATATATATATATATATATATATATATATATATATATAGCGTTTTTTTTGTTTTTTTTTTCTAAAGGAACCAAGTCCACTTGAAGTAAAACTGAAATTAACGCAGTTTTTTGCTCCTGACAGTTTGGTGCGGCCTGCTCCAACAAGTTTTTTGCCAGTGTGCTCATGTCACCAAAATGCCTAAAATCTATAATGCAGCTAAAATCTATATAGCCCATCATCGTCGGTATTCAGGAGTGAAATTCGGATTTGGCTCTTATGGATTGGAACATTTCGTTTGGGCTTGAATTAGCTCTCAAAAGAAGTCTAAATCGCAACGAATGAACGATATAGCAATATTTTGCAATAAAATTAACACCATCCTTGTGCTTTCATCGGTGTCGTCCTTCGTCGCATGGGCGTAATGGCGATGACAGTACTTGCAGAGCGAGTGGTCCTTCCTAGCCAAAGGCACACTAATCTGGGCTGTCGGCAGCGCGTTCTTTTTCTTCGGCATCTATTGAAGGCCTTCAAAAGTGGTCCAGCTCTTCTTCATCTCCTTTTGAGCTTTTTTTATGCCGTGCCGTTTCGGACCACTTCTTCTTCAGGGACTAGATCGGTGCCCAATATCTTCATTTCATTTGTCTTCCATTTCTAATATACCGTCTTGGAACGAAAGAAGGACATTATACTGTAGCGCTAAAATTGAAAATAAACACTAAGAGGCAAAAAGAAGTAGGAAAGTCGGCCTCTTAACCTTTATATTCGAGTTTTGCCCTACAAAATCATGTCCTTCAGTAAGTGCCAACTCGCCCTGGAAAAACTGTGGAACGTAAACACGATAGCAAAGCAAGTAGGGCACAAAAAGAACAGATTGGATAAAACCATGTTGGTTGTTTTGGTCGTGATTGTTGACGCAGCGCTGGTTTAATGGATGTGGCTCAGTTTGATTGAAACAGATGCAGGATTTGGCTCATTTTTTGATTAGAAACTGCCTCTTTGAGTGGACGTTACAAGGAGAAATGGCCCTGTTTTGGTTACAATTAGTTTAAAAGTGAAAGGGTCTTAGGCGCGCTTAACGCTCCCGTGAACATTAGCCCAGTTTCGGTTTCTGGATATGGCTCTTTTCGAAGAAAAACACACACCTGGTGGTGTGAGCCACCCCACACCATTTTCATACATAGAGGGATAACACACACACACACACACACACACACACACACACACACACACACACACACACACACACACACACACACACACACACACACACACACACACACACACACACACACACACACGCACGCGCACGCGCACGCACACGCACACACAAACACACACACACACACGCGCGCGAAATGTTTAAAGGCCACTAGGCATAAGAAAAGTATTAATTTCCCAGGAATTGGAGAGCGTATTTGGTCGAACGAACTGCACTGTACGTACATGTTGTTAGCGCGCTTGATAACAGGCCGGGAATCTAAATTCAAGGCTGTCTGCTGAAGAAGCGGGAATATTGAGCCTTTTCTTTTGTTTCATGGTCTCTAAACTTTTGACGCTGGCCTTACTTGTGTTCCTCAAAGCGTTGTTTTGCAACACCAGCATACGACAAGACAACGTTGTCAAGCAGAAGCACGAAGTAACAACTCTTACTTCGGAAACGTTAACGTTACAGACTTGAAAATGACGTAGCTATTCTTAATCGCGCATATCGCGTCGGTACATCGCTTTGGCTTCGCTTCTATATCGCATCAAACATGACACCATAAAAGAAAGTGAAAGAGGTGAGCATGCATCTTGATCGTTATTAAGGGTTCTTAAGACATTTTCAAATCTGTAACGTTAACGTTTTCGAAGTAAATGTCAGCTCACAGTCCTGCCTGATTATTGTTTTATATCTTCGGTTGCAAAAGATAATGTAATAGTTGTTGGGGATTTTACATCCCAAAACCACGATATGGTTATGAGGGACGCCGTCGTGGTGGGCTCTGGAAATTTTGAACCAACTGGTTTTCTTTACCGTGCACCTAAATCTAAGTACACGGGCCTCTAGCGTATCGCCTCCTGGGAAATGCGGCCGCCTAGGCAGGGATTCGATCCCGCGACCTAAGGATCAGCAGTCGAGCACTGTAACCACTAAACCACCGTGGCGGGTAGGTCGCAAAAGCAAGGGGTAACGAAAGCAGGTATTCTCTTTTCTTTCTTATGTTCTCCAATTTCTACCAGGATAGGGGGGTGTTGGTGTGCTTTTGATAAGCATGACTGACACGCGCCCGATTTTTGAGAGAAGAAGCGGGGGAAAAAAAAGCAACGAAAGCAGAGCAATAGAAACAGTTTTTGCTTACTTGCACGCTTTCTTGCCCAATCGACCAATCGAACGCCTGTGTTTAGTTATGAAAAGAAAGACAGTTAATAAAAGTCTGTAGTACACGGTCTCGACGTAATCACAAAAGCGGTACTAAGTACATGCGAGAGCACATGTCGATGCGTGTACCATGCCGTCATGAAAAACAGCAAGCGTTTGTAAAAAACGATGCAAGAGTGTTCTGACCTTTGTATGGTGGCGCCAGGCAGGTGAGCTTGAGAATGACACTGGCAGCACTGAGCCCTGCAGGTGTCAGGCGGAACGCAAATGACTCCATAAACTTGGGCTCCGTTGATCGCTTGACCACAGACGTCTTCTTGCTTTTGACCACTTTGTTTTCCAGCAGGAAAGTCACCTTCACCTGCGTGTCTGTCATAACACAGAGGGCAACAGATTCGTCAAATTGTTGATTTTGATCTCTCATATGGCGCTCACAGCGTCCAAAATTTCTTTATTTTCGAGAAGTACAATAGAAGAATCAACCTGTCCCGCGCTTCCTTTAAAAACCTACATACAGTTTTTTTAGACAATACACATTTTTTATAAAAATGATATGACAGCAAGGTACAAGGGGGGGGGGGGGGTCAAAAGTTTCCCAGGCCACTATACCATGCATTCCTATGGGAGCGTGGCCTGGGAACTTCTGACCGTTTTCGCGCAATAACGCTGCGTCCAGGCGCAATTTCTTTACCGCAGCTAAAG
Organism: Rhipicephalus appendiculatus; assembly: GCA_030522465.1. Taxonomy (NCBI): domain Eukaryota; kingdom Metazoa; phylum Arthropoda; class Arachnida; order Ixodida; family Ixodidae; genus Rhipicephalus; species Rhipicephalus appendiculatus. The sequence continues at coordinate 9,739,858 of JALIZH010032945.1, read as the reverse complement.
GTTTTGAAAATAATAATTACCTGCACGTTGAAAATGAACATTTGTCAGCATGAGTACAGTTGTTCATATGGGAAAGTTTTTAAGGTGTCACAATTTATGGCATATACTCATTTTTTTGGAAATACGAAAAAAGAAGTCGCACGTTGTTTTGAGATATCCATCATCGAATTAAAAGGTCCCAATTCAAATAATATCGAAACCGAGCTCGCCGGGCACGCAAGAAAGGTGACCGCTCTGTTACGACACACTGGAACTTCACATGCCGAACAACTGGCGAACATTGAATGACGGCGCGTCGCGACAGTATCTTGTAGCGGCAAGCGGCAAGTCGTCTCGCTTGGACCCGTGGATCGCCTTACATATGCGTATGATGTTACATTTGCGTGTGATGCGTGTGATAAAGTTGATAAGCTTTGCCGCAAGGCAATAAACTATTATTGCCGCAGCGGTATTTCCCTTGTACGCTCCTAATATAACGAACACTATTTGCAACAGCTTCGTGAACTGACGACAAATATATAACATTGATCCGGCGAACGGTGGAAAAGATGGACACATGACCAGTTAGTGGAAACTGGAAACATTCTGTACAAAAACGTGAAAACTTTGGTGTAGCAAAAGCTTTACTGTAGCTATCATCCATTCCATTTACTGTTCTTTTGCAAACTCACGTTTTAAAGATCAATGCCCAGAAACCTAAAAAAAGTATTAGCTGCGAGATCACCGAAACTAACAAAGGTTTGGTATTCATTGGCGTCTTGGATAAATCGTATCACTAGCTATCTAGTTTTTCCTTTGTGTCATTCTCTGCCGTTGACTAAGTGCACACAAAGATAAGGTTTCTGGGATCGTCTTCTTTTCTTACAGTTTGTGCGAAGTGTTACGGAAAGAGAGAAATATAAAAATAAAGGAAAGACACAGAGGTTAACCAGAGGAAGTCTGTGGTTTGCTCCCAGGTAATTGGGAATGAGAGAGGGAGTGTAGAAGAATGAAAGAGAAGAAGAAAAGTCGGTGACGACACTATAGGTGACAAAGTAAACAAAACAAAGTCATTACAATAGCACCGTTCAAGTACTGCACGCCAACATTGTCTGTGAACGGTCACAATTTGCCATTCAGTCCGGCTTCTCGAATAAGCCGCAACAACGCCCTCAGAGCGACTCGCGTTGAAGACCGGGAAGGCCAGGCCTTTTAAAAGATCTGTGAAAAGGTGTGCATATTCACGGCCGTACATAATCAACCAGTTAATATATTTTCAAAACCGTGAAAGCAACACAAGTGCGAGACGAAGAGCAGAGTACAAAAAAAAAACAAAAAAAAACAACAAAAAAAAAAAAAAAAAAAAAAAAAAAAAAAAAAAAAAAAAAAAAAAACACGGTGAATGAATAAATGCCGGCGTGTGCATATTGTACACGGCTGGTACTGCGAAGTACAGCCTGTATAAACGGCTAGTACTGCCTAGAACAGCCTGTGAACAGACAGTACAGTGAAAGTACCATTGGTTCTTTACGAAAATTCTTTCCTGTTAAAGACATATCACTAACGTGAAAACACATGTGAATGTGCCATGCGTTATGCGACTTTAGGTATATTATGACTGCAATGCTGTACTGAATACATCAATGAATACAGCGTGTTGCTTATACTTCAGAAGTCGTTGCGAAAATACATAGGTCTATTTTGCCCTGTGACCCGCCGTGGTAGTTTAGCACGTAGGGTGCCGTGCTGCTATGCTCGAGTGATTCCTTCGATTCCCGGCCACGGCGGCCGCATTTCGATGGGGGCGAAATGCTAAGAACACACGAGTGCTTAGATTTAGGGACACCCCAGGTGGTAATAATTTAGTCCGGAGTCCGCCACTACGGCGTGCCTCATAATTATATGGTGGTTTTGGCAAGTATAACTCCGGCATTTATAATTATATAGTGCCCTGTTTTCACGTCATATTTATCATAATCATCATTATCATTATCACCCCCGTCACCACCACCACAATCATCATCATTATTGGGCTATGCATGCCCATTGTATCATGAAGGCCTCTCCCTAACGGACTCCATTTGCCGCTGTCTTTATCAAGCTGATTTTGTCGTATGCCTACAAACTTCGCCATTTCGTCAGGCCACCAAGTTCTCGTGTCCTCTACTGATCTTCTTCATTGCTGGGAAACTGTGCAGCCCCGCTGGCAGACTACCGGTTATCTCCTTAACGCGTTACATGGCCTACCCAACTTTCTTGCGTCATTCGGTCTTGTCGTCTCCAGCGCAAGTCCCCAATATATATTAAATTTAACTGTACGTCTCGTTTTTGGCGGCGGCACCTTGTCTCGAGAGCGGTTATATATGCTGACTCACGCGTCCCAAAGACGTCGAGGCTAATAACTTACTAAGTGGTTTTATGTATAGAGTGTAGCTCAGAGGAATTTAGGGAACGACGTGCGATGCAAGTGTGAAGGCGTTTTAATGTTTCGCGCACACCGAGACAGCGATGATTTTCAGAGATATTTTTTGGGAGACGTAGGGCTTCATCCTTAAGTGAAAGTCCATCTCTCATGAGGAGACCGCGAATTCAGACTGCACGGTGCAAAGCCACACTTGCGTTACTCCGGGCTGTGCAAAATCTGGTTCTTTCACATGCTTTCTTTTTTTGCAGCCCCCCCCCCCCCCCTCCAGTTATTATGGACAACTCACACTCGCTCCCAGACAATCTGGAAAGTGCCTGTCGCAAAATAGCAGCATATTGGAAATAACACTAGTATTAAAAAGAGCTGCAATGTTTTTTCATGGGTAAGTTCGTATCTAAGTAGGTCGGATAAAAAGAAATAACCGCGGTTAGGTCGTTGTACACGCACTCAGAGGCCATCAAGCGTGCATGTTGCAAGCGTCTGCACTGATGGATCCTTTTCCCGGGGGAAGGGGGGGGGGATATATGAACCTTGCTTTGTAACGGCAGGGTAATAACTAGGCGTGATCACGTACGCAGCTGTCTGTGCGAAGGCGGCGGGAAAAGTTCAGATATGCCAGATTTTTTTTTCCCGCGCCTCATACGACATCCCTTAAGTGCTCTGCAATGCGGCCGTCTATTTTTTGTGAATGCAAGTCATCGCCTTCACCCTGGTGACCTTCGGTGTACCGCTCTTCCCTACTGGAGTGCGCAATATATCGCTGCTTTTGTTCGTTTCTTGTTGCTATACGCACTAAGCTAGGCAAGAGCTCAAGTGGGGGGCAAAATAAATGCGCGTCTCGTACAGCGCGAGGAATATTACAGAAATATTCTCGCTGCCTCATGCCGGGCAGTCAACAGCTCTAAGCAGGGGATTTAGGCCCGGCATAGCTTGGTCCGAGCTTAGCAGACTCCGGCCGAAGTTCTCAAGGAAGCCAGGGAAATTTAGAGGAGCCGTTAACTTTATTGCGCCGACTTTTATGAGAGAGACGGCATGACCACAGAAATTTTTATGTTACCATACTCTATCACAACACAGCTTGCGAAAAGGACCATTGATCACTGTAAGTGATAAAAAAAGGAGAGATAATATATGAGAGTAAAGCATTGAAAGAAGCGCAGATACTTCCGTTGCGCTTCGCACGCCTTTGACGTTACACTGCGCTCCCTATTGTGACAATATGGAGCCTGATTCAAGTAAAGCCTGAATCAAGTTGATATTCACTGCGAGTGAAAGGGTCAATAATTGCTACAGAACAATTCGTTTTCTAGAAAATTCGGCGGGAGAGTCAGGAAAACAAGTTGATTACAGACGCTAGAAACAGGCCTTCATGGTGCTACTAAACTCGTTCCCTATACCGGTAAGAATGAGAGTTAATCGTTTGACAAGCCGGAATTCGTGAATATTGCAGTTTCGCGCCTTCTGTTCTAAAGGCTTTCTTGTGCGGAACCGAATAATTTAAGCTGAGTAGTTTAAGCTAAACGAAAAATTCTCTCGCGTTTCTCCTCTATGATGCTCCGTAAGAAAACGCTGCACCAAGGATGAGAAAGTGCACATACAGGCCCACACACGGTACTTTCTTGTGCTGCGCTACAGTTCAAAATTGCTAAATATTTGCACACATACGAATATCATGGAGTAACATATAGGCATGTTCAGTGGTCAGCGATTCAAACGCGATACTCGAAGCGCATGACTGCTGCCCCTATTTGCGACACCGGTGGGTGGTGTTTGGCTCACCCAGCTGGTTTACGGCGGTGTACGATGGAACTGAGAGCCTTCCTCAAGCACTGTGGCTGAATTAAATAACCTAGCATTTACCCATCCCTCGCCGGTGGAGCAACAAGTGTCGGCACTATATGATGCCATACCTTTGAATCGTCGGGCACTTTGGTACACTGCATAAGTTGTCTATCTACACTACTCGATCCTTACAAAGGGCAGAAGAAAAGATAATTGAAAAGCATGCGTGAGCACGTGGTACTATTTATCTTTCACGGTGCGCGAGGTTAACTCAGCTCCAATACGAAGTCGCTGATTTATTCAGAAACATATGCCGCCTCTTGTCAAAGGGTGTTCGCTGTGATATGTTTCAGCCAGCGTCGAAGAGTTGGAGAACACTTCATTTACGTACAATCTTGCTACATGTTCGTAAAAAAAAACAGCGCAAAAAGACAAACGAGCGCTAGTTTGATACACCGGGTACGTTCTGGTGTATGTCAAGTCGTGCGTCGTCTCCATATACCGGGGATAGATCACACGTGAGATTATAGAAGCTCACTTGATTGGTTAAGCTTGGTGGTCAGTGTGTAAGCACCCCTTCAATCATTCTTCTTCACAAAGAATAGGAATTTCTGCGAATGATGTGATTTACTGTTCTTTGTGATATGTAAGTGCCATAAACTGTGTGTTCATGCGAAAATAAACCAGTTGGCACTAAGTCAGCGCTCGTTTGTCTCCGTGTGTTCGTCCGTTGTTTTTGCGCAGTTTTTTACGATCATGAACAACCAACTAGGCCGAATTACCGCACTTGCTACATGTATGGAGCTGTCGAAGGTCCGGTCCTTGTTCATGCTGCGAAAACAACGAGCGCGCAATAACAAATTTGCATTTAGCTGAGCTCGAAATTTAGTTCTGATTTCACTTACACGCCCTGTGGTAATCTTTGCCTCATAGCGTTAGGCCGACATTGCTTCTGGATCAATCTGCCTCGTTGAATATATTGCTTAAAGATCGCTTCACCACACAATAGCTGTCCACTTTGTCTGTACAGCTGTACATTATTAGTGGCGGTACAAGAATTCGCTTGAATATCTTGCTTTTCCATGCTGCCAGGAGGTGAGCTTCACTGCCAATGAGATGCTCTCTCCTGCCTCGACCTGTTATGCTCGTGGTTTGCCGGGTGTCGTAGATAGAAAATTATCGTCATCATGAACCGGCACGCGCTCTCTTCTTCCTCTTCTGGAGGAAGAAGAGAGCGCGTGGAGAAGAAGAGAACGAGAAAAGAGAGAGAGAAAAATAGAAAGGGCAGAAAGAGAAAAAGACAAGAGAACAGAGAGAGAGAAAGACCAAGAAAGAAAGAGAAAGAGAAAAATAGAGCGAAAGAAATACAAATAGACAGAGAAAGAAATTGATAGAAAGAGGCAGAAATACACAAAGAAAGACTAAAAAGAAGAGAGCATGCATAGCCATGTATAGTATAGTATAGCAAGGGGTGGGAAAAAGAAAGAGATGAGAGCGTGAAAGCCTAACCGAGCCAGGACCAGCTAGATTCCCACCAGCTCTGCTGTAACCCAAGCCTTGCGCAATTTAGTGCAAGCTGCGCTGTTTTTTTTTTTTTACTTTCTCAAAAATCTATCCATCATTCATTACCATAATCCACCATTATAATGGAATGTTCTCCGCCATAATGGTGGATATTGTAGCGGAGATGGTGGAGACAAGGTGGGTGTTTTCGTGTGCCTCACTGAATGCACAATTAATCCGGCTTAAGCCGTCCCCACCACCTCCCTGAGGAAATATTTGCGTCAGCATGCACTTGACTACCCTGAACGGGCATCGAAAGAGAGCAGCAGTTCACAGGAACAGCTACAGAAGGGTAAGCGTCTTCTCTGGGCCGGAGAAAGCGCCTACCGCGTACATCTGTTGATGTGATTAACTTATCACTTTCAGTCCCGGTCGGTTCACAGTAGACAACTGGACGCAGAAGCAAAGGTTTCTCGCTTGCTCGGAGTGGGACACAACATCACCCACCATGCCTCCGTCATGTCCACTACGACGTCCACTATTATGATCGAAGACATTCCATCATTATGGTGGATTACGGTAATGGATGAATGTCAAATTTTCACTCATAAACCGGACCCGAAATACTGCTTTACGTTGAAGCAACAAGGCCAACCTCGGTTTTTTTTTGTCTATGTTTTTTTTTTGTTCTTTTTTGTACCGATAGGAATTTACAGACGCTCGAAGCGCATTTACGCTACTCCGCTGGTACTGTCGGGTTACCTCACTATCCGTAACGCATGCACCGCTTCATTTTTCGTGCTGGTTTAGATGGCGTGCAGCGTTTGGCCCCGAGGCGTGAAGATAGTTTGGCTCGAAAAGCACCACAGATTTCACCTCCCCCCATTAAAGAAATCCAGTTGTGCCTAACCAATCGCTATCGTTGTCAAGTGATAAACCACGACGACTGGGACGTGTGCGCATTGTAACACAGTGTGTTCCGAAACAGCAAAAGTATCAATAAACGAGAGATCTTGCGTGTCTGAACGCATAAGAGAAATTAGAAGTATCAAAAGGAAAGCCCAGCTCAGAATAGAGGGGAAGTTGTGCGCGATGTCTGCGATTCACTTTGCAGCGCTTCTGCTACGTGTTAAATTTTTTGGTTGCACTTCAGGCTGGAAAGTGCTGGATAACTATTTCTTAGAAGGTACATATCAAATACTTCTAAGAAAAACTGACCGTATTTGCGCTTAGGAACAGCACGGCCCCTAACATGAAAAAAAAGAAAAAAAGAAAATGTTACATTAAAATATGTTGCTATGTAAATTTTTGTAGCTGTACTCGATGCTAATGGGTTGTCCACAATGGCATTTGCCATTTGTCGAATAGTACATTGATCAAGGCGTGTGAAATAAAATTCAATGTCTCACTTTATACGAGCGTCAAAATGAGGAAATGAGGCCACTATCAAAGCAAAACACAGGAGGTGGGCCTCGTTGCTTCAACCGGCTATGGATACAATATACAATCATCATCATCATCAACAACAAAGTTCATGCCTTAATGTCACATGCAATTGCCTAGAAGGAACATCCCCAACAATCTGACATATCAGCAGCGCCAGAGCCAAAAAATAAATTTCCAAGCGGCCAATCTTTTTCGGCTCGCGAAAACTAATCAGAGACAGTGAATACTTGCCAGAAACTTCGTTTTTGGGCGGCAATAATACGAGACAAAAAAAAAAAAAAGGCTGAAGAAAGCTGAAGTATGGACTCTTGAAATTCGCTGATATTGATTTTGCTGTTTGCTCTCGCAGTACTTCACGAATGAAAAAGAACGCTCTGATGACCAGCCGTCTTCAGCGCCTTACATCTGGCGCTCTGCATGTGTCTAATCCTCATTTACGTTCTTTTACTCCTCGAAGCAAGACGATAACTTAGGCAGTCTACGTATTTCCACTGCACCTTATACTCTCTTAATTTTAATGACACATGCGCAAATTAGAAACTCTGAAACTACCCTGTGCCCTTCTCCTTTCAGCGCTGTCACGACAGGCTCCATAGTACCGAAAATGTCCGCTCTGCAGTCCCCTCATTATATATCCTGAGCAGCTTCAGTCGGCTCGTCTTATGTCTTTACTATTATTTAGTTTTATTTTTTAAAAGAAAGATGAAGCCCGAACGCTGTTTTCAGTGTGTAAATTACGCTTGATGGTCTAGCCCGCAGTGCGGATAGAACGTACTTTGCTTTCATCTTTCGAGAGACAACTTCTTTTGTGCTTGTTTGTAGCCTTCGTGGCACAAGATTGCTCTCTCTCTTAATTCACATTTAGTGTAACGCATTCATTCATTCTTTGCCTTAATGTCTTGGTGTTTCGTGTTAACAACTTTGCACTCGCTCTCAAGACCCCACGCAGTGTTTCAGAAGTCGAGACGTGCTTGATGTAAACTCTGACTTCAATTGCAATTTTGCCAGGCGCAACGTAGCAACTCTTCATGTAAAATAGGTGTGGTAAAAGTATTATCTCTGTTCCAGCATGATGACAAAAAAAAAAAACGTTTTTAACGTAGCGTACAGGATATGTCGACAATAGTTTGCCGAAAATTCGTTGGCCGAAAATTCGCTAGCGCAATATAGATCGGTACAGCGAAGGAGATGATTTGGTAGGAGCTGCTTTCTATGTATCAGGCGCCTTCACTAATGTATCCAGCATCATGATTGGATGGTCACATAAATCTTCGAAAGAAAATCCAAAATTTATTTTGGACACGGGCCTCAGGCCTATCAACTCAAAAGACTCAAAGGCAAAAGTTACAATTGTTTCTGAAAGTGAACTTTCCAATCATGACTGATCCGGAAGCTAGACATATAATCAGCGAATGCAGTACAGACAATGAAATTTAGCAGCAACGAAGTACAAGCTTTGTGAATTTGGCGTCAGATTTCTAAGACCGGTAGGCGTAAGATAAAATGGTGGACCATTTTTTTGTAACATATTAATTAAAGTCGTCATATAACTTTTGTTCCCACTTCTATGTGGTCATTAGTAATAAATCTCAACTTGGTATCACTAATCAATACGAAACGTTTTTATGAGGCCCCTTCAGCTAAAAATTAGTAGTAACTGTTGTTGCCGCCTTCAGGTTAACACATTCGTCGGGAAACATGCCACAAATGTATGTATATGTGTTCTAAAGTCTTAAGCTCAGTTGGTATAATGTACAAAATGAGAAATTCGTTGCCATTATGATTTAAAAAGGAGGTTTGTTATGCCGTTGTGCAATCGTACCTATATTATTGTTTATTGGTCTGCGGAAGCATAACGCAAGCTAACTTGCAATCACTGTTTGTTTTACAGACAAAAAACATTTGAGACATTACCCATAATAAATACCAGAACAGCACAGATAAACACTAGAACAAACTGGGCGTACTAAACATGCATAGCTTGAAGATCCTACGGCTGGCTCTTCAGTCACATCATTTGCTTAACAATGAACTTGTCTCTTCACTCAATTTACGAGACCCTCAAAAATTCGTACCCTACACATTTCTACTTGTTAATTTCCGAGATAACAGGTTCAGGACAAACCATGGTTCTCAAACGCTGCCCTATCAAATTACAAGACCGGTCTCACCTCAGCGTATCCTTTTTCAATCTTTTTTTTTCTCTTTTCTTACGACCTAGACGTGTTGACTGCGATGTCGCTAATATTTTGCGCCACTACTCACATATCATCATCATAATTAATAATAATAATAATAATAATAATAATAATAATAATAATAATAATAATAATAATAATAATAATAATAATAATAATAATAATAATAATAATAATATCCCATTTATATTCAGTCATTAATCTTTTTACATTTAGCCTTCCGACAGCAGGCTTCTTTGCACTTGCACTCGTACTGCGAAAAAGTAAGCTTTCAAGGCGGCTTCACAAGAACGGTTTTCATTCTGATCAACTTAGTTTTTGTTGCTGCTTTTGTCACGATTGTTCCTTGTAGATTCGAAATCTACCTGTTATCTACATTTACACTATTATAACGATTGAATCACTTAACTTCACTAAGACCTGAAAACAACAGCGCAAATTCAAGAGACAAGGGCAAGAAATTAACACACAACTTTCAGCGCCTGTGTTGCGTGTACATGTCTTCTCCTTGTCTCTTGAAATGATGCTGTGGTTCTCATTTCATGTGTAACCAACTAGCGTCCCAGTACCTGCCACGTAACTTCACTGTTTTAGGGGCGAAGCTCCTTAGGGTGTGGGTCGTCCTCTCCTCTGTAGTAGTAGTCTATATGTAGCCACCTCTAGTTTATGAATTAACCCGCCGCGGTGGTCTAGTGGTTATGGTGCTCGACTGCTGACCCGCAGGTCGCGGGAACGAATCCCGGCCACGGCGGCCGCATTTTCGATGGAGGTGAAAATGCTTGAATCCCGTGTGCTTAGATTTAGGTGCATGTTAAAGAACCCCAGGTGGTCGAAATTTCCGGAGCCCTCCACTACGGCGTCTCTCATAATCATATGGTGGTTTTGGGACGTTAAACCCCAGATATTATTATTATTATTATTAGTTTATGAATTGCTCAATAGATGGCGTTGTGTGTATATGTCCTTGGAAATAATATCACTAGATGGCGTTAGTGGTTTTAGGGGCGAAGCTCCTTAGGGTGTGGGTCGTTCCCTTGGAAATAATATCACTAGATGGTGTTAGTGGTTTTCGTAGAGTTGACGATTAAAGAGGATAGATGGCGCTGTTATAATTGGGATCGTCGGGCCGACGCGGTACTCGGAGTCGAGCACCGGAGGTGGACCCCATCGTGATCAACGGTGAGGTGAACTTCACCAGAGAGGAGGTAGTCAGCTCCACAGTGCTCTCGTGTTAGTCGCATGCAAAACCAGGGCAGCCGGTATCTGCGGAGCATGCGGCGGCTCCGGTACTCACGGCGGCACAACCCATAGCCAAGGACGCGTGGCTTTCACAACTCACAGCAGCGTTCTGTGGCGATGCATGCGGAGACGAGGCGTTGCGTCGAGCACTGGTGTGGACTTCAGCGTCTGAGTAGGTGGCATCGTCTTCCTCTGTCGTGGAACGCGAACTGGCGTTGTCGCTGAGGCTGGGAGCGCCCGAAACACAAGTCGGCGACGCTCGTGCCCAGCTCACGATCGAACACCCAGGATCATGCAAAGACGTGACACGTGTTGTCACGTCTTTGCATGATCGAGTGGGCAATGTACGGGGGGGGATTCACGGTTACCCGAATGATCCCTCCGAGCTTCGCCCACTCACCATCATTCATTTCGTGGATATGCTGTGATTTTTTTCTTTTGTAAAGATACAAGGCATTACACGTTTAGCGTTGCCGACATAATTTGCAGCGGTACTCGCCAAACAATGCTTACTCATTAAAACACAAGAATTTTGCGTAGCGCAGACTGGGAGACACGATAACCATGAGCGCACTTAGAGAAAGAAAGCCTCTCTAAATAACTTCCACAAGCGTATTCGTTGATCCACGCTCACTGGTGGTAAGTGCTAAGAGTACCCGGAATATCCTAATTCTGTCGTATATACTGCTCAATATTCACATCGCCCCCACCTCGCTGTAGGATACCCTGTGAGCCTTTACTTACTCCTTGAAGTTTCTCTGCCTGGACTTTTAACTGCGACTGTTACAGGAAATAAAACAATAACAGGACCATTGCCAGCATTTAAGCTACTGCACATCTTATACTGCTACGAACAGCGTTGTCATATCTACACTGACGGCCCTATATAGAAAATGGTTCACATGCTACAACTGTGTGGGCGTCACTGTTCTCGTCATCAAGCGTCGCATTCTCGCGTATTTAAGCCACGGGACTCGTACATATATCACAGCCACGGAGCAGGCTGCACAGCGAGTAACCGCCTATACCTTATGATAGCCACTATACTGCTGACTCATCCCCTCAAACTGAAATTACTTTATTTTGGAAAGGTAAAAACATCTAACTTGTTTCCTTACGTCTTGCTTTACAATATCATAATTTCGAAAATATTCAACTTTTATCTTTTTTGCTCTATGTTGATGAGTGTAGTTGCATTGATGAGTATACTACAAGCTTTGAATAAGTTGTGCCTGCTGAAAAGGTTTCCTCGGAACGATTGCGCCATCGAGTATTTCTCGAAAATTCCGTGTGCGCAAAATGCACTCTAAGACTTCTGCGCGAAATCGGCGGCATTTCCTACTCTAAGCAGGAAGGGCGCTAATCGTCTTTTAATAGTTGTCTACCATGCTTCTACACTGGAGCGCTTGGAAATGCTGTTAGTGTGAACAGTGTGATAGAAAAAAAAAGGAGAGTAAGTAGCCTTACGCGAAAAGAAACACGTACGCAGTTGCACGTGGGCACTCAGAGTCTGCGGAAAGGAGCTCCCGTTTCGCAAATCGCCTGCGCACGAGGGTCTTTTGTCCGCAGTCCCGGTACGCGCATTGTTTATTCAGGCCACACGCTCGGCTCAAACGCACGTGCGAAACTGTCTTGTATGTACTAGTGTTTTCGTACGCCGTACAGCAAAACCTCTGCATTCTAAGCTACTGCCACCGTTTCCTTTTCTACCTGGCTTCCTCCTCAAGCATGCTCGTTCTTCGTCGACGCCTTTATTATTGTTGGTTGGCCATGCCATGAAGGGCCTGAATCGAGCTCGGCCGTCTCCGCGCGATAAAAAATAAAGGAAGATCGTTTGAGTAGCGAGAAGGAGCGGTGGCAAACAGGAAATAAGTGCGGCGATTCAAAGCACACCTCGTCTTTTTCGTACTCCGGCTCGACGAGAACACCGTGTGACATTTAAAAAACTGTCTCCACTTTAGTGCGCTTTAGCCCAACGGCGCTTTCAGCCCGCTGCACAAGGCGGCCATATCCTTTCCGCTATCGGAACACGGCAGTTTTCGCGAACATGGCTGCTTACATGTTTCTTGGGTGCATTGGACTCACATTAAAGTAGTACTCACACAAAATTTTTCCGTCTTGTTTTTTTTATGTTGCCCGCGAACTTCTGCGCGTCAAGGAGGTGTTCTACAACAGAGCCACGCCAGTGCTCGAAATAGCTTGAGAAAAAAAAAACACTATACGAATGTAATGTAGCGCGAGGAGTGTCATTAACACGTGTAATAATGCGTGGCAGATGCGTAAAATCACACCAGGCGTCAAAACATGAATTGCGCAACGAGTGGTTGGTTTTAAAGGCCCACCAATTACAAAGCACAGATGCATAATTGAATCATCATTATCAACAGCACCATCAACAACGTATACAGCAACTCAGGTGCGTGTGTTACCTTACGGACGCGTAGTGGTTACCTCGCCAACTCTCAAAAGGAAGAATTCTGTCGCAGTGAGCACTTCGCAACTGCACTTGCAGTAGGCATCCTAGGAGAGTCTGAATGGGCCAATTCACAGGCGCGCACACGTTTCTTTCATTTCGGCGTAATTTGGGTATTTACCGAGAAGCGAAGCTAAACTAGCGATTGAGAAGGTAATGCGAACAGGGTCCGATTCTGCTATCACGTTTTACTCTTCGAGCCGAAGCTCAAGCGTCGTTCAGTTTTTTTTTTATTGTTTGTTACCTTCCGTATTTTGCCATTTTCCGTGCGTCAGTGCTGGTCAAACAATCAGAACCAGCTCTGGTAAAAGGGATACGGAAAAGTAAATTATTTCTCTCGTATCTTTTTAAATTAAGCTTTAAAGATACCAAGATCACCACGCTTGTCGCGAAAAAGACGATTTGAAAGCCAGAAAACGACTAAAAAGAAAATATTGGTGACGCGGCCGCCTTTAGGTTCTTACCATGATGTCAGACTTTGAGTATAAATGTCAGACTTTTTCGGTATAAATATATTGCATTGAATTTTACGAGCCCTATATATACTTGAGATAGCGAGTTTTTCATTTTGTTTGAAAAAGTTTTATTGAGTCAGTGTTGCAAAAATATGAAAAAAAAAAACACATTGAAATCAATGACACCGGACTCGGGTGCTGACGTTTTGGCGCGAAATTCAAGAACGAGAATTTCAGCTTCATTTTATCTTCTGATAAGAAACCTCTGATGACGAGATTAGCGCTAACAGAGTTCTCAAAAACAACAGAAACGTCTGCACGGACCAAATGTTTCACTTTCGTGTCCCTTTAAGACCCCCCCCCCCCCCCATTTTCATTTCTTTGATTTGTTTTTCTCAGTGGAACAGGGGAACCATGGACACTGACCGAGTGAGGCTTGGTTTCCCATATCCGGAGGCGAGACGAGACCACGGGCCTCCATCACGGTGACGGTGAGCCTCTCGAGGCCGGCCTTGTAGCAAAGGCCCAGCAACAGTTCTCCTTGGTCCGGTGGCGCCTGCGTGGTGCAGCGACACATCTTTTCAATGGCGGATGAAAGTAAACAAGGTGCATTGTTTATTTTGTTTTTTTCTTATTCCATAATATCTCGCGCACACGCGTAGCAACCGTGAAAATAAAAATGCAGATGAGAAGAGTGCGTGCGAGTCGAAAGGTTCGCGTGAAGCGCGTTTTGTTTAGGGCGCGGGTCCGTACGGCCACAGCGAATCCCGGTGTTTGCGCGAACAGAATCATAATGATGTCGGCGAGTATACGTTGGCGTGCGTTGCTTCGTAGTCGATACGGACTCTGTTCAGAAGGATCTCTGTAGTTCCCCCCTCCCCCCCCCCCCTTTTTTTTTTTCTTTTACTTTTCAACCGTCTGCGCAGGAACGACGAAATAGCATTATCGTGGGCGCTGTTATTTACACTTTTGCGGGAATAACACCGCTCTTCCCGGCAGTCGTTTACCGGCTTCGCAGAAGTTTCCGATAAAAGCGCCACTTTCGTGACATGAATCTACCGAGAATCACATCAGCTCTATATTGAAAAGTGCAGTTGGCACTTGAGACTAAAAGAACAGAGAGATCGTTTTTCAAAATTTTTGACGCGGAATTCTAGCAAGTGGACACGAGTGGGTTACCTATTAATGATGAAAATGAAAAATGAATATCTATTGCTTCCATCACTGTAGTACGAAAGAATAGGAATTGTGCGAGAGGCTCGTTTATTTGTTAGACACAATCATAGCTATAAGATTTTCACAGGTTTCTTAGTCAATATGACAAGCGAGTTTGATATGATGCACAACACAAACTTCTTTGCTATATTACCGCCATTTCCGAGATTACAATCATCTCTTTAGATGACCCCTGTCATCTCAGACGCTAAAGGCATATGATAGCCCATTGAGTTGTTCGCTGCTTCCCTGCTGCCGCAGCCGTCGGGTCGAATCAGCTTTCTCCACATTTGTTTGAAGATCAGGTTGCGCCACAAGGGGGGAAAAAAATGTCGCAATAACATCAATAATAAATAAGAACAATCGCTATGCACAATTTCTTCGAGTGTTGTCTGACTTTTTTCTTCTTGAATTACGCAAAGTAAACCTATATTAGATATTACAGGAATTATTGCTTGTTTTGTCCTTATCTATACGAGACTCCATATTGATAAAAAAATTAATCTTTTGTTCGGTGCTTGCCACGACGGATAGCGTAAGTATCGTCTTACCCTTGAATGCACAGCATAAAGTAAGAAAAACTATGAGATTAGGGTATGTCGCCACCCTTCACAACGACGTGTTTTTTTTTTTCTGAAGAGATGCATTTTTATTTTTGATTTTTGAAAAATGTACAGACAATCAGAACTGTGGTGCAAAAAAAAATGCGTTTTTATTTGGTTTCGTTTAAAACCTGTGATCTTTTTCGTAACTGACCTTAAACCAAAAATCACGTATTTGGAAAAAATTATTTCTTGTTTTTCTCGAAGCTTAGTTTTCTGGTATTTTGCGTTGCACAAAATCTGGTAAGTTCTGAACATGCCAATACGTTTTAATGAAACTTCTGATGCTTCTTTCTGAAGCATTAAGCTGTGCAATGAACTAGGATAATAGAAATCCATGAATAAGTTTCGATGTCATGAGATTTCAAGTGAAATGAAACCCCCTGAAAATAATTTTTTTTTCGTTTTTGTGCTGTAAGATACTAATTATTGATGATAACGCATAGATTCTAGTCTATTGTACGGTCTATATATACAAGTTGGTGTCGAGCCATTTTTTTTGTGACAGGATCACTAGTTATGCCTACTGGCGTGATGGGTATATTCTGAATAATATTGGTAATAAACCTTAACTAGTTTTAATTTTTTCTGCATAGCACACTTGAAGGGTGTTTCAAAACTGACACTGCCCATGTTAAGGCAGACGAAATTAAAGCAATCAACTTAAGATGAAAATTTTAAAAGATTTATAAAATGGTGGTGACATACCTTAACATGCATAAATAGTGTAGCATGAACGTACAGGGATGAGCGATTAACATGCAGGATTCTTGGATTCACTGAACATAGAAAGCTATGGAGCCCATTCGAGAGCCAATTATACCAGAGCATATTCGTGATGAGCCCGAGTGTTACGAAAATAATGCTATATTCAACAAGCAGGTCGTACACAAAAAGAAGTTTCGTACAACGTTAAGTGACGGATGTAAGGAAGTACGCTCAGGACTGAACAAGAAAAAAAAATCACGCCATATCCACGAAGTGAATGATGATGAGTGGACGAAGCTCGATCGTTTTCATCCATGGCCAGAAAGAGAATGTGTGGTCTGGAACGCGCTTATACTTCATGGTCATCAGCGTCATCGTTATCACGTGTAGTGGGTACAATTCCACTATACTGGAACGCGCTTATACTTCATCGTTATCACGTGTAGTGGGTACATTCCACTATACTGCGTCATCTTTATCACGTGTAGTGGGTACATTCCACTATACTGGAATGCGCTTATACTTCATCGTTATCACGTGTAGTGGGTACATTCCACTATACTGCGTCATCGTCATCTTTATCACGTGGAGTGGGTACATTCCACTATACGTGGCTATCTACCTACCTACTACTACTACTACTACTACTACTACTACTACTACTACTACGACAACTACAGAGGAGGGACAGACCCACACCCTTAGGAGCTTCGCCCCTAAAAAACCTTCCTGAGTAGTCTTGGTGCTCGAATGATTAATCACCTAGTTTTACTATACATCTGTACATAATCCACAAATGTTTTGGTTGTATACTTCCTGCATTCCTAGTACATTACAAACAGGAAAATAGGCTAATGGCGAACTTTTCTTTAAAAGAACGAGCTTTGTGAATTTGGACGGTTACTGTTAGCGAGGTTTCTCAGTCTTTCCTGCTGCCTCAGTCTTTGTCCTTGCTGCCCATTCAAACCTTTCTTTCTACTTTTGCGGAACAAATGAGGGGAAAAAAAACTTGGTTAGCGGGAATAGGTTCGTAGTGGTTTACTTGTAATAACGATTGATGGGCAAATTTTCACGTTGCAGTTCAACACATTTCCCGAAAGAAAAAAACAGTTAATCTAGAGTTCAAGATAGCGCTTCTGTTTAGCTATCTCGCTATTGCTGTCTGACTTTATTATTGTAAAATTTTCGTCATAATAATAAATATTTATTGCTTAATTCCTCCATTTTGTTGCCTACGTTCTTGTTGCGGAAAACATTCTTCGAGGCACTGACCAGATCGACGGTAGTTTCCAGGTCTCTCCAGGCTACGATGCGTTCACCGGAGAGCGGATCCAGATCACGAAGAGGGAAGAGCACGTGTCCGATGACGTTGTGTCGCTTGCCGCGGTCGTTATCCAGCACCGTCAGCTTCAGTACTCGCTCCGATAGGGCCTTAGCAGGGATCTGCGTTACACCATCGACGGATAGAAATCAATCAATCAATCAATCAATCAATCAATCAATCAATCAATCAATCAATCAATCAATCAATCAATCAATCAATCAATCAATCAATCAATCAATCAATCAATCAATCAATCAATCAATCAAATTTACTTAGATATTAAATGTTCTAAACTTGCAGACATTGTATTTTATTACAGCGTGTTAACAAAAGTTGTCATAACCTCTTAGGTATAGCTAGTTAGACAAAAAAAAAAAGACCGAAAAAGGTATGATACATTACTGAAATGAAAGCGTGGGCACGAGTAAAATAGAAGTGTTCGAAACATCAAAATGCCGGCGTTTAACATTATAACGCGAGACGATAAAAAGGAACCAGGTAAATAAAAAAAAATCAGCTATTGCCAGAGTAGTTACAGTTCCATCAAAGGTGGCTTTACAGCGGGACCGCCAGATGAGCGAAGAAATCCGAACACGACTCGGTGCAACTTGGCGTGTCAAGATATTCATCAAGCTAGAACCGAGGAAACGTGCCCCTTCCAGAAGTGGGCTCAATGGTGATCAAATACACTGCAATATAATCGTGATCTGGGTCAGTCATTACATATCCTTGAGAATTTGAATCAGCCATCAAGACGAAACGCAGAGCAGAGAAGTGGCACAAAGAACGACTGGACTACCAAGTGTGCTTTATTGAAAATAATCATCTCCTTGGGGAAACCAGGCGGGCTGCGTCTGGTTTTCCCAAGGAGCGCAAGAGCATAAGCTCAAGTGCCTGCGCCTGGTTTTCTCAAGCAGCTCAAGAGTATAACAAAAACAAACAACATTGGTAGCGATACAGATCTATTGGCTAACGCCAGTGCAACAGGAAGCCTAGTTCCTTCTGCGTCAATGAGATGCATAGTGTGCTGATGCAATTATCCCCTTGCATGCTGATGTGATAGGCTCTGGGAATTTCGCGCTCAAACTTGCCCTTGCCTCGACGAAGAATATTAACATTGGGAAAAAGTGGGACTCAGCCACATTCCCGACAATTGCGAGGGAAATTTGGTCCGTCAGAACAGTTCGAAAAATTTTGGTGCTCTCGGAGATATTATTGATACGCCGGCCTATTTGGCCGATGTATATTTTTTCACAGGTCAGCGGAATTTCGTAAACCACACGTGAAACGTAACCGTTTTCATGTAGCGTCTTACAAACAGGGTTCGTAGTTTTGCCATGCGCAACACGCGAACAAAATGGCGTATTACACAGCGGGCGAGCTTAGAAAAAAAGAGAGAAAGTAAAAAAAAAAAAAACAGAGCTCCTTTTCTACTCTGTCCCTTTTTTACAGCGAAAGCTGTTATGAGATCACAACAAGGGTCGTTTCTGCGCCGTAGTTGTCCGCCGCCGCCGCCGCCGCCGCCGCCCGTAACCAATATCGCACGAAATAAAAAAAAAAACCGAATAAATAAAAAACACCTATGACAGAACGGGAATCGAACCCGGGTCCTCTGCGTGCACTCTACCACTACCACTCTAGCCTAGCCCTCTACCACTGAGCTACGCCGCTGCTTGAAACTGCGGTGCAAACTGACCCTACGCAGGCTTCATGTCGGGTAAGGAATCGCGTTAAGGTTTCTTGTAAAGCGTTTTAGAACAGTAAAGTAACAACCAGGCGTGCCACAATGCGAATTGCGTAAAAAGCGGGTCGTTCAATGTTCCAACCCATTATAAAATGGCATATTTCTTCATCGTCGTCAGCCACAGCAGCAACAAAGTGCACATATTGCGTTTCAAGTGTGTAGCGGGTACCGCGCTTTTCCGAAGAAGGACGAATAATGGCATAGTAGACGCATCCCCACTACACAAAAATTATCATGATTTGTGGCGTAGTGGGTACCATGCAAGTGCGCTTGTCGTAGTTGCCCCAAGAGTGTTTAAAAAAGGCTCCAGAAAGGCCACTCTCTCAGCTTTCGCTGTGGCTGTGCTGCGCGTTTCACGCAGGCCTGGCGGTTTTTTTCAGGGGCGAAGCTCCTCAGGGTGTGGGTCGTTCCCTCCTCCGTACATAGTATGTAGCCACCTCTAGTTTATGAATTGCTCAATAGATGGCGTTGTGTGTATATGTCCTTGGAAATAATATCACCAGATGGCGTTAGTGGTTTTTCGTATACGTTGATGATTAAAGATGATAGATGGCGCTGTTATAATAAGAAAAGGGGCTCGCTCTTGCCGCGCTTTCTCTTTCGCTCGGAGTCGCGAAACCAGGGCAGCCGGTATCTTCGGAGCATACGGCGGCTCCGGTACTCACGGCGGCACAACCCATAGCCAAGGACGCGTGGCTTTCACAACTCACAGCAGCGTTCTGTGGCGATGCATGCGGAGGCGAGGCGTTGCGTCGAGCACTGGTGTGGACTTCGGCGTCTGAGTAGGTGGCATCGTCTTCCTCTGTCGTGGAACGCGAACTGGCGTTGTCGCTGAGGCTGGGAGCGCCCGGAACACAAGTCGGCGACGCTCGTGCCCAGCTCACGATCGAACACCCAGGATCATGCAAAGACGTGACACGTGTTGTCACGTCTTTGCATGATCGAGTGGGCAATGCACGGGGGGGGATTCACGGTTACCCGAATGATCCCTCCGAGCTTCGCCCATTCACCATCATTCACTTCGTAGATATGCTGTGATTTTTTACAGCGAAAGCTGTTATGAGATCACAAGAAGGGTCGTTTCTGCGCCGTAGTTGTCCGCCGCCGCCGGTGTCCGTAACCAATATCGCACGAAATAAGAAAAAAACTAAATAAATAAAAAAACACCTGTGACAGAATGGTAATCGAACCCGGGTCCTCTGCGTGGCAGCCCAGCACTCTACCACTGAGCTACGCCACTGCTTGAAACTGCGGTGCAAACTGACCCTAGGCAGGCTTCATACCGGATAAGGAATCGCGTTAACGTGTGTTGTAAAGCGTTTTAGAACAGTAAAGTAAGAACCAGGCGTCACACAATGCGAATTGCGTAACGAGTGGGTCGTTCAATGCTCCAACCCATTACAAAAGCCTGGGGCATAATTCTTCATCGTCGTCAGCCACAGCATCAACAAAGTGCACATAATTCGTTACAAGAGTGTAGCGGGCACCGCGCTTTTCTGAAGAATGACGAAGAATGGCATCGTAGACGCTTCCCCACTACACAAAAATTATGATGATTTATAGCGTAGTGGGTACCATGCAAGTGGGCTTGTAGTAGTTGCCCCAAGAGTGTTTGAAAAAGGTTCAGAAAGGCCGCTCTCCCAGCTTTCGCTGTGACTGTGCTGCGCCTTCTGCGCAGGCCTGGCGGTTTTTTTTTCCTGAGTTCGCGCGCTGTGTTATACGCCGTCATGAACCAAAATCAACTCACCCAAGCGTCTAATCTTGTACGCGAATGAAGACTTGAAAGTTTGCAAGGAGCGGACAAGGCGACGTAAACACCCTGTCTCGAAGCAACCTTTTTGACGTTATGTGAAATCATAGAGGCGTAGGGCATAACTTCAAATCCTTTCCCCCAGCTTCTCTTGGGTCGGCCCTTTTTTTCACCTAGGTAACAACTACACTTATTAAGTATTACTAGGATCGGTAACTGTTATTCGCCGCTTGTATCAAAAGGGGATGTCACTAGTTATCATCATCCTGCTGAGACTGTTATAATGAAACCACTACAGTGAACAAAATGTTATAACTTTACGAAGTGTAGAGGGAATACCACATTACAATACATATAATGCCTAAGTGTCTCAGGCAGGTTAGGTAGAATTTTTCACACGCCTGTTTTGAAGGAGATGCCATTAGCAATATTCGGAATAATCATTGATTAATGAGGAATGAGCCGCTGCAGGACCCGAGTTTCTACAGCGCCATCTGTCTGTGTTTACACCTTAACATTTTTTTTTTTACCATCACGAAAAAATAGTAAAGGTCGTTGGTGTTATTGTAGGTTGTCTAATTTAGGCAACGAAGGCCGCTATTTTGAATTCTGTTCATAACCACACCTCTATGTCACAAGTGTGGCGTATACGGACAGGAACCAGTTATTCATAACCGTGAACATAATATTGGAAAAGGCTGACCGTCCTAATGCGAACTATTTTTTTTTTTTACGAAAGAGGGCGAAAAAAAAAAAGAATTCTGCCCCGCGAGCGCGTACGCTATATTATCTGTGGAGTTACTCGGTGGTCTCCCGTACCCTGGTGGTCTTCTTCCCAGCGTAATCCTCCACTTTTCTGAAGCTTGGCTTCGGGAAAGTGGAGTGCGCGCTCGACAGTGACCTTTTCGTCACTATCCTATGGAAGGTTTCCCGTTCGGCTTCGCAGCGTGTTACTGGCATAGGTGAACACAATCCCCCGAATGCACTTCGGTTTCAGGAAATGCATTTACGGGCGACTTGCGCTTCGGAGTCCAGAGCGGGCACACTTTTGTTAGGGCGTGGAGTGGAACGTCATCGATATCTGAACGTAGTCACTTCAAGGAGCGTCCTTTATAGTTATCTTAGGTTATCTAAGGTTATCTAAGGTAACTTAGGTTATCTAAGCGTGCATCAATATATATACCCTCTTTAGGAAAGATAATAGAATGTCACGGCGAAACGCCCCCCGAAACCATCATCACAAGGAACGCGACCAATGTTACCAGCGAGCAGGAGCTATCTCCTATTTACTGATACAATGTTGCACATGGTGCCTTTTCATACTTACGTAATGAGATTCCACCAGATTCCGAATTCAGATCTCCCCCCTCCCGTACTGCATTTCCTTGACCGTTTTGTTTTCCACTTTTCGACATGGGCGATTAGAATAATTAAACGCACAACCCCAATGACACAATGTATTGAAGTATATATTCCAGTTCGCCTGCAGTTTACGTGGTTATATTCTTCTGCCTTACAATATGGTAAGTTATCCAAGTCTTCCACTCACCTGGAATATGTAGGTCTCGTCGAAGACGGGATTGCAAGTTTTCTTCTTAAATTTCGTCTGCTGATATCTCCGCTCGTCAGGTAGTATTTGAATCCTGAAATGATGAAACAAAAGACAAAACTCTCACTTAGCCAACAAATATATTCTAAGGACAGTGATTATTTCGGGCATTCAAATCATTCTGAACCGCATGGAACAATTTTAACGCGACAGCGTTAAAGAGCTTGTTTTGCAGAAACTCCGGCGTCGGCGTCGGCGTCGGCGTCGGTGTCGGTGTCGGCGGCGGCGGCGGCGGCGTCGTTGGTTGTGAGCGAAAAATCATCATCTTGTCCGTGACCGAAAAATCGAGAACAAATAAAATAAATAATAAAAATTTCCGGGTCCGAATGAGGATCGAACCCGGGTCGTCTGCGTGGTAAGCAGGTGTTCTACCACGCAGCTACGCTTCTGCTTGTGATTACATATAAAATAACTTCCTCTGCTTGGAATTGCAGTGAAAATAACTTTCATGCTTTGCAAACACGCGCGTCCTGTATACAGGACGTCACACTACAACATGTAACATTGCAGTAATATTGTGTGGTACAAGCGTGCATAGCCATCGGGCGTCACAAGATGTGAATATCATAACGACATTGTGGTTCAAAGCCGTGTACCCATTACAAAAGGCACACACGTTACTGCACGTATTCCCTTAAGACCACGTAGTGGGTGCATAGCAACATCGAAAACATTTCCCGCATTTACCACGCATAAGTGATCGTGGTTCAAAGCATGCTACGCATTACATAGTGTGCACTAAGGGATTGAAGTACGGACTATAGGGACAGGATATCGCTATCGCGTTCAACTCTTAAAGGTGAAGCTTAAGGGTCCCCCCGATTTTTTAGTGTGTGAGATCATTCTGTAGAGCAGCTGTAATCGCCGAACACGAGCACTGTGAGCCCATGGGCACGAATAAACATAGGAACCAACTCTACGATTCTTAGCACCAGCGGCCATATCGTTTGGCTTTCAGAACTTCAAACTGGCGATGGGCTGATATTGTATGTACTGATACGACAAACGAGGTAGCTGTTGTAAGTTTCTGTCCTAATCCTTTCTTCTTGTTCTGGTATTAATGACGATGCTTAGAGACACTGGGGGTCAAATGCCAAATCATAAAGTGGGCCGACACATAAAGACGATTAAAAAAAAAAAAAAAACCGGGGCATTCACTTAGACTCTCAGGCTTCAGCTCGAAATTTAGCTGTACAAAACAAAGAGCCGAATTAAACTGCTATATAGACAGTTGTTTTGTTTTTCTTGCTACACCAGTGTTTTGTGCATGTAGATACGCGTCAGTTATCTTTTCACAAGGTACGATAAGCTGAAAGGAAGGTTGTAGGAAGATCATTGCACGAATGCTCGCGGCTGTTTTTTCAATACCGGCATTTTAAAAATATCCAGGCTTTTCAAAGTTAATCTAGCAATAACATTTTAAAAAAAACCGCCATTCTAGGTATATGCAAAATCTACTTGCAAGGGCCATTTATGCGCTTTGGAGGCCAGTTTTCGCTAATAATTGGAGTCCTGAAACGCATAATTAACGAGAACTTCCTAGTTATATTTCGTGTTATCAATATTACGGCGAGTATTTATATTGTTACGCGAATGGTCATCATCACCATCGCCATCAAATAGCAGCGCGCTCGCGCCCGCTACGCGTGCCCGGCGGACAACGTTCCTTCAATCACCGGTGCCCACGGGTCAGCTCATCCAGAGTAAAAGCAGAACGCCGAGGTGCGAGAGCGCTATACCGTGGTACCTGGCAGAGCGCTCAGTGCACCATGAGCAGCAATGAAGAACCGAGCGATGCTGACGAGTCTCTCATAAGAGGTCAGGAGGAGCCGTTGCCAGCCGTTGGCGAGTCTAAGTGCATCGACGCTGACGATGACCAACTTGAGAGGCAGGATGACGACATTGGGGCCACTGGTGAGCCGGGCGCGTCCCCTTCCACGTCAGCCGACACCCACGAGCTAGAAGTTGCCGGTTTGTCAACGTCCACCTGGTGGGGCCCTAGCACTGTCGACGACTCGATGCAGGCCGTCAAGATACCAGAGTTCAGGCATCGGCCAAACTGCGACTGTCGACGAGGCAGAAGAACGGAGCCTGAACTCGGTTCAGGCAAAGAAGACAGTGGTTCCCGCATGCGCTCACACGCAGGAGCTCAAACTACCAGCGGTAGCTCGGATATCTATTACTTCGAGAACCTCGAAACGGCTCAAAAATACGGAAAACGTGTGAGGAAAGCTATTGAGAAGGAAAGCAGACGTTCGAGAGAACGCAGATGGGGCTCGAAAAGCGCGCGGTTGACGCCCGGTGACATTCAGGAATGCCCACGCCGGTCGGTGGCAGAGCGCATGCGCAGCGTCGAGCCATCTCTTGCCGAAGCGCGGGAAGTGCTGCACGAACTCCTGCTCGAAATCATGGCCGAGGCGCAAGAGGCTACCGGCGTCTCATCACTGGACGGCATCGTCATTGATGACGAGTTGCCTGGACCGCCCCTCTCGGACTCGACGTCGACAGGCGGCGCGAATTCTGATGTCCTGCAGTTTGAGATAGTCGGAGACCTACGTTCTGCCGTGGATCCTATCCTGGACAGCCTCGAAGAATTAGAGGATGAAAGCCTTGACCCTCGCGGTGGCGCTCGGCATTACATCATCGGAGACGAGCGCTATGCTCTCTACGAACAGATCGAGGCCCGTTGGGCGGAGACTATGGACCAGGTCTGCGAAGACATGAATTGCAGGTACACCCAGTACATGTCCGACTGCCGGGACAGCCTGCAGAAAGCTGAAGTGGAAGAATCCGTGCGCGAACAGTTGCGTCGTGACATGGCCGAGGCTCGAAGCCTCCTCATCGCTCTGCTGCGCGACGACTTCCGCATGGCCTGCGAAGCCTTCAAGGATTGGCGCGCCTGTATCTGCAGCAATAGTTGCAGCTCTCCTACATGTCGCTGGCCGAAGGTGACCGCTTCTCCTTGCTGGCGTCGGTGTTGCGCTACGAGGCCTTGCAATGCTTGCCCGATCTTGACAAGCGCACTGGATGACCGCGCTGCCGAACTCTGGAAAGGTCTCGTCGAGCACTACTGGCGTGACGTCGATGTCATCTGCGATGAGGCCAAATAGCGCTTGCAGCGCTGATGATGATGATGATGATGATGATGATGATGTTCCTTGTATGATTGGCACCTACCCACTCAGGGGGGGATCGGCCAAGAGTCGGGCGGATCATACAGTCTGGATTAATTATTATTTTTTAAGTGTTAATATAGATTACAGGTGCAATTATAAGGAATCGTTAATTATGATAATTCCTCATTTTACATTTCACTATTTTGCGTAACCTCCCAATGACCAATTATCTTTTTACATGACAATGTAGAATTATTAGCGGTTGATTTAACTATTAAATCTATTTGAGTCGCATATAAACTTTTCGACAGCATTGAATATATTCCTGTCCGAGTGTCCCAGCGCAGAGGCCCCAAATGATAACGGTGGTCGACGTGACCGGCTCAGCTCAGAGCCCGAGCGGAGAGAGATCTTCCTCCTCTTCGTCCGGCGCACACGCGCATGGTACAAGGGGCTGGCAATATGCATGTATCAATATTTGAAACGCAAGGCAATTGTATTCATAAGCAATTTTACTTTTATTCTCTTGACTATACCTTTGCGGATTCCGAGCACCACTCGTTAACAACGCTTGTTGGTTGCAGGCAGCATTCATTACTCGAAGACATGATCACTCATTACTTTGGATCCAATCGATTAGCCCGCTGTGTTAATTTGTCGACGCTGCTAAACGTCCGAAATATGTATGTGACTGTCGTAGGGGTGGGCTTCGGAACCTTGAGCTCAACAGCAGAAAGGCTAAGCCGCAGAACGACCAAGGCAGCTTATGTCACAAGTCGACACTTGCGAGCGAAACGACACGCTGACATGCAAGGAATTTAGACATTGTCGCTGCGATGTAGCATCGTTGTCACAACACAGACAAAAGTATCTAGAAACAGTGCACAACTGCGCGTTGCGTCTAAAGTGTTAAAACATTCATTATGGCGTTCGATCCTTACGCACTAGTTGTAAACACACAGAACGAGTAAAGTGCGCGTCTAGCGTCTGTCCTGACAACCCTTCTATCTGCGCCAGAACTAGTTTACTGTTCAGCGGTATACCCGGGATTTTCGGGCCCAGAAAACGTCATATACAAGGAACCGTGCTTTTACTGATGGTAGAAAAAGGCCGATTAGAAGTCGAGATTCCCGTTTTTGCTGATGTAAGCTTACTCTTGTAAACTTAAAAATGAAATTTCAGTTATTTCAGCTGGAAGTCGGAAAAAAATCACGCCATATCCACGAAGTGAATGATGATGAGTGGGCGAAGCTCGATCGTTTTCATCCATGGCAGAAAGAGAATGTGTGGTCTGGAACGCGCTTATACTTCATGGTCATCAGCGTCATCGCCATCGTTATCACGTGTAGTGGGTACAATCCACTATACTGGAACGCGCTTATACTTCATCGTTATCACGTGTAGTGGGTACATTCCACTATACTGCGTCATCGTCATCTTTATCACGTGTAGTGGGTACATTCCGCTATACTGGAACGCGCTTATACTTCATCGTTATCACGTGTAGTGGGTACATTCCACTATACTGCGTCATCGTCATCTTTAGCGCGTGGAGTGGGTACATTCCACTACACGTGGCTACCTACACCTACCTACCTACCTACTACTACTACTACTACTACGACTACAGAGGAGGGACAGACCCACACCCTAAGGAGCTTCGCCCCTAAAAAAAACATGAGATGATCCGCGACGGCACCCACGCGCTGAGATCGAACTGCTGTCAAAAAGAAAAAAAATCACGCCATATCCACGAAGTGAATGATGATGAGTGGGCGAAGCTCGATCGTTTTCATCCATGGCAGAAAGAGAATGTGTGGTCTGGAACGCGCTTATACTTCATGGTCATCAGCGTCATCGTCATCGTTATCACGTGTAGTGGGTACATTCCACTATACTGCGTCATCGTCATCTTTATCACGTGGAGTGGGTACATTCGACTATACGTGGCTATCTACCCACTTACCTACGACTACTACTACTACAACTACAGAGGAGGGACAGACCCACACCCTTAGGAGCTTCGTCCCTAAAAAAGCGCCAAGCGTTCGAGTAAAGCCCGTTTTACATGGATCGATTTCGCGCTGCGTTTTTCTTAGCTGCATTTCTCGGAAACGAGAATGCTAAGTCTGCAAATGCGAAATTGGTATTCCCATTTCCGAAAAAAACGCCGTTCGAGATTGATCCGTTTGAAATGGCCTTTCGAACATTTCCTGAACTTGCATCCCAGTCTGTTCGACGCGCGCCGCTCGTGGTAGGCCCCAATTTTTCACATTTTAAAGCATCCAGTGAAGTAATCGGCTATTGAATGAATTTATTCAGTCAAGTTAGGCAAGAAAAAAAGAACTGTAGTTTTGTCCTTTCTTACTCTTAAAACGTACCGTCTATTATTTTTATATATCTTGCTAGCCGCGTTCACGCGTTGCAAGCCGCGTTTAGCAACTGACCCTATTGCAGATTTAAACCTTATATCCGCAGCGCACTGAAGTGTATACAGACGGTTCGTGTCATAAATATTACGTTGAGTTCACTCGCGTCTGTTGTGGACCAAATAAAGTTGTTTCACTTACTCACTCACTCTCCTTCTGCTTTTGTCATATCACGTTTGGCTCAAGAGCAAACATCTAAAATATCTCGAGTGCCATCTTATATCGTAGCGGAACCATTTCAAATTTTATGCGCGTTGCACTTTCTAACATCAGATAAAAATGCGCAAAAATGGGTCATTTCTAGCGATTCGCAAGCCGCTCTCGCATCGCTGGAAAGCAATAAAAAAAATCTTCCTCTAAATTATGTTATTGTGTGAGATTCTCAAATAACACGATAAAGCCAAGCCCAATAAACCAAATAATTAGATTTCAATGGATACCAGGTCACTGCAACATTCCTGGTAACACGGCATCACTCCTGGTTACACTGCAGCGGACGCCGCTGCGAATCGGATGCACAATAACGTAGATGCAATAAATCTTCCTCTTTCACGCAATGAAATCCGTCTGCCCGTGAGGCAGATATCCTGTCAGAGAAAGTAAATGGTTCGATTAACAGTCTAAATGTTCATACCTGTAGTTAATAGACCCTTGCATAAAACTATCCGTACCGTCACATCTGAGCGAAAATAGAAAATTCGAAACATTGGTGCACCGCCTGCGTCTTGGTATAGCATTTACGCGAAACTTCCTACACAGGATAAAGCGTGCGTCTAGTCTACAATGTTCTGGTGGGCGCTCAGACGAAGATGTTGCCACCTACTCCTCGAGTGCGCGAAATATGGCTCAGCACGAAATGCATTGCGAACAAATCTTTTAGACAGAAGACTGTTCACTCCGAAGAAAATGTCTGGTCCGTGGCCAACAGCGAAACTTCGCAAAAGAGTGCTTGTCGTCGTGGAAAACTTTCCCGGAGAAACAAAAATTTTATGGAAATATTAAATTTCAGTTTATCCTAAAAGCCAGATGAGTGACATAAGTATTGTTGTGCGTTCAAAAGTGTGTTGTGGTATGATCATGTCATTTACTCCTCGTGCTAGGTGATGATTCTGATATATAAACTTATAATCACAAGGCACGCACGCACACACACACACATGCACACACACACACGCACGCACGCACGAACACAAAGGGGTCCACCTCCTTCCCGCCCAAATTAAAAAATTGTTGCTATACGATCCTGGCCATGCTCTTCAGCAGCTTCACTGGCTGATCATGTCAGAAGGTATTAGTGCCATCCAATTTCTTTTCTTTCTTTGTATTTGAAGCCTACCCACATACTAATTTCGACGTAAAGAGGTCAGGAAGTCATACCCGCCTCCCGTCAGTTCTACGGCGTCCACATCGGCTGCAATCAAAGCGCTGCGGCAGAAACATCAGCCCACATGCGGGCTCTTCAGAGACTCACGGTGTCCATCCGTTAATTTTGCCTCGACACGGCTAAGTGTCCTCAATTCAACTTGCCTGCCCAGGCTTTGACTGCACACAGCAACAAAGTCGCTCCAAATAAGACTCTCGCAGGCGTGTTTCCTTTCTCCAGAAGAACGACGCAACGCAGCCCTCGCTCAGTCGCACGGCGCGACGGAGAACGAAAATAAGCTTTATTTAGATAGTCGGGTGTCTGTGTGACGCGGCATTCGAATACAAAGAAATATTGCGTTGTCGTCCGTAAAAGATTGTTAGTGTAAACATCGAAAAATAGCCGTCTTCCAAGGGTCATCTAGCACTTCTTGAAGAGATCGAGACGCCCGTCCTTCCCACCTCTGCCCGCTCTATAGCTGACAAGTATATTTCAGTTTATACTTAGTCGATAAACTCGACGCCTCTTGAAAGGTAGATATCCAAGTCAGGTGTCTCCGAACTATGGTTCGTGGAGACCTCTCCAATCAACCGCTGCCAACGGCTGTCCTTTTGGTGACGGCTAGCCCGCCGGCAAGCTGTTTTGTCCTAGAAGCTTACGCAAGGACTCCATCTAAGAGCAACGTTGCTACAAAAAACTTAGTGCTGCTTTATTGTGAACTATCTTCACTGCAGTTACAGGGTCGCGCCACCCCACAGCGCAGAGGAATCCTGAGCCTCAGGTGACAGTGAAGAGCGAGCGACATTGCGTGCCACCACGTCACAAGACCCGCCGAAGTTTTCTCGACTACACCCAGACGCGATGGGTCCGGAGAAATTCCGCTACCTTTTCGCCCGCAAGACGCATGTGAATGGCTCTATTGTATGTATTTTTTTTTTAAGACGAAAGCCTTAGATCTCTGTTTCAAGGTCGTAACAGGTACAGAAAATATCACGTGAGCGCACTCATTGCGCGCCCACTTCATCTTAACGGCTTTCGCTCTGAAGGAATAGTAAACTCAAACTAAACTGATTGCCATAAGAGGGTGTCCTTTTTTGCTGATTTCTTTTTTTTTTTTTTTTGAAGTCGAAAAAAAAAAGTTCGTGATAGCGTCACTTCGTCATTCTCTCCTCAGCCTCTTCAGAACAAAAGAAAGACGCTGTGGACTCTGAAACGTAATGTTGAATGACGCTGGCTGAAAACACTGTTATGCGTCCGACGTGGTGGTATAGCGGTTAGGGTGCTCGGCTGCTGACCCGAAGGTCGCGGGTTCGATCCCGGCCGCGGCGGTCGCATTTCGATGGCGGCGAAATGGTAGAGGCCCGTGTACTGTGCGATGTCAGTGCACGTTAAAGAACACCAGATGGTCGAAATTTCCGGAGCCCTCCACTACGGCGTCTCTCATAATCATATCGTGGTTTTGGGACGTAAAACCCCAGATATTATTATTAAAACACTGTTATGCGTGCTACTATATAAAGTTCCGCTGCTGAGAGGCGCGCGAGAAAATATTAACACGAAGGTCTGCAAAAGGTCAAGCGTATCGGTAGAGTCAAGTCGCTAATACAGGAATCCACGTCGAATGCAAGGTGTCAGTGATGTTATACGACCAGCAACTTCGGGCTGTTCGTTCAATACAGTGCCACGTTATGCGTTACGCAAGCCAAGGGCGAGAACTCAAGTGGGTTCGTTTCGTAAGCATCGGGTGCAGCGCGACGCTCTTTATTTCTAGCATGTGATGCAACGACCATCAAGCGCACAATGTTTATGCATGCTCCCGAGAAAGATAATCTTGCGCCGCCTCATCCGCCAACAAGCGCGCACGTGGAACGTCAACATGCACATGTGGCCTTTTCCCTCCCCTTTTTTTCCTGGATTATTGAGCCGCTGTAATTAACTTAGCATCTGTTTCCGAAACACTCCGCTTTCATATTCCCCAAGGTCTTTTAGCTGGTCATTTCGAAACCCGTAGCACAGGGTGAGGAAAATGACTTAGCTCGATATGTGTGACGAGGTAATGCCCGCCAATGCCTTTTCTGTGTTGTTAGCCGCCGCATCAAAAGAGGGGGGCCGCATATACATAGTAAGTGTTGGGGACCAGCTGCGCCATAGCGGGCTTGACAGAATCGCTTCGGATACCCAATAAGGGACGTTATCGCGCGGGAAACATTTTAACTTGATTACTTGCCCTTTATGTTGTTTTTTTCCACCTCGAGACACTCAACGACACGAAATAAACAGGAAAAAAATTCGAGCCCCCCAATGACACATGCCATGCAGTGCATATATATCATGCATTAGGCTATATATATTTTAGCCGCGAGGCTACGACACGGTACAAAATTTATATAAAAAGCTGCAGTAAAAAAAAAAAAAACCGCGACAAAAGTTTACAAAACTAACGCCGTCGGAAATGACTTAGTGACGTTCCATCAGAACCAAGCAAACTATGCTACTGTCAGGCACTCGGGCGCGCTTCCATCCATCACTATAGGACGACGTTCTCGCGTTCCTACTCCCGCCAACAAATGCATAAAAAAATACTTCGACGAAGCGCATTGTATGAATACTGGAAACTTTCGGCGAAAAGAGCGAAGAGTTCTGCGTTTTTTTTTTTCGCTTTTTCTCGTTTTCTGTTTTCCTAACGCAAGTTTTCGTTCAAGTAGCCTCATTTCTTTACACAAGGGCGAGAACACTCCGCTGAAAAGTCGTACTTACTTCCCTGGAGGCCATCTACGTGTATAGCGATCGCGAGAGCTTTGCATATTGCCCAGAAGGCAGTTCGGAACACCTGGTTACCGTACAGCGTTAATCGAGAAGGCACACTGATGGGGGAAAAAAAAGGGTGATTCGAGCGCAACCTCTGCCGCCATATAGTAGAGCGCCAGGTGTAGCGAGGCGTTCTTGGGAGACTGCACGCGCTGGCGTTGGCAAAATACCGGGCGGCGGAGCCCTTGAAAGGAGACACCCGCAGGCTGCGGGGCTCGTCCAAGATTGCTTCCGACCACTCGCGAGAAAACTCGTCGGGACGGTGCTTCACGGGTCGCCGCACCTTGCGCGAATGTTGTGGAAGCATGCTTTTGAGATTGACTGCATTCTTATTGTTATCATCATAAGCAGCAGCGGCGGCGGCATTTCGAGGTGGGCAGTGAAGAAGATCGATAAGTAAAAGTAAAATAAAAAGGAACCTGGACGTGATTATGGCTGAAAGGGCATGTGTTCCGATGAACCCCGGAGTGAGCGATATGGCGAGGGAGAAGAAAAATATATTGATGGAGACTATAAGTAGTTCCCGCATGCTTTTACTCGAAGGTGACATTCCGCGTCCATCGAAGTGAACTAAATAAAAGATAGTTCCTTCATGTTGTGGCGCAAGATTTACTTTTCTTTTCTTTTTCTTTTTTTCAAGTTGAGCTCGTGGGTGCTTCCAGACACATACACAGCGCCGATAATAGGACGCAAGAAGGCAAACGGTGCCTATGTCGCACGCCATCTGAGTACTGTGCTGTCCTGTGCGATTATTCATATGAGGTCAGCCAGAAGTTCGATCTGTATAGTGCTCAGAAAGCATCATACGTATTTGGTGCAGGAATTGGATTCTTTAAAGAATGCATTAAGAACAGTGGCGTTAACTTAAGGTCCTTAGAGGAATAAAGGAGCTAGGACTTCTGAGACTATCGTCAGGAGTAATAATCATGGCCCACGAGCAGTTCCGCAAGTCCACTTCGAGTGTTTCACTTGGATAGCTTTTTCCCCCCCTTCTGTGATGCCGTGGGGATCCGAGAGTGCAGCAAGCAATTGTCATGCTTCCTTGGCATGAATAATTTTAGGAGGAACGGTCTCAGCAAGATCACGTAGCGGCTCAGATAGCGGAATAATAGAATCACATTATTTTCTCAGTTCTTGACCTCGTTCCGAAGGAAGCCATTCTTGTTTTAATGCTGAGCACTCGGTCCACTTCGAAATTCATGGCATTGACGCATTATGAGGGGGGATACACCGGGGACAAGGTATGGGCGCGGAAAGCCCACTCTTAACCACAATGCACAATATGTGTCCTCCAGTGGCGTAGCCAAGGAGGAGGGGGGCGGGGGGGTTTGGGGAGTTCAACCCCTCCCCCCCCGAAATTTTTCCCTTTTGCTTGCGTATATATGCACGCACACATACAAACGCACGCACGAACATACATAAAGTATGGTTGAACCCCTCCCCCCCCCCCGAAAAAAATTTCTGGCTACGCTACTGGTGTCCTCGCCACGGTTTTAATGCGACAGTACTATGCAGCTGAAGCTAGCCGACTTAAGAGAAAGAGCGTCGGAAAGTGCAGAGTGACTGACACGAACAGGTGCTGAATATAGGTTCGATCTTCGGACCATCGCAACACTTGGAAGCTTTCGGACTCGGAAACTGATATGGGTTTCGATAGTAGCTTTCTACTGAACTCGAATATATGGTTGTCTTTTTGTTTTGTTTTGTTTTGAAGCGCCAACCTATACATTGATGACCCTTAAAGGTATACAACGTTTCTGGAAAGGGGCACTCGGGCCAGGTTTTTGAAACGTCGAACAGCCTTCCTCACAGGGCCATAAATGCTGATATATTTTAGTGAAGGGTGCTAGAGAATCTTTACAAAAGCAAAAACATAACCGATGCATGTGATGGTCACTGCGAACAATTGGGGCATTATTCAATGTGTCAGAAAAGAAAAAAAAAGCTCAAGCTATGTCTAAAACGTATGTACAAAATTGTCGCAACGCTTGAATGCAAACAAAATCCATTCATCTGCTAAAGCAACTTACCCTTAAAGTTAACAAAAGTTGTCGAAAGGTAAAAAGTTCCATCAAGTTATCTGTTTAAATGCCGCTCGTAACTTGAAAAGAAGTTTCCCCTTGGCATTCACTAAGTTCCTGCACTGTTACAGTTCGTCAAGGGCACCGGAATGGTAAGGGAGATGAAAGTAATGGAAACGGGGGAATTCACAGCGAGCACAGCGTTGTCTGTGGATAATGAGGACCTATAATATGTCATTGCCCACGAGGAACTGTTTGTAGCAGGGCAGGAACCCAATGGATGTCAAGGGGAGACTTGTTTTCGAGGTAGCTCTAACCTTCCATGAGATAATCTATTGAAAACTTAATCTTTTACAGCGAAAGCTGTTATGAGATCACAACAAGGGCCGTTTTGTTGTGATACGTCGTCCGCCGCCGCCGCCGCATGTGTCCGTAACTGCTATCACGCGAAAAAAAAAAACTAAATAAGAAAAAAAATATCCAGGATGAAACGGGGTTCGAACGTGGGTCCTCTCCCTGGCCGCCCAGTATTCTACTACAGAGCCATGGCGGTGCTCGAACCTCCTTTGCAAAAAGACACTATATACGTGCGTTATGTCGGGAAAGAACCGCGTTACCATATGTATAATATAGCGTGGTAGAAGAGTAAGATAACAACCGGGCGTCACACAATGCGAATTTTGTAACCAGGCATCGCACAGTACGAATGGCGTAACGAGTGGGTCGTTGAATGCTTCCAACCCATTGCAATCATCCACCGCATCAACAAAATGCACATAATGCCTTGCAAACTCGTAGCGGGTGCCTCGCTTCTCCGCAGAATGGCGAATAATAGCGTAGCTATTATTCAAGTTGGGAATAGCTTCCCAACTTGACAAAAATTATGATTTATGGCGTAGTGGGTACCTTGCAAGCGTACTTGTATTAGTAGCCTCGAGACATTTGAGAACGGGTTCTAGAAATGCGGCTCTTTCAGCTTTCGCTGGGACTGTGCTGCGCTCTCCGCGCAGGCCTGGCGTTTTTTTTTTCTTAATGCGAAGCATTTCTTCGCGTACTGCAAACACTTTGAGCCTATCTATCTATCTATCTATCTATCTATCTATCTATCTATCTATCTATCTATCTATCTATCTATCTATCTATCTGTCTGTCTGTCTGTCTATCTATCTATCTATCTATCTATCTATCTATCTATCTATCTATCTATCTATCTATCTATCTATCTATCTATCTATCTATCTATCTATCTATCTATCTATCTATCTATCTATCTATCTATCTATCTATCTATCTATCTATCTATCTATCTATCTATCTATCTATCTATCTATCTATCTATCTATCTGTCTGTCTGTCTGTCTGTCTGTCTGTCTGTCTGTCTGTCTGTCCCCCCAACGTCTGGGTCAGGCCCGTAGCCAGGAATTTTTTTCGGGGGGGGGGGGGGGGGGCACTTGTTGAAAGCCTTGAAAAACGCCCATTTTTATTATTTTTCCTCGATAAAACACCCTCTTCCATCCGAATTTCGGGGAGGGCCCGGGCCCCTAGGGCCCCTAGGGCCCCCCTGGTTACGGGCCTGGTCTGGGTGCCCTCGTGATCACCTCCTTAACTTGGGTAGACCAAAATTAGTATGCGAGGATAAGAGGGTTTGGCAATTATGACTGTCTGGTCATGACATGAATAACGTGAAAATCCTGTCGCGTACGTCGTCAAACCCTTTCCTGCAGACACGTGTGGCGCATACCCGTATACCACTAGCCGCGGTATGTGGGTATGCGCCACAGGTGTTTGACAATTTATATCTACCCAGGAACGGCAACGACAGACATTAGTAATTTAAATGCGAGAGCGTTAAGAAAAACTGATGTCGGCAGCGTTGACCCGACGAATGCAAATAATGAATATCAGGGTCCCAGCAGGATTCGAACCCACGCAATCTGCGTGGCAATCAAGTATTCTACCACAGAGCCCCGCCAGGTCTCGGAACTCCTTTGGAAAAAGACCCTATGCAGGCGTAATGTTGGTGAAACGTCAATTGTGGTTGCAGTGCTGCCCACCTAATTTTATATACATTACATATGTACTCCAATGGTTGTACTTAAGCGCCATCCACTGAAGTTTGTCTACGTAGCACTATCTAGGGCTACCATTCTCGCATGCACAAGCGCTACATTTCAGCTTACCGCTTCTGGTATTGGCAATACCCATGTTGCTCTTGGCATTGTTACCCAACTGTAAACAACTGGTTATATAAGACATACACAACTGTTCAACGTAAATGTCTGTGCGTATAACGTTTGTACGTATGTTGAGCGTCATTTCGTAACGTTCCGCTCAACAAAAAAAATTACACCACAGTCATCTTCTCTCCGCATGCTTCGCATGACATCGATTCCCATGGTACGTGGGATCTGCCGAACTTTTTTTTTTTTTTTTTTTTTACAAATTTGACGTAAAGGTGCTTCTGCAGAAGAATAAAATTTGTATAGGCTCTAGTTTACGCCGGTTTCGTGTAGTCTGTTTAAAACTTCCGACAAGTCTTCTTGAGACGAGTTGAATGACCGCCGATTGTCTACAAAGTGAACGTTTCAAAATTTCTGAATTTTGCTACGTATTGTCCAGATTCAATTTATAATATTCTTAGAGTGAAGTAGGGCTTCCGTTTCAGCTTGAAATGAAGTGCCAATTACGCTTGACGCTGTATTTATCTAGAAAGCAGGCCAAAGAATAACAAGGCATATCTAGAGTTGCACAAATATAAATATTGTGTCTCCAGATCTAACTAAGATAGTAAATAGCAGCGGTGAATCCACAAAGAAAATAAAGTAGGCACGTTAGTAAAACTCAAAGGGAATGAAACACCTTAAACAAAAAATTGTAAGTATTTGTAAATATGTAAGTAGCATAAATTGTATTCGCAAAATGTAAGTAAGGGCGAAAATAGTGATCGCAAATGATATCGATAAGAATAATAATTTGCAAGTTATTTGTTTATACCGGGGCTAGGCTTTTTCCCATTCATTGAAATAAGTCTCACCGATGAGGCGTGACAGTTACTTCATCCATTCACGACCTAAGCAGCGTGTTTGACATTATAGGAACTCGTGTGATGTTTGCCTATAGAATCTTTATTCTGTCTTACATGTTTAACCACGGAACCAAAACTGCCTCCCTTCGGAGTTTCCGTACAGATCACGATCACAATGACTATCTCGAAATAATACTTTAGAGGTCGATCATCCGTGTGCTGAAGTCTGTTCGGACAGCACTTTAGCATGAAGCACTTTGCAGAACTGCGAGAGGCCAGCGGTGTAGAGTTTTGTGCAGGAATTTGTTTGCAACCCAGATACACTTCAACGCGCGTTCATCGAGCACAGAAAAAAAGAAATACTTCACCTCTGCTCACTTTTTTTTTTGTTACATTAAACCCCAGATATGATTATTATTATCTGCTCACTTTTTTTGTTTGAGCGAGGTTTGTTACAAGATATGCACGGATCACATTAGGGGTTCTTATAAACAAGAGAGAAGCAGAGATGGATTAAAGAGGACCGACGTTGCGTGCACGTGTTAGCTAATGAAGCGCCACACGTAGCGTCAAGCTTTTCGTATAAAATAAAAATGAACCATTTGTGGCATCGATCGATCCTCATGGGCAAAGCATAATACCGGCTTTTAAAAAAAATTATAATGCATTAAAACAAAACCACTCTCGCTATAGATACCGTCGTTATTTTCCAGGTTTGTCCTTTGAAAGAAGTGGGCGTTACATGCGCTATAAGTCGCAATATGAAGGAAGGTTTGATAGATTCTTTAACTATTTAATGTTTTCTTCAAGGCCCGCGCTACAATTCTGAATTGCAAATCAGTCCTGCGGAAGCTTTCTTTTTGAAAAATCTGCATGGATTTCCTTGTGGCTTCGTAACCACAAACGGGTGGCTCTCAGTTTCCCTTAATTCTGAAATTGAAGCCAAGCAATAGTTTCTGTTAAAAAGTAGCGGCTTGAAGCAGATATCGACTTAATCGGACATCTTGAAGTACGTTTACTTTCAAATTTAGCGTCACTTATTTTAGCTCCACGGATATGAGGCGTAAGCTCTCGGAAAATATTGCAATGACATGCGGGTTTTATTCAGAACACTATTATCTCGCACAAACACCATGTATCCGGTTATTGATCGTGCAGTAAAAACGCGACAGGGCATACAATAAAGTAGTGAAAACGGGAACGCATGCACTGAAGCGATAAATAAGACACAAAAACGCAAGTCTGGAACGTCGATTTCATCGCAGCTTCCGTAAATCTCATGCTTCCCAAACGTGAATGTGCTAAAAAAGAACGACAAAATTTTAAGCGCCTAATCAACCTTATTGAAGCGAAAGGTGGCCACACGTTTTTATTGGCCCAAGCGTTCATGTATACGACCATGAAACATTCAAATGTATACTGGCTACAAGGTATTAATAAGAAAAAGAAAATATTGCCACACGTGAATAGCCCCTCCTCATATATGTCTTCTGCGAATTTGGACAGGCTGGCTGAAATTTTAGTAATAGAGACAAAATATCGTCTCCATTACAATACTAGCCTGTCACTGAGTACCAAGAAAAAGCAGACACAGATCACGCCTACATATGTGCCTCTGTGTCAGCCAGGTTATGTTTTCACGTGTGCATGTTTTTCGGAGGAGGCTTTTTTATCCAACCAAATGATGATGCATCGGAAAGCATTGCAGATATGCAGATACCACCGGTGCAAGATCCCCTTTCTCGAACCTCACTTCGTGTTCATTCCTCTCCACCTATTCCTCATTACTACTCCCCCCCCCCCCCCCCCCACACACACACACACACCACCCTCTTTTCCGTTCACCTCACTTCCGTTCCCCATCTCTCCCATCTCTCTCGCTTTTTTTTATTTATTTTTTTCGTTTTTCAAAGCAAACGTGCATTCTATTTCTTCAGATTCTTTTTTTTTTTCACAGCAAACGTGCATTCTATTTCTTCAGATTCTTTTTTTTTTCACAGCAAACGTGCATTCTATTTCTTCAGATAATAGGCGCTGCGCCGTGCTCCCGACCGAGCTGCAGAAATTAGGCGCCTTTTCCTTCTTCGAACCACAACCACCACGACCACCACCAGATAACATTTTTCTCGTCCATCTGGCGCTTGCCTTCAGATCCGCCGTCACAGTGAGTACAAGGCCCCTTTCGATGGAAGCCGATCCCTCTGAAGCATCCTCCTTGCCAACGACTTTCCCAGGATAGTACAATAGTGTAACAAGAATAGATTTAACCAGCACGAAGAAAAAAATAATTGTCTGTTAATCGTCGGCTTGACTACTCTAGTTGCCAACGAACATTTTGTCCACGAAAGGGCATAAACCAACGTCTGGACATCATTTGCAATAAAAAACGAAAGAAATCCATTCACTGAAGCACTATACTTACAATAATCAAAATTTCAATTAGAGACTTCATGACACATGTCATAAACGTCTAGATATAAGTTTTATACATTTGGAGAAATCCACGACTGAAATAATGGGCGTTGAATTTCGTTAAATCTTCTACGTTACCCACGCGGAGCATCTGAGCCAAATATTGCTCACTCTCACGCAGCGGAGAACCTACAATGTCGCTCTAACGATCGGCCATACTTTTTATTACCACCGTCAAACCTTCCCCATGGAAACTACACATGATGACGACATGACGCTATCGTATGACTTTTGCCTATATCTCTGAAAACGTCACGTGTAAAATTAATTTCATCGAATACAAAAAAAAAAAAAAAAAACGTCTGCCGCAATAGTGTTTATGGTGTCTCGCTTATGGAAACTTCTCGAAATACCACTGTATTAAAATTCTACATGTAAAACATCACTGCCCAGAATTCACACAAACATCTTCCCCAGGAATTGTTCACAAGAGAAAACTTGAGGTAATCCCGATGTTAGACATAACATTAGCGAAACTTGCTAGCCAATGGAGAAGAGTATTCACGAACGAAAAACTTCGGAGAATTAGGCCCCAGCTTGGCATTCCCGGTATTCGTCGGCCGTTGTTTACTGTACTTTTTACGGCTCCTCCGCAACGTAGAAGCGTGGCGGTGTCGAAATTTAGCTGATAGCTACAGTGCTGCGAGTCCTCACATTCCAGGCCTTCTTTTTGTTTGTGTGAATAGAACATTGTGGATACAGAGATTCGCTCGAACGCGAGTAGACGCGCAAGACGAACGTGGGCTTTTATCGCTTTCGCAGTTTAGGAATGCGTGCGAACTTGCTTAGCCATTTCGCGAAAATGAACGGAAAACTGCCATGTCGCCGTGCAGTTGTTGGATGAAGAGGTGGTGAGAATGATAAAAATGCAACACGGCGTCCGACTGAGCCCATACTGCCGCTGGCAAGGCGCTGTAAACGCCAGCCAAAGAGGAATCTTTATTCAGGTTTGTGCGTGCCGTTGCAGCATATAAACTCGATGCCAACTTAACTGCAAAGTTGCGGGACAGACTTTGCGCGTCGCAGGAACCGAAACTGCAAGTATAGAGATGTCTACGTGAACATCCCAAGCGTGATTCCCGTTCACTGTGCGCTGCGTCCAGTAGGCTGAGCACAGCGGGCACCGCGCCGTCGAAAATCAAAGCAATTGCAGAAAGAGCGAAAGCACAACGGAGAAGTGATGAAAATCGATCTTTCATTCCTGATAACTCAACCTCTCAACAAATTCAAGTATTTGTATGCGGAAAAATATTCTTAAAACTATGTCCTATCATGTGAAAACGCATTTTTACGACATCGATGATAAGAGTGCGGGTCCCCTTTAAGCAATGATGGTGTATTAAGGTGAGCCAGGTCCACAATAAATGAAACAGAAATGCCATATCAATGAGCTGCATGCCACCAGCGACCGCTAGGTTTCCAAGGGGGATGCTCGTCAAATCCGCCCATCTAACCACACATTTTTATTTATTTATTTTTTTTTTGCTTCGCTGCTTGAGTATTAAAATTAGGGGAATCTATTCAGGAGCTTGCTACAGTATCTCAACCATGGTTTTACGAAGAAAACAAAAACAAATTGAGTCACGATACTAACTCTTCCAGCCCTGGATTTTTTTTTAGTTATAATTTTTTCTTGGCCCGTTCAATCTGAAAAACCTTTCGGACACACGTGGTATACATTGGAGCTTCACAATTTTCGTGAACTTGCAGATATTTTGTCACGCCATCACGGAACGCCGCCAAAGATCTCAGCATGAACGAACCCGGTAAACAACAAGCATGAAACGTAAAGCTTTCTTCTATGTTATGTCATAGGTGCTTAAAAAGCCGGCTTATACTTCCGTAAAAACATCATGGCGGCCATTGCGATGTTGGAAGATCAAACTATGATGGCGACAGCTAAAAATATAATAAAGTCGTGGCATGCCGAAGTGGGAAGTCATCCGAGCAGGACGGCAAGCTTATGGTCTGCTTTCTTCCGTTAAGCTTAGTACTGCTACAACGGACAGTTCTTCAATTATAGTGTGCG
Organism: Rhipicephalus appendiculatus; assembly: GCA_030522465.1. NCBI lineage: Eukaryota > Metazoa > Arthropoda > Arachnida > Ixodida > Ixodidae > Rhipicephalus > Rhipicephalus appendiculatus. The sequence goes on along the minus strand of JALIZH010032945.1, from coordinate 9,698,143 downwards.
TTGTGTGCTTGCTTGTTTTTTTTTCTCCCTTTCTTAATCCATGGCGTTTACCACAACAGGCGAATGACTTATGATTAGAAAGACGCGTTTATTGAATATTCAGACATTTTTTTCAATTAGGGAAACAGCTTGTGCTCACAAGTATTTTTAGTCTTATTTGTAATCATTGATTAATAATCTTTACAGGGGTGCACTACGGAAGTTTTTACGTCATCTTTTGATCTAAATAGCTCTTCGGAACAAATAGGTATTGGTGAGAACAACAGAGATGTGAACGATGCTTGTAAAATGCTTCAGGTAACCCGTCCTGCTTTTACATCCGCCGAGCCTTGTTGGCGACAAATTGGCACATCGTAAAAAAAAGCTAACGGTCGAAGTCGTAAAAAAAGCAGTTTTGTCCATGTTTTTTTTCCTCTCTCGGCTACAAGGCATATACATTTTGATAGCAAGGTAAAGTTATCAAGTCACACGCTCAAGATTTAAAACATAAACAACTGCATATATCGGGATCAATTGATTTTCTCGGTGACACTCTTTTTTGCACACACTGCACACTGCATATAATACCGCATTCGAACGTGACTCGTAGAAATCACCTCTAAATTACAGAAGCCAGCGTTCAAATACGGAACCTTTTCTAGGTTATTTCGTTCTTTTTTTTTATTGCGTGACTATTCATGTAACGTCTGAAATTGAAACCACCAGGAGCGAAAAGGTTGTTGCTCTGCACAAGGGCATTTGTTTTAGAGAGTGGAGTGGCTGAAAATGTTGTTGTTTTTAAACTATATTTACATATATAGCTGTTGTGGAAGACGATAAGCAAACTCACGAGAAGGTGATTCACCGACGACACTCTCTTCGATGGGGGGGGCTCCATCCACAGTGTCTAAACAGAGCTGTTTCTCTCTCTCTCTCTCATCTAAGGACACGTCGGTGCACTACTTACGTTTGTTAATCGTGGTGGTTTTATAGACGCGAGAGAGCGCGTCTATAAACCGTAGGTTTTCTCGCAACAGTGCATATATATATATATATATATATATATATATATATATATATATATATATATATATATATATATATATATATATATATATATATATATATATATATATATATATATATATATATATAAACGGCTGTCTGAGTTCCATTTCGCAACATGTCAATTTCAGTCAGCCTGCTCCGACGGATCTCAATTTCCTTGAGACAGCGCACGGGACCCGGAAAGATTGCAATTCAAACTGCTCGCACTGTTTATTCTTGTCGGAGCTCGCTGAATTGAGGGGCTATTTCTACAGCGAGATATATATCTGTCGATGCATTTACCGGAAAGGGGGGGGGGGGGGAGTATTGGATGTATTCATCGCTCTCTTTATTTCCGGCAGGGTTCTGATTTTAAAGGAACATTCTGGAGACCACCGAACCATTTTCACTCAGTCGCTCGACAGCACTATCTACTTTTGCCTAAACATTCGTTGTTTCCTTTAATCCCTTCATCCCTTTTCTCCAGCGTAGGGTAGCAAACCGGACGCGCGTCTGGTTGACCTCCCCGCCTTTCCTTCATCCTCCTCTTGAACATTTTTTTAAAGTGTTAACACAGGCAAATCTAATTTCAGAACAAGATGAAACAAACACAGGAAGCCATGACTGATAAGTCGTTGACACCATATCCGTGTGTATAGATGTTGCAACCCATTGCCGCGCAGAACCTCTGGCAAGTCAGCATTTTTCTGTCACTCTTAAATTTCGCTCACACAGCTCATCAGTGTGCTTCGAGATATCCCAAGCTTGCGAAACAGAATGAAACACCTTGCCACCAACTATTCGGCTGTTTCTTCTCGCCGTTTATTGTCAGTAGAAATAGTGACAACGTTGCGAAACATTTGCCAAGCGGACTAGTTGCCCTGCCTGCCTTCTCTTTATCGTTTTCGTTCCTCTTGCGAAACATTTAGTTAGACGGGTCTGTTCTAGATACTGACATTGTAGGTTTAACTGGGCGTCCGCTGTTTGTTTATCCCAGATTTCCTTGACTAAACAAGCATTTTCATATACTGCTCCCGACACCATCCTCGTCTTGTTTTAACACGGCAGCATCGTGGCACCTCTTTTGCTGCTTTGTACACCCGTTCTAAAGCTGTAGCGAATACGTGTACGTCAACGCGGGAACCACGTGGTAACGGTGAGCAAGCGGTTATATATAACTTGTGCTTATGTGGTTGCATGCCGGGAATATGCGCATGTGGATGCGTGACATCCCGCCTGAATGTTTCAGGAAGCGAGGCGTTGTGAGCATCATGGCAAAAACTGGGGTGGCTTGGCTTGCGTATAGGCAACATTGTTCTTCCTATTAGCCATCTGTGTCACGTGGTGCCGTTAAAAGCATAGCATTCATTCACGAGTCGTTGTGTGCACGCATCTGCGGCACAGAGTTGCAGGGCCCAGAATGTGGCCAGCGACTGTGTATATTTTCGGTACTGGAAGCTGCTCTAAGCAGCTTGTTATTTGCTGCTGTGTACAAGCGCAAGAATGTAACGTAAAATGTAACGTAGAATGTACTACGTAAAAGGCGCCACAAACGATGTGGTGCCGAAGTCTCTGCTCGAGTATCTAGACGACAGGGTTCGTAGTGTGCGCTTGCTGTCCTGTATGAAAAGCCCAAATTTGGACGAAGTCCTGGCAGCGAAATACCCTGGGGAGAAAAAAAAAAAAGCGGCGGAAACGGGACTTTGAAGGACGTGAGATGCTTGGTGAATTCAGCACACGTACGTAGACGCACTGTTCCAACATGACAGCTTCGAAATTCCTTGTTTTTATCGATCGATATAAAAGAGACAAAGAGACAACGCGATCGGATACCGCGCCGCGGCAAATTCTTGCCTTTCCATGATGCAGGGCTCCTACGCACGATAAGGGCTTGTAACATCTGTAGATTCATGGCTCACACAAGTCAGTCGACGACTGTGACTCGAGCTTACGTAAATTGGGCTAGATTTTCTATCGCGTGCGCCTTGGATCTACCTTGTTTTCCATTGATTTTTTATTGATCACACAACCAACGCGTGCTGTTCAATATTCACAGAATTCGATATGACGTTAAAGCAACCTCGAGCGATCCGCCAGCGTCATGCACGAAACTACCGACACACGAACGGTCTACATCGATTTTTGTTTTCGCGTATTACCTCCCGACTTAAAGTGAAATTGAATGTGGTCGCCGGTATCGACTCAGTGGAGTTCCCATCAGTACGCTTCTTGTGAGGAAGAGAGAAAGAAAAAAAAACTGACATATCTCAGTCCAACATGTACCACTTCGTTATCGATATACGTGTCACGCGTGTATGCCGCGCGAACGTTGCTTTTAGGAACAGCATCGCCGGGTACGGGACTGCGTACATACAGCTCAACCACGTGCCGCTTTTTCCAGTTAACGGTCGCGCTCGATATGCCGTCAGCATATGCTATCTGCATTTCTGCTTGCACGGCGTTTTTTTACCTTTGGTGCGTGACACCATGACAGTTATGTCGCTTTTGTGGCAAGTGGGGCCATTTGTAATTATTACCGCTTGATTTAACTCTGCCGCCGCTTTAAGCACTTCTTCCTACTGTTTTGTATCTTTGCTATATAACCAGTATTTTCGTAAAGAAACAATTGCATTGACGACTACAGGGAACGCGGCTGCCTTCAGCAGAAGGTTACAACAAGTAAAGGTAAATTAAACTGTCAGTATCCGAATCCAACTATCGAAGTTTGGCAAGGCTCTGCTTTCACGCCAAATTTTTACGAGATGGTGCAGCTGGAAAAATAATTTTGTATCACAACCATTTCTGACTTGTTCTTGAGTGTGCGAGTGATGTGCGTAGACATCTGAAGCAGCACAAAACTGCGTGTCTTACTTTGTGGTACGCAATAATTATCTTTCGAGTAAGAGTACGAATATTAATATTTTGATTGACTTACCACTGCTCATGTCCCGTATTAATTTATTCTTATAGTGTTTAAAAAAAATAGCTTTCCTGCGCGCGACCGCTTGGAACAGAAAAATTCATTTGCAGTCACCGACATATATATTTCAAAGACTAGATGAACCGCTAAATAAGTATAGAAAATACATCCACTCATATCTATATTTAACCCTTTTCCTCTAAAATTTGGTTCTATAGGAACCAAATTTTACTGTCTAGACGCAAACATGGTATATTACGATGGCGAAGACTCCTTCGCCCAAACCACAAGACGTCGGCTGCATGATGTACCGTATCTGCCTGCTTTCATTTGCTAATGGGTTTGGAATATCTTGTATCACGTTCAATTGTGTCGACCATTCTTTATTTTTAACACGAAAGTGTTTTATGCCGGGGTCCACCACGGCTGCACTGGCGTATTTGCGTCACGAATATTGACGTTGAAAAATATACACTAACAGATGGCAAAGAAAAAGTTTGGTCACCGGGAGTCGAACCTCCGACCCCTCGCTCCACAGCGCGCGGCGCAAGACGCCTCGGCCACGAACCGTACGTTATTCGGCGTACTAACGGCGAGCTATTGATATACACCGATTACTGTGGCGGTACTCAGAGATCGGCGACTTCAGCGTGTTTTTGTTATGACTAGCGAGATGAAGCGATGGGCGCGCTGGGCGCGCTTTAAAGGTTGTCGCCCCGCGTGTTGCGATGTGCGTGCGCCTCGCCAGGGCGTGTTCGCTCGGGCGCACGCGCTTATCTCGTGATACGTCTTGTGCTTTCACCGCCGTTTAAGTTACGTAGAGCACGAAGGGCACTTTGCTCGCTGCAGCAGCCGAGTTTGCGAAAGAGGCGCGCCGCTCATACACTAGGAAGTAACAACTGTTACTGTTCGCGCTCGCCCGTGTACTTAGATTTAGGTGCAAGTTAAAGAACCCCATGTGGTCGAAATTTCCTGGAGCCCTCCACTACGGCTCCTCTCATAACCATGTCGTGGTTCTTGAACGAGAAACCCCAGATATTATTTTGTTAGTTCGCGCTCGTCCTGTGTATACTTGAGCGTTCGTTTCGTGCATCCTTCTCTTTGAGCAGCGCGCTTTAAGTGTCGAACCGTGACAGTTAGTTCGCGCCCGTCCGGTGTTCTTTTCGCGCGTCCTTTCTGCTTGAGGAGCCCGCTGTAAGTTTCGAACTGCTTGCCGTTCTTCGCGTGACATTTCAATTTGTTGCTATAGCATTCATTTCATCGCCCTTGTGGCCAAACAATGCACAATAAACGCTGAACTACCTGTGTGAAGACACGTTTCACTTTCGTGTTAAACCGATTCCTATGACAGAGGGATCAGTCATGTTTTTTTCTGCTGACTTAAGGCACTAAATAGGTATTTAGCGAGCTGTTTTTCGCGCTAAAACCGCGCTGGATGTCTGGCGAAGTGCTGAATGATCAACCAATAAACAAATAAATACAAATGGATCGCTAGTACACACGAACGAGCGAAAGCCTGGAAGGCATTAACTCACCGCCATCGCATCAGGTGACCTTTGCGGTGCCGAGAAACTGCATAATTAGATAATGTCTTCTTTTTATCTTGCAGCGAACGTTCGCTTGTGTTAGCGTCATAACGGGGCAGGTACGTGTCGCCCACGCCTCTGCACAGCCGAATTAACCAATGAACGCGAAAAAAACAAAACGATAGACTTGATTGTATAGTTCAACACACTCGACTTTTGTCGGCCATCATGGTGCTGTAGCGGAACCACTCACCTGACGAAAGGGTCGCAGCAGTTGACCGATCCGCAGACGCGCGAGGGCAGGTTGCGTGCCTTGATCACACGCAGCTCGAGGCTCTCGCGGGGGTCCTCGTACTGCAGCGAAAACCAAATGCGGCCACGGTGGCTCTCCGGGAAGCTGCGCTCTTCGCCGTCGTCGGCGCCGTCGTCCGCCGTCACGCGGTACAGCTCGGGGTTCAGGCCACCCAGCAGCGAAGTGGCTGCGTTACAGCAAGCAAAACAAAGCGAAACGCTGTCAGCGCGGCTTTTCCTCTATGGATGGAAAAGGCGGAAGAGGGGGGGGGGGGGGGCAGTTTAAAGACGCGAAGGAAATGTGTAGTGGCAAAGCTATATTAGGACGTGAAGTAAGCATGGCGATGTTTTTCATCTACTGCTATTTCGGTGAACGCTGCAAAACGGCAGGTGTCAGTCACGTTAATTTCTACATTACGTAGAGAGAGAGAGATTAAGGTTAAGCGAAGGCCACGGAAGGTTAACCGGAAGTTAAATATTCTGTTTCTATACTAACAATAATATCTGGGGCTTCACGTGCCAAAACCACAATATGATCATGAGGCACGCCGTGGGGAGGACTCCGGAAATTTTGACCATCTCATGTTCTTTAACGTGCACAGTGACATCGCACAGTAAACGGGCCTCTAGCATTTCGCTAGAGGCCCGTGTACCGTGGCATGCGACCGCCGCGGCCGGGATCGCACCCGCGACCTTCGGGTCAGCAGCAGAGCACCGTAACCGCTTTACCACCGCGGCGGATGGTTTTCTACACTGTATTTGGGAAGGGTTAAGGGGAGAAAGGTAAGAAATAAAAGGACGAGAAAGGATCAAGTAAATGAGCGCGCACACACGCACACGCGCACACGCACACACGCGCACGCGCGCACACACACACACGCACACACACACACACACACACACACACACACACACACACACACACACACACACACACACACACACACACACGCACACGCACACGCACACGCACACACACACACACACACACACACACACACACACACACACACACACACACACACACGTCCGTTCGCACGCTCGCACGAGGAGGAGGGGGGGGCGGAAGTGTTAGTCATTTAACGAGGCCGATTTATCGCAGATAATTAAGCAGCGCTTTCGTTGCCTATCTGGTTAGTTCGAATGATCCGGTTAGTTCGACTGTGCCTGAGAGCAGTAGCGAGGACTGTGAGAGAGTGTGTGTGCAATGGTTTCATCGCTGCCACAGTGATCACAAGCAAAAGGGTCTGCCAATTCCGATTCGGTAAGAAAAACTGTTCGTGAATGACGCTCCATGCAAGAGGCGAAGAGAACGGTTGTTTCGGATAGCGATAGTCCAGATGGAATTTGAAGTGGCATGTCCAGGTGATGAAAGCAGGTATGCAGAAAACCGGGCGTATTTCCACATCGAATGTGTGAAATCACGTGTGAGAGAACGAGTACTTGCTTCTGCGACGGTTCTTGATAGTGGGAAGGTTTCCTGCACGCCATTTGCATGAGCGCCTCTAAAAGCATTATCGGCATGTTCGTTGCCGTTGATACCATAGTGGCCTTGAAGCCACTGAAATGCTTTGTTCTGAAAAGTTTCTCTTCTTTCCGATATAGTTGACCTTGTGGCCCACGACGCAAAGCTGATGGCAGACACTGCAGGGCTGTATCTCTAGACGCTACGCCATGGTAGCAAAAACAGCGACCTTAAAAGCCAAGACTTTAAAAAAATCTGTATTTACTTAAACTTTGTTGACAAGGTACGTTAATGATATTTTGGTTTACTTTTTCGATAGCTTACTTGTGTAATGTATCTAAGCTTTTAGTGTCCGTACTTATAGTAAATCGGTTAGAATATGAATATGGCCCGACTCAAGCCACCGGGCTTGATAAATATTACACGACGCGTGATTCAGCGCAGACTGAGCCGAATTCGCAAATATTTTCGTTCGTAAGTTGCTCTCTGACCTCAGTAAACGGGCTTCGCTATGTGCCCAACATCACGATTGGCTGCAGTTTTTTTTTTTTAACCGATAATTCTGGCGTAGGGCGTTCTATTTTTAACGCGCCTTCAATTTTCCTTAAAGTAGGCTTAACTCTTTTCGCAGAAATTTATGGAAAAAGGTATGAAAACGATAGCACGAATACGGGTCCTGGATTCTAGCTAAAATTATTGATTTTTTTTTCTGACCAAGCGAGACCAATCACCAATGCGATTTTCAACGTACAATCATTAAGTAATGTTTTTATTGCGCGACATTCAATTAATTAATTTAGAGGTTATGATATGATATAAATTAATTCAGTAGTTTCCTCGAAGTATTACTGTCTTCGAGTAACATTGTGCTGAGCAACAGTTTCAAGAAATACGAACTTGAAATGCGCCATGAATTAGTTTGCTTCCTAAAGTTAAGTTTCCCATGCTGTCGTTTTTCAAGGTGCAGAAACAATAAAATTTAAATAACAATTCCTACTTTTCGCTGCAGTTTCTGAACACTATCATGTCTCTGTCAAGAGAGAGTCCAAAAGAAGTGATGAGAAACTGGAAGATCAATCTGAGCGTTAATCTGGTTCACTGTCCTTCTCTTGGAGAGCCGAAGTTAGGCCCCCCTCCCCTCTTTAGCAGAGAATGACGACGGTGCTGCCGCAGTGTTCATTGGTATACAGCCTGTTTAAGATTACGTCTTTAGAACTGGCTGACTTGAATTCGGCAGTTACGATATGTCTGTAAATTATTCGAGTAAAGTAGTGAAATTTTGTTAATCAACTGCAACTTCGAATACTTTTTCAAGTTTCGATGTCCGGTCGTTGTTACGAAGATTAGCCAGTAAAAGTAATAGCGCCTCTAATCTCCTGTAACAAATCATCTGAGACAGCCGTCGAAAGGAACGCGCGACAAATTCTAAGTGAAAATGAAGCGTATACGAGCGAAGCAAAAGACGACCTATCTGCTCAGGTAACTCGGTCTAATTCTCTCGCTGCCACCATAATTGAATCTCACATGTGATGCCGGCACTGGCGAGAACAACTGCTTTTCAAAGCAGGTGGCACTTACAGTGAGAATAGCCAGCATTGCAGTGGTACGGCTTACCTAGCTTTATAAATCCTTAGCGCGCGCCTTCGTGCCGACTTACACAAGCAGGTGTGAATACGAAATGAACTCCCAGGCTCTGACAACAGTAATGATAACAGAAGAAGCAATCGCTCTTGGTGTCTTTTTTTTTTTTGTGATTAGGAGCAAAACGAGGCATCACCCGAGAAGACATCATGCCAGGTGTGCTCGCTGCCGGCGGTGGCGCGTTTGACTTAGTTCTGCTGGAGATAGAACCACAGAAAAGTAAGAGGGTGGGTTGCACTGCCGTTGTTTTCGTCCTGTGTGGCATAATATGTCAAGTTCAGTAGCCATCATGCCCAAGAAATCATCGAGTGACCTCAGTATCGCCGTCAGCGTTGTCGGCCATGCCAAGGCGAAAGGAATAAGATATCGTGAATGACACCCCCCAGCCATATAAGCGATAAAGCAGAGTGTCCTCTCTCCGGTGGAGTCCAGTTGGTATACAGAGATGCGATAGCTGCCATTGAGAGCATACGCTACAGCACATTTTGTGCGACTTTCCAGGATACAATGGTCAGAGTAAGTCCCTGGAATCCGGTCTAGCGCACCTTGACAATTAGACCATCGTCTGTTGAAGCCATTCTCACATGTCGTCGGCAGAAGACATCGCAGCTGAAGACCACGAAGACACTAAGGCTTTTGTTAGAAACGGACTTGGACAAGCGGTTGTGACTGTGATGTCGCGTACCACGCAAGAGGGACGGACTGCGACTGACTGTGTGTATGCATTGTTGTGTGCTGTCTTTCTGTCTCTTTCCTCTCCATCTTTTATTCTCCCCCTTCCTATTCCCATGTGTAAGGTAGCAAACCGGTTGTTCTAAGCTGATAAACCTCCCTTCCTTTCTTTCTCTACTACTACTTCTTCAAGTATCGCAGTTTATTGCCTCTCGAATCGGTTGCCGCAAAAAGTTTTTAGAATCCTGAAGAACGAGCGGAGCTACAGGGATTTTGTCGTACGCTTTAAGCGCTTTCTCTCTCCTTCGTACTAGCAAGCGCGCTGAAAGCTACACAGGGGGGAGGGAGGGGGGGTCGACAGGAAGAAAGAAGCTACGTCCGTTCGAAGGTGCGTGTCATGACCTTGAGCAATTTATTTTTTTTTCCTTTTTTTCTTGGAACGTGCGGCTTAATTTCAGTGTGATCGCGAGCGAGCGAGCGCGCGGGCATGTCGCGGCATCCCGCGGTGGCCGCGGTAACTATGCAGCTCACGACGCTTAAACCAGCCAATGGCCGTGGACTTTGGGTTTAATGCGTGGTCATTTCGGTTTATGGCGTCATTTGTCGAGAGAAGAGCGAGCGACGTCTAGCTGACGGAGAATTAATTGTGAATTCCAGACTGCGTGCTGCGCTGTGATGTTTGACTGACATGTCCTCAGGAGCATCGACTACCGATCGGCCGCGTTTTCTGACAATGATAAAAAAGTGTTGCAGGGCCCCTTTTAAGTGCTTTCTTTCTTCCCTCACCCCGATGAGCACGCTGGAAGCTACACAGGGAGGGATGGCATGGGGAAAGAAGTTACATAAGCACGCGTCATGACCTTGAACATGCGTGATGAATCGCGATCGATATACCCCGTTGCGATTCCTGTGCTGGCTAGTGTGGCTACTGTGTAATGTTAGTAGAGCGCGGCACCGGCACGTGGCGGCACCCGTGGCAAGGAGCGCATCTTATCCAAATACCGCTCTTAATTTATGTCGGCTATTCGCCAATAGCATGCCGTCTGTTGTGTGTCGCCAAACAGCAGGCGCCGGCATCTCCGAAGAGAGTGATCGCAGGCCTCCGTATGAAAAGGGCGCCTGAGAAGATGGCCAATTTCAGCCCCGCTTCTAAACTCTCTTTGCTTTTCCACGAAGTGTTTCTGCCCTAAGCCCGAGAGGTGGTTCATGACCAATTCGTGGTGTCACACAGAAGTGAAATGCGCGCATCGAAAAAAAAAGAAACAAGAAAAGTTTAGCAGGTCCCACGTACCTGGGAATCGATGTTATGCGAAGGTGACTGTGCTGTAATTTTTTTCTTGAGCGAAACGTTACTAAATGACGCTAAAGATGTGTACAAATGTTGTAAGCACAGACATATGTTCAACAGTTGCATGTGTTTTATATAACCAGTTGTTTACAGGTGCGTAACGATACCAACAACAACATGGGTATTAGCAACACCAGAAGCGGTAAGCTGATATGTAGCGCTTGTGCTCGCAAGGATGGTAGCCCTGGACACTCCTATATAAATCAACTTCAGTGGATGGCGCTTAGCTACAATTGACGTTAACCCGTCCGCCTCGGTGGATCAGTGGCTAGGGTGCTCGGCTGCTGACCCGAAGGTCGCGGGTTCGATCCCGGCTGCGGCGGTCGCATTTCGATGGAGGCGAAATGGTAGAGGCCCGTGTACTGTACGATGTCGGTGCACGTTAAAGAACACCAGATGGTCAAAACTTCCGGAGCCCTCCACTACGGCGTCTCTCATAATCATATCGTGGTTTTGGGACGTAAAACCCCACATATTATTATTATTATTATTAATTGACGTTAACCCGACGTGACGGCTGTATCATAGGACTATATGCATATGTAATGTTTATAAAATTGGATAGCCAGCCCTGCAAACACAATTGACGTTTCACGAACATTATTAGGGTCTATTTGAAAAGCTGTTCCCAGACCTGGCGGGCTCTGTGCTAGAATGCTTGAATGCTACGCAGAATGCTGGGGTTCGATTCCTGCTGGGACCCTGACATTTATTCTTTGCATTCGTCGCGTCAACGCTGCCGATGTCAGCTTTTTCTTAACGCTCTCGCGTTAAAATTACCAGTGTCTGTTCTCGCCGTTCCTGGGTCGATAGAAACTGTCAGTCAGCTGTGGCATGTACCCGCATACCTGTGGCACATACCCGTCCGTGGTACACGGGTATGTGCCACACGTGTCTGGTGGAAAGGGTTTGACGACGTACGCGACGGGATTGTCACATTATTCATGTCATGACCAGCGAGTCATATTCGTCAAACCATCTTAACCCCCCATGCTAATTTTGGTTCACCCCAAGTTCAGGGGGTGATCACGAGAGCACCCAGACGTAGGCAGCTAGATAGATAGATAGATAGATAGATAGATAGATAGATAGATAGATAGATAGATAGATAGATAGATAGATAGATAGATAGATAGATAGATAGATAGATAGATAGATAGATAGATAGATAGATAGATAGATAGATAGATAGATAGATAGATAGATAGATAGATAGATAGATAGACAGACAGATAGATAGATAGATAGATAGATAGATAGATAGATAGATAGATAGATAGATAGATAGATAGATAGATAGATAGATAGATAGATAGATAGATAGAGGATAGATAGGTAGATAGATAGATAGATAGATAGATAGATAGATAGACAGACAGACAGACAGACAGACACGTTAAAAGTACCTGCAGTATACGCAAAGAAATGCTTCGCATTTAACAGAGAAAAAAAAACAAAAAAAAAAACAAAAAAAAAACATGCGGCTCCGTTTGCACAGAGATGGTTACCGTCCGTTGATTTGACGGCACTTCTTCCACGGTCTTGCATGTTGCTCGCTTTGTGCACCATTATGCGGCCAATATGTTTTAGTGCACGAAATTAATATACCTGAGGCGGTAATGCGTTGATGTTTGTGGCATCGGGAGGTTCTTGTCACTCACGAACGGTTCAAATGCTTATAAATGCACAGTTACAATGTACCACATAACGCTAATATAAAAGAACGAAGGAAGGTGAATTGTTCGAGGCGCTCGTTTGAGCATAGAAGACATGATGTAAAGTTACCTACCCCACATATGCAATATAGTACAACACAACGATATCATCTAAGAGATGCGATCGTTTGTATGTCATAGTAGCTTTCGCGCAATGCTTCTATTATTATTATTATTATTATTATTATTATTATTATTATTATTATTATTATTAAATCACAGATAAATGTAAGTAAAATTGGACCAGAGCGCTGTAACGTACACGAAGACACTATTTACTGACACTTAGAACAGAAAGAAACATTCCAATCATCAGGTGGATTCGATGCAATGCAATGAGCCTCACCTGAACTCAATTTTGACAAAAACATTATAGAAGTGTAGTACCTATGGTTAACTTCGCCGAATATCAAGATGCATGATATTATTTCTGCGCAATTCAAGATGAAAAAGCCATACTCCATAAAGTATGGATTTTAAGCCATAAAGTCAAAGTCCGTCCCATAAGCCATAAAGTCCGTCCCTCCTTCCCGCGTCCCGCGTCCTACAACCCCAACAGCGCATGCGCGTCCCCTCCCCCCTCTCTCTCCTTCCTAAGCTCAGCCCCCTTTCTCTAGTCTAGGAATCCTCCACTCTACGGAGCGGCTCCCGCGTCCCACACCCCCCACAGCGCATGCGCGTCCCCTCTCTCTCCTCTCCTACGGTTCCCCCCCCGTTCTCTCCTCTAGGAATTCCTCTACAGAGCGGCGCGCACGACAGGCGGTGCGACAGCTGCATACTCCGCTGGGAGCACCACGGTAGTTCCGCGGTATGAAAATGACGGAGCGCGCCTCATTCTCTCTCCTGTGCAGCGCCGCGATGAGCGCCCGGGCCGCTGCCGCGAAACAAGAGCGGCGATGTTTCTCCCGCTCGAGCTAACCATCTCCCCGCTGCTTCGCATCCACACATGGTCCCCTTTAGCGGGAAATGGGGAAGCTTTTTTTTTTTAGGTTAGAACAAATCACAGCGGCCCAGGTTTATTTCAGCATTTTGTCACTGGTGTTCTTTGCTATGTTAGTGAGCATTCTCATCATTTCGACGTTTGCAGCAATCTTTCTAACAAACCTGAGCAGAATCAGACAAGGGAGTGTGTAATGAACAGTGCGCAGTGCGAGGAACTTCTTTTCACCGCAACTCTCAAGCCTGCAGACACATCTGTGTTGTTCACTCTAGACCCTTCCATAGCCTTTTCATGACATGTTAAGAATCTCTATTCAATCTATTTTACGCTGTACACATGCGTATTGAGATTTAGATGAAAGGTTCAATTGCGAGACGCATGTCCCGTCTTGTAATATACTGGCTTGTTGTTTTCCGCGTGTACTTAACGCCTAGAAGCTCGCATTGATGCAATTACGCGCGGTAATCGAAAGCAGCGACGTATAAGTGCGAAGGAGATTTTTGGGGGTCCACGTCTGCAGGGCGCGCGCACAACCTCAGCTCAGCGTTGCTTGGAAGACGTACTATATACAAACGCCGCAGTCTCGAAACGCTCCCGAGATCGGCAGTAGGCGGCACCCATGCTGAGGCGGCACACATGCCACTGCTTTGCGTGAGCAAACCAATTTGCGGCGAGCGGACGTCGGAGTCATTAATTCTGTTTTCCGCGCTCTTTATTTCCCCAGCACGGCGCTCTCGGCTGCACCGTCTGCATTGTGCGGCCGAGAGAACCCGTGCCGCGCTCCTTTGGAGAACGCCACTTTCTGCCCTGCCGTTGTTACGCGCTCAGTTCAGACGCTGAATTGACTATTATCCCATTTTAGCAGAGGAACAATGATAATAGTGGCCTAAAGGCAAACGCGCTGCGATGCAGATGAAGTGAATATAAAATGAGTAATGCTCTCGACGGCGTAATAAAGCGACAATAAACGCAGGTATTTAATACTCGCGCTTTCATTTGGCGGCATTGAACAGTTAAATATGCCCAATACGATTTGCACTGCAAGCCTTAGTGCATAAAAATAACTAGGCGATAATTGATTTCATGATTGATATTTACATGAGGCTGAGAATTCCATGGGGCGTTATAGAGTTGCCATGCTCCGTTACTCGAAACTGCATTCAAACATCATGACAATGCCGGTGTCAGTAAAGTAGCGAAAGCCTTGCAGCGCGTGTGAAATATTACCGCGTCCTATGATATTGCAAGAAGCATAGTAATGAGCCTTATCTGGCCCGCCCCTCGCGGGTAAAGCGCCTGCCCTTTTTAGCTACTTGCCATTAGTTTCTGCAGCATTGGAATTGACATTAAAGACAAATGAGGAGAGGCGGTAATGCATAACTCGTCCGTTATATAAGTATTGCCACTGATACCATGAAAGGAAGTTTTGGCATGACACGCTTAACTTAAGAAAACGGAGGACAATTGGAAACGTCTCCCTTCAAGTTCACCAGTAAACATAGAAAATCTTACAACAATCTATAGTATACAGTAAAGAGTTTTTCAGCAAAAATGAACCATATCCCGATCTGCAACAAAACAGACGACTCAACCCAGCGACTTCAGAAAACAGTGGCTTAGCCAAAAAACGATCCAAATGGGAGAAAAAATGAATTGTGTATACAGGGAACTCAAGTTAGGTCTTTTTTTTCTTTTTTCATTTTATTTACCTTAAAAGGCCCATTAGGCATTGCATAGGGGGGGGGGGGGGGGGGATAATTGAAGTACAATACACATTTAAAAGTTTCACGCATAGAACAAAAATATAGCGGTACTGTATCACTTGTGTAATCACTCTTGCGTAATGAAGCGTTTGTGCAATCAAACACGAAAGGCGAGAGTACGCAAATAAAAGAAGTATACAGAAAGCAGTTGTAAAAAAAAGGTATACATACAATTCACCCGCTAGTATAGGAAAAGTTATATATATATATATATATATATATATATATATATATATATATATATATATATATATATATATATATATATATATATATATATATATATATATATATATATATATATGATTTTTTTGATGGACAGGAATACACTGTAATAAAAGTTAGGATGTGTAAAAATCTCTGATAATATTGTCGTTATCCTAACAGATTGTGCTAGGCAAAAATAATTCTTTGAGCTCTTCTGAAATTTTATCAGCATTTACTTTTTCAGCTATTGATCTGGGCAGGTGATTCCGCTCCTGGATTGGCCAAATGAAGAAAGTATAGATCAGTACGGGCGAATGGTTGGCGAACTTTAAAGGAGTGGTCCAAGCGTGGAAACGTCGCATCGGGCGTCGTTACTAATGAGGTAGTATAGGGCGCAGGGTTGTGATATAACTTATGAAAGAATATTAAACGTGACACTTTCCGTCTACTTTGTAGTTTTGCAAGCTCAAGGCTGTCTTTGATTTTAGGTGCGCTAGAATAGGGAGAGTAATCTGAGACGATGAACCTAGCAGCTTTATTTTGTAATGATTCTAGCTTTTTGATCAGGTATGCTTGATGAGGGCTCCAAATAATTGAGCAGTATTCAAGTTTGTATCGGACTATTGAGTTATAGGTAAGTTATGTATAGGCAAGTTATGGCATTGAGTTATGTACTCTCTAATTAACAAGCGTTTTTCCCCTTGTAATACGAATCAAAAGAGTGGTTTGAAATCAGTATTAATTGGCGTGCGTTGCTGTTTCCCGCTGCTTTCACAATATCAAAAAAAAAATAATAATTAAGCGCGTGAGCAACTTTTCATTTATTCTTTCTCAGCGCCTTTCTCAGCGCCTTTCTCAGCGCCTTCGTCTGTCGTTCTTTCACCGTCCCGTGTCCAGCGCTGTTTGTTCCCAGGGAGGCGCACTCCGGCACTCGTTTTCCACATTGCTTTTGTTGTTCTCTTACTTTTGCAAAATGGCGTTCTTCCAGCGGCCTTTAAAAAACGTAACTCACGGTTGCCCACCAAACAAAGAAAAAAAAACAATAAAAGGCACGTTTATTATCCAAGCCATATTTCGTGCAACGGGCGTAATCTCGGCAACACGAGCTATAAATAATCAATGCTTCGACTGCTTACTTTCCCTACGAGGTGCCTGTAGCATATGTCACGGCCGAATAATGTTATGGGGTCCTGTATCTATTTTCGTGGTAGCCCTTCGCGCCATAATCATTGTGACCGTCGCCGCTCTTTGAGGCCCATAGGTAAACGGAGACTCACATTCCGGACCGCTTTCTTTTGAAATACGATTAAGGGAAACGATTATGCGTAGGCAGTAGAGCCATAGACAGTGCCCGAGGACTGGCAATGCTGCTTTATCAACCGAGTGTAGCTTACCCTGTGATGCCAGAAAAGGTAAACCTAAAGACTGGCACTGCTATCCACTTTATGTCGGCAGTTGAGCGCTATTTATTTAGTGGGCACACGATCACATTTGGAGACGGTCGATTATAGCAGGTAATACTGTAGCGCTTTATAGGTTGCTATTTACCGTTCCCCGAAGATGATGGATATACCTTCCGGTTCGGACTATTATACATGCTAATTGGTCGCCTCCTGGCTGTCAAATATATCTCCTACATGAATATGATCCTTCTTTGAAGCTACAACTGCTATCCCAAATTTCCCGCTCCAACGCAACATTCAAATGCCGCCTCTTGACGGGAGTTGCAGTCACGAAGGTATGCTCGTTTTTCATCGGAATGGGGAACACATTTACATGTGACCGAAGAGACCACTGAATAGACCCGTGAGCTTGCACTCGTTGCTACGCGCAGCGGTACCCGCTCCGAATGGTACTAAATCGACTGAACTCGATAGTTTTCTGCAGCCAAGATTCTTTGACCATGAACATATTGCGTCGAATATAGAAGGAAACGATAGCGTTGCTGGTGCACCTCAAGCCGACCGGTCTCTGCGACCACTGTAGACATGATGTGTTTTCCAACTAATGCTGCACGCTGGTCTTGTCGGTGGTTCATCGTAACTTCCGTTGGTATACCGCATCCAGGATGTGACAAAACGAGCGACAATGGAACACGCAAACACGCAGCGCTGCTCTCTCTATTTTTATCTACATTAAATCCCTTCAATATTTTCCCAATGGAAAGGTGGCCAACCGGACGTGTGTCTGGTGAAACCGCCAGCCTTCTCCCGCATTTCGGTCTCTCTAATGACATCTAGACATATGAAGGTAAAGAGTGCGCGCAGTGCGACATGCTCCCGAATTGGGCAATTTGGAAGGCATTCATGGCAATAAACACGCAAAAAAAATGTTTTGATGGAAAAACGGGATATCTGTAAATATATATTTACCAGCTCGTCATCATGTAAGAGTGCGCGTACACTGACCTAACTTTCTGGCGAGGCAGTGAAAACTATCTCAGTTTCCTTTTCGCGCTTCGCGCGCCACCTGATAGCGGTGAGAGTACATTATGTAAGCGCACGTTGAGATACAAAAGGATCAAATGAAAAAAAAGCACAACGCTTTTCAAGCCAGTCGTTAAGTAGGAGAAGGAGGAGTTTTATTTGTCAAAAGGCAGAGAGGTCGGCCTTAGCTTATGCGATCTAAAGTGCGCCCGTAAGGAGGGATAGATGATGATGCTGAGAAGAATAGCGGTTCATCTCTTCACGTGTATTGAAGAAATTGTACCATGAACCTTATACTCTCAGTATATGTCATTCTTCGGGCGAATCTAAAGACTCAAAATAAGATCCTCGGTGTCTGGTCTTGCTGCTACAGTTGACAAAGACGGGGGGCTAAAGTGTTTCTCTATTATGTACGAGGGATAAAGCAGAATATGGGCGCTTGGTGTTTTCCATGCTTGCCAGCGACCGCAATTGGAGCTGCTTTCCCGCGCTGCATCCCCGATTTCCCAGCAATGTAATATTGCAAACCATATTATCCCTTCGGGTTAAGCTCCCCGTCCTTCACCTTTCTTGACTGTCACTCTCTAACACCCGATAAGGTACGCACAGCGACAAGTAAATGCCCATAGACAATGGAACGCCACACCAAGCTGTATTCTGTCCGCCAAATATGCATCGCAATGTATGCTCGAGCAAGCTTAGGTAGCATCCAAAACTTTTCACTTGGCGTTGAGCTTGTGCAGGAGCCGGTATTGATGTTCTGGTTGGCCCCATTGTTGAGAAGCAAAGCTAATAGAAGTCCGTGAACGAACACAGACAGTTTGTATCGTGTCTTCAACTATCGTGAAAATGAAGTGCAGCGGTAAAGGGCTCGCAAATCATGTGCATTGCACAGGGCGTTTACGTTTGACAGATGACAACAACCAGAAGCCTGGTAGAGTTATAATGCTTGCAGCACAGTCACATATCGCTGGACCTTAGTTAGGAAACTCCATTAGCTAACTTAGTTTGACATGCTTAGAGTGTTGAGAAAAAGGGCGCATCGTGGAATAAATCCGGCGAAAGTAGAACGAAAAAGGGGAAACGAAATATCGATCAGCAACATTTAGGCATCCCTATAAACCTCGACACTGCGCTAAGTAGAACCGTCTTTTTATTCACAAGAACGTACAAGAAAATTTTGCCCCTGGAAACACGCTGAGAAGTGCGTGGATTATTGCGCTTGAGCGCTACTTAATGAGGCAGTGATCTTTCCCGGAACGCCTATAGATTGGAATTCATATCTTTGTACAAGCGCCCCGCTCCATTTGTAAAAGAATGCGCAGCTGAATCAGAAAAGAAGTATATTCAGTTCAGTAACGCGCCGATTTTGGCAGATTTTACACCTGCAGGATGCTGCACCACCCACCTCTGCCGAATTATCGCTGCAGATTTGCAGACACAAAGCGTAGTGGGTGCGTTCACGATTGAAGTCGGCAAATATGAACACCCTTGAGCAAAAGTATGCGGACCACGCGAGCGCGTGCCGAAATTGCCGTCTAAATGGCGAGCCGCCTGCTATCGAGAGCATTGCTCTGGCACACGCGTGGCCACAGCTCTGCTCTCTATAGCAGACGGCTCGCCATGAGACGGCAATTTGCTCGCGTGGTCCGAACACCTTTGCTCACGGGTGTACGTATACACTTGCAGTATGCTGGTGCTGAAGAGCTGGTAATACTTAAAGGGTCACGAAAGTGAAACAGTAAAGATAACTTATTCTTTAGAAACTGTACTCGGTAATTTAGCTATTGTGGGTTCGTTATTAGAATTAAAAAAAATGAAGGTACGAGTGTTAACCTTGAATTTTTCACCGGAACTTTAGCACGTGAATATCAGTGTGACGTCACGGACTTCAAAATATTTCGCACGTTGGTCGTATTGCCTCAATAAAGTTTCCTGGAACTTGTCATGTTATGTCTCTAGCTCCTTTAGAACGCAGCGTAATTCATACTGCTGCCGACTAAACATTACGTAGGCCCTAAAAGACACTACAAAAATTTACGTCACCACGACTTGTCGCGGGTACCTCAAGGTGGCTTCGCGACCTGTATTCTGTTTTTGAGCGTTTTCCGGCGTACCAAGCATCTTTTCACGGCAAGATTGGTGATTTTGATATTGCGTAAGGGTGTAACACATATTTCTTGTTTAAAATTCATTTTTACGCATACCGAACACTCTGAGTGGCGAGTAATACGCAGTGCATCAATTTATAAAACACCAGTACAGCGTAATAATTCACGCAACTCAAGAAAAAGATATAAGGTTACTCTTGTCATTTCGCCGATATTTCGAGATAGCTTTCGTAACAGTACTAAAGCGAAGTCACGGGCGCCAGGCACACATGACAAAACGAATTTAAAAAAAAATGCCTTACCAAGTTGCCGGTCGTCCACTAGGCTGTATATTAAGCGCCCTCACAGAAAGTCATCGCAGGGATAGTTGGTGGAATATTACTAAACGAACATTATGTGATACACAAGCACAGACAAAACTACGTGAAAAAAAAAAAGAAAGAAAGACAGACAATGACAAGCAAGACGAAGCATTCACCTCGACTATCCCTTTTTTCTGAATTGATGTGTTCAGGCCTAACACCCTTTCAACGGGGTTCTTTTCTCAGCTTTTAGCATGCAATATTTAAGCCGACAGAGTCGCACTCGCCCGAAACGCCAGCGAAGGAAGGCAAGGTCTATATAAGAGCGCGAGCAATACATTGAATACGTAAAGGCGATGTGTTTCATTCTGATGTCTTAATTATGCAGCCTTCTTTAACGCTCTGCGAAGAACCTCAGAGCGCGACAATGCTTTGGCAATAATAATTAATGAAGGGAGACACGGTGGTGAAGTGGCACTCGCAAGAGCAGATGTTCTCTTGCATAAACGAATCTCGACGTGTATGCAATAAAGATGGCTGGCATATAATGAGTTGCACTTCAATAGCGTCGAATGGGAAAACGAGCGGTGCTTCAGTCACTAGAGAGGTTTTAATGTATATGTGCCGTGCGCAGTGATTACTTTCTCGGTAATGTTTCAGGCGAAAAAAGTAGTCACTTGCTCACTTTTCTGTCTTTTGTCAAATAAATAAATAAATAAATAAATAAATAAATAAATAAATAAATAAGTGATTACGGCTAGCAAGGAAGGCTAAAAATAAATCATAACTGTGCGAAAAAAGTCGGGCAACGTTCACTTACGTATTAATTATCTGAACCGTCTGTATATATACAGGCGGATCAGATATTCAACAAGCACGCACACCTGTGTGCGTGTTTGTTGATTTTATGCATTAATTTTGTATTTATGCAGCACTTCTCTTCCCCTCTCTATCGCCTATATTCATTTCTATTAAAACAACAAAAAAAAGAAATATTAGAACTTAGAATCGAGCAAACACTTTTGCACTTCTAACATAACCCTGAATGATAGACGAAAAAAAAAAGTATCTGGAGTAACTCCCAATAAAGGGGCCCTGCAGCACTTTTTCAGCATAGTAATAAAAACGCTACCGAAAACATGTGAGCCAAACATTATAGCGCAGGCGGCCTTGAATTTAGAACTCATTCCCCAGGTCAGCTAGAAATCACTCCCTCTTCTCTTGACAAATGACGCCATAAACCCAAAGTGCACGGCCATTGGCTGATTTGAGCATCGTGAGCTGCATAGTCACCGAGGCCGCCGCCGCGGGATGACGCCACGTGCCCGCGCGCTTGCTCGCGATCACGCTGAAATGAGGCAGCGCGTTCGAAAAAAAAAAAAAGAAAAGAAAGTGCTCAAGATCATGGGGCGCGCTGACGAACGGACGTAGCTTCTTTCCCCTTTGTCATGACCCGCTGCGTAGCTTTCAGCGCACTCGCTGGTACGAAAGGAGAGAGCAAGCGCTTAAAGCACGCGACAAATTCCTGTAACGCCGCTCGTACTTGACGGAATCTGAAAATCTTTTGCGGAAGTCAACCCATGAAGCAATAAATTCTTTTCATGAAGCAATGCCATGATTACTTGGAATCGACGTCGTGTCCACTGTCAGTCCGGAAACGCTGTTCGTTCGCGTCCGCTGCCATACGCCTGTTGCTCAAGTCGACCATTAAATGTTCGACTTCGCTTCATTGCGGCCTTTCATACCAGAATACAACGCAAAATAAGTAGAATATTAGAAGAAAAAAAAAGACAGAACGAGAATTTATTGGCTCCCAGGTTTAAGAACTCCTAGGTTTAAAGGCTTAGATGTACCCGATAAAGTGTACGGGAGGACAACCGCCTCCGTAGCTCAATTTGTAGAGCATCAGATATGTTATTCGAGAGTTACAGGTTCGGTCCCTACCATCGGCAAGTTGTCGTTTCGTCCACTTCGATTTATTCACATTTACATCATAATTACTACAAATAATGTCCCTGTACTTTCCTTGGGTTAATTGTCTGTTTGTTGTCATCATTGTTGTCTAACAAAGAAAGAAACGCACAGCATAAGACAAAAACCTCCTTAGAGCGTTCGCATTTTTTGCAACTGCTCGACACCATCACTCCAGTTCTCGCAAGCCTTCAGAAATCTGTTGCTTGACAACACTAGAGCACCACCATGGCTTCACCATCGAAAAGATTTTGGATGCATGGACCCGCGCATACAATTTGCGTAAAGCAACGAATGCGCTGCTCTGATTTACGCCCCGAGACTGACTCACCGTCTGTGATGTTAAGCGCAGAACTGCCGTTACGTCGACCGCAACAGTGACTTTTCTCTCCTCCTCTCTCTAACTTTTATTCCCCTTACCCCCCTTCCCCAGTGCAGGGTAGCCTACAGGGCTCAGCCATGGTTAACCTCCCTGCCTTTCTTTTATCTTTATTCTCTCTTTCTCTCTTCACGAAGGCATTTTTCTCCTCCTTCGATCGGCGTTGCCCACCAGACGCTTTTCTTGCTACCAGACGCATTCCCTATTCTTTACTCTGCCACCTCTGCCACAGATATAAATAAAATAAATATCTTTCCATATCAGAAGAACACAGGCGGGTGTCCTGGCAGTATAATTTGACACCCCTTGCAAGACATTCAATTTCTTTTTGGTAGTGTTCATCTAGCGGATATGTTCGTGAGTACGTTTAAACCCCACGCACGCAGGTTGCACTTCCAAAATTTTATTCATATGATCTTGTCGTAGTATACACAAACGACGTCTACATAATGCGAGTAAATCAGTGCGCAGAACTTAATTGCTCAGCGCCCGTATGCCCGAAAACATCTTAGCTAGAAATGCTCGTAAGAGAAAATTTCAGCCAGGACTGTAGTTGGACACGCTATTAGTGAAGAAGGCCGGCGAACTGCAAAGAGCTCTTCAAAAGAGAAGCTTTGTGAATTTGGCCTCACGTTGTGTTGATGTTGGTTGTGCACAAAGTAGCAATATGATCACAATTATAAGAATGTTGGAAGTAGCGCCTGTGTGTGTGTTGTGGTTATTTTCATCCATGCCCGGTTCACGATCTTTAATCGTACTTATGGATTACCAACTTGCCCCAACACCCACTCTGGCGTATATGAAACATATAAAGGAAATCTAGAGCATACAGGATTACTCTTGTGCATGCCGTAAGCGGGTCATCGCTTAGGTTCCTTACAGACAGGCAGCAGTGAAACGGGTCCAGGGTCGCCAGGGGACAAGCAGGGTGGCCCAACGGGTTCAGCGACAGTCGAACTGGCGTCTGACACAAGGCTGGCAGCGGAGCCGCACAGGGATGATCCGGCCAGCGTGGGCACCACGAAGTCAATCGGACGCTCTTGTCTGAAATGCCAAGGGAGAGGTGCCTGCAGTGATTACGCTCAAGAAAAACCGTCTCCTGGAGCACGATGTAGTACAGTCAAAGCACCATGTACAGTGCATGAGCCCTGGCTTAATTAAAACCCCGATATTTACCCAAATTAAACATGCCTCGGGCGTTTACAGTGAGAACATGAGCCTTTCGTGTCGTTGCCCACATTACGTTCCATCAGTTGCGGTCGCTAACCCGCAGATACGCTGGTGCCTTCGACAGGCCAATAGTCGTTGTGTTGTGGAAAAGAGAATTTGACAACTAAAAGCCTGCGAAAGATCTAGAAGCTGTCTTTCACACTTTTCACTTACCTGCGTAATAACGCCAGGCCAAGAGAGGCACTTTATTTGAAGGAAGGCAGAGAAGTCGACCTGTTCGATCACGCTCTAGCCTACCGCTCTACATATAGGAGGACGGCGAGCAGTAACGTAAAGGTGGGATGAGCGAAGGTGGTGACACAGGAAGGCTATATCACCATTTTGGTAGTTATCAAGTGCGAAACTGTTATTCAAAAATGTACTCCGTGCGCTAAGCCACAAGGTTCGAGAACTGCGCATGCAAAAGTAACTTCATAAAAAGACGCCGAGAGGCTGATCTGCGGGTTTCTCCTTCGTGAACAGCAGAGGTGCAAAGAAAATATAATGCGTATAGAGCTGTGATAAACGGCTCCACTACAGCAAGCGCATACATTGCTTTTACTGGTGCGAGTCTTGAGAACCGTAGCGAGTCGATACAATTGCTCATATACGTTGGTTTGCTTGCTTTTTTTTTTTTTCCGACGTAAGTAAAGGTGCGTATTCTGGTGATAGCTGATCAATCTCGCGCATTGATTCTAGCCAGATACACCAGAATTTGCTCAACGATTTTGTTTTCATTATTTTCGGGACCTTGCTTGCCAATATAGTGCCGGTGGTTATATTGGCCCTGCCACTCGGTTCTTGACGTAGAGGACCACTACTGCCCGTGGGTCTAGAGGGAATCAAGGGCCACTCTGTGGTTCTATCAGCCAGTCCGGACGAATATTGGTCCTGAGATCTCACGGACCTCGAATTCTCTGTAGGTGTGGTTACTGCCTTTGGTACGCAGACACAGACATTCATAAGTTTAACCTCTCAGTCAGGGCAAATCGTGCTTCAAAGACAACACACTTGCGCACAGTTTCTGCACATCTATTCGCAACTGTGCATATTCTTGAGGAGCGTATAGCTTATGTGTATCCAAAAACACTTATTTTTTTAGGACCTTTGCGTCCACTACCTAAGCCCTTCTATCTATATTGTTTCCAGTAGCAGGGAATACCACCTCTGATACCGCAACAAAAGCTTGGAGTTCGTGCGCCCGAACCTTTTGCAATTGCAGTGTCAGACATTGAATGTGAACCAAGAAAGTATTCGTCGCGTGAAAAGGTGAAAGGCACCAGTGCTCCGAGATTTTGCTGCGTTAAAAAGAAACGAGAATGAAGTTTAAATATTCAATGGCTTATTTCACATCTTACGGGCAACCCTTCTGCACTTACGCGTAGTTGAATTAACAATTGACAATCTCCAGGTTAGAGAATGCCGACCAATGACAAGCAGCCCCTATGGGCATGAAAAGCTTTGAGAATTAGACCCCTGTTCACCTTACTATGCTCCATTGTAGCGCATTGAGCAAGACTTGTGGAACTCAACCATTTGTCACAAGTAAACTGGAATGAAGAAAAAACAAACTGCTCCTTCCCAACGCCCCCCCCCCCCCCCCCCCCACCACCTTGTATTGCATTTTTTTTTGTTGGCTTATTATTTACTCGAGCTAGCTTTAAAGACGTCCTTGTCCACATACACGTGGCGGAGATGTTTTTGTGAGCATGCCGCCTGAAAATGGACGCTGTCCCGCGGCCCTTACGCTATGCAACCGCCATAGAAGTGCGGCTCGTTGGTGCCACGGCGCAGACTCCGCCGGGACGTGGGCGAGGGCGTGCGGTCGTTTGGGCCGGCCACCGAGATAGACACCCTGGGCGAGCGGCTGCAGTCCAGGCGCTCGTAGGCACCCTGGTCGGCGGCTGGCTGGTCCTCCGTCTTGCGCCGGCGACGTTGCAGCAGGCAGGCCACGCTCAGCGCCAGCAGCAGGCAGGCGGCAGCCGCGGCTAGGGCACCCGGCAGCGCCGCGCTCTGCAGGAGACCGCCAGCAGGGCCTGCGGGGGGGTCCACACCACGCGGATTAAGGCAGCGAGTTTGTATGGCACTCCGCGTTCGAACGCGACCGGAGCAGCGGACATGATCGCTGCATCGAGGCAGCTAAAGCAGAAATCGCCAAGTTCTCCGAGAAGATCAATCGGGATAGAGACAATACAATGATCATAGGGCCCTTTCCAAATCGATTTCTTAGCTGCACTCTCGAAATCTTCCCGCCTTGCGTCGCCGTCAAGATCGACCGGGTGGTGTTGTGGGGAATATGCGATTATGTTCGAATCAGTGTCTTGTACTGGTTCACGAAGAAAATCGAGCGCTGATAGACAAATGCCGAAATAGCTACAAGACATGAATCATATTGTTGTTCAATTATTGTACCGTGGTCAGTATGACAACACAGTATTATAACAAAAGTATATATATATATATATATATATATATATATATATATATATATATATATATATATATATATATATATATATATATATATATATATATTCTTGTTATAATACTGTGTTGTCACACATGCTGGCGCGCAAATAACGCTTCCTCTAAGGAAACACATTCGAGATGGTTTGGATCTCGATAATTGTTTATCTTCAAACCTATGTGTGGTGACGCTTGCCAAGAACGGTACCACTCACCGTGAACGTGTTGCGAAAAGGGCACTGTAGGCAAAGTTTTCACAAGTTTTGATAACTGCGAGTACCGGCGTGCTAATTGCCTCTAATTATAGAGCAGATAGGATGGGATGGGAAGTAATTCACTTATTACTGCCTATAAACGGCAAAGGAAGGCGTTATGCAAACTGATAATGAAAAAAAAAAGAAGAAAACACAGAACAGACTGTACGAAAACTTAAGCGAAAGTTTTCATTCCATGCGCCAGCGCTGAAGGCGCCCATCCGGCAAAAGGAAAACAGCTGGCGCACTGGGACGCCCCGACGAGATTCAACAACCCACTACAGCAAAGAAGCGTTGACGCGTAACATAACGCGGACTCATAAGGACAAGCGTACAAAGCCAAGTACGCGTGTTCAATCTGTGTGACTTTTTGCCCTTCAGTATTTTTTTTCTTTTATTTTTTTTTATAGCGCTGTAGTTACTTAATGAACCCACAGGAACTGAACACGTACGTAAGACAACTCCATCCCGACAGAACGATTGCAGGAGAACGGTATGAATGTTCAGCACAAATCTATAACTGGCACTTCATAAGACCACTGTGAACATTTGGATTTTACGAGACAACGACAAGAACAACCACAAGAGATATTGAAGTGAAACCTAGAATAACTTTTTATTAAATGCGAAGCATTTCTTAGCGAACTTTGGCGACTTTGAGCATATCTATCTATCTATCTATCTATCTATCTATCTATCTATCTATCTATCTATCTATCTATCTATCTATCTATCTATCTATCTATCTATCTATCTATCTATCTATCTATCTATCTATCTATCTATCTATCTATCTATCTATCTATCTATCTATCTATCTATCTATCTATCTATCTATCTATCTATCTATCTATCTATCTATCTATCTATCTATCTATCTATCTATCTATCTATCTATCTATCTATCTATCTATCTATCTATCTATCTATCTATCTATCTATTCGCCTACGACTTTTTGCTCTCCAGACCGTATCGTTAGTGGGATTTATACCAAAATTGGTATGGCATAACATGACTGTATGACGAACATGATTGACTGGTCATATCATGAATATAGTGACTAACTTGTCATGAACGGCATGACTTGCACGCCATGGCCGCGGGGCTCCTGCGGCCGTTGCCTTAACTTGATATATCCAAAAATTGATATGATGAGTAGAGGCCGGATTTTTAGGCACTAAAACACCGCGTTTTAGGCGCCAAAAATAGGCAGGTAAAATAATGTTTTAGGCCTCCAAAATCGTAAATATAGGCACAATAAATTTTTACACAAATTCAAATACTTTAAAACAGAGACGTGCGCGACCTGTATCTACGACAGGAAGCAAGAAAATGTTATTGTTTATGACAACAGAAAGGCGCCAACGGTTGAACACAGCCATGAATTTCCCGCTGAGTTTGCAGATACGGTCTTTCCTTCTTTTGTCTAGCATGGCAAGTCATATGTCCACCGTCAAATGAACACACTCCTGGATCTTTCTTTTTGGCAAGGCTGAGAAGGGCAGTGCAGAAAGCGATAGCCAGACCGCGGAGGGATGCCTCGCATTAGCTGGGACTAATCGCGTTGGGTCATTTTCTCTCCTGTTGGTGAACACCTTAAAAGGTCCCTCACCGGGTTTGAGCATTTCGAGCCGACAAGTGTAATTAATGCATGCACTGGGCGCTCACGATCACGTCTGCCAAGATTTGCAATGACACGCGTCGCGAAAAGACGTGAAATTTCAAAATGAACGCCGCTTGCCCTTCTCGCGGGCGCGCGCCCCAAGATGGAGGGGATAATGTGCAACAAGGAATGGTCGTGCTCTCACGCCGCTCTTTTACGTAAACATTGGCGCTCTGACATCGCTCACCGTATATAGCACGTGACATTGCGAGAATTATTCGAGGTGACGTGTAATTTATGTAGTCTGTAGTTGAACAGATGAATAAAAGCGGAAAGAAATAATAAAACACACAAATAGAATGTGAGCGCGTTTTTAAAATTTTTTTTTTATTTCGAATCACAGCGAGATGCTGTACACTAATCGGCCTCCGTTTCACATGCGTTCGTCTTCTCGCCGTTCTCGCATCGTGCCGGCGCCAGCCCTGACAACTCTTGGCGTGTTTTTGGTGCATCGTCTCTGACAGCAGTTGCAGCGGTGCGACGCGGTGTATAGCGGTAAGGATAAATATGATCCGTGCCAGCCTCTCCAAACATATGCGCACTGAGGAATCCATCCCACGAAAACAGGCAATACACAACCGAGAATGCCGAAACGACACAACATTGATGGCATACTGCTCGGGCGCGTCATGCGCATGTGACCTTACATGCACATGACGTGCTGATGCGGATGCGTCATGCGATCTTCCGGCTCCGGTACCGAAGAGGGCAGGAAAGGAATTAGGCTTGCGATGGCTACACAGGGCGATTGCAAGGGTTTCAAGTCTGCCTCTTCGTATCATGGTCGTGGCTCGTAACCATCCAATTTGAAAAATTATCGTGGTACTCTGCTCTTCATTAAGCACGCAACAGCTTCCAGTGTCAAAGTACAATTTCTTCTGGGACCTGGTGAGGGGCCCTTTAAGAAGTAAATAACAAACAAAACAAAAGCCGCGTGCACATCACATTTTTCTTTCTCTTGATCCACACTCTCTTTTACCCTGACGGATCTCCACGGTTTTGCATTCATTCTGCACCTTTCCGAGGCTACACAGAGGGCCCTCCTGTTCCCTTCCCACCGCCACAACCAGGCCTTCAGGGCGGTTCTTCAATTCCCTCGGCGCATCCTCGGCCATGGACGCCACTCTCTTCTCCTTCTCCTATATTTCTCACTCCGCATTCCCCCCGAAGACGCTGACGTGCTCCCATTTAGGGCTGCAGACATGGCGTCGTATCCTCTCCTCCACCCGCTCGCACCATGTCGGCGCTGTCACGTGTGGTGGCCGCCATATCCCATTTCACTGCTGCTATCGGTTGTTTCTCGGAAGTTGGTTGAACTAGAGAACTTGGTTGAACCTTGTAGATTGACGTGAAAGGCGCGACGACGACAACGGACAGAGGGAGAGTACACACAGACAGAGCGCTAAGAAATCAGCTAAGAAAATCATCGAAGCAGGTGATAAGTGCGTTAGTGTGGCGTCCATTGCGCTATCACCTAAAGAGCTGCGGTACCTGAACGCGACTGCGCATTGAGACCAGTGACAACGCGTGGTGTGTGTATATATGAGGCGCTCTGTCTGTGTGTACTCTCCCTCTGTCCGTTGTCGTCGTCGCGCCTTTCACGTCAATATGCAAAACCAACACGCCCATTCTGCCATTCTTACATCATAAAAAACCTTGTAGAGTTCGGAAAGGTCAATCTTGCCCTGTGACATGAATAACGATCACAAACCGCTCTCGAAAACGAAATTTGAGCTTAAATAGTGTTCATATAGGCGCCGATTTTGAAAATAGGCATTTATGCACAATTATAGGCATTTAGGCATGAACGCCGAAAATAGGCATTTATAGGCACTATAAAAAAACACTATAAAAGCCCTTCTTAACCTCTAATTCATGCTCATATATCAAAGTGGCGCGATAGGAACGCAAGGAACAAAATAGGCATTTGCCTATAATCCGGTCTCTAATGATGAGACATTTCTGCATGACCAACACAAATGACAGGTGGTAATACGAAAATCATGACGTGCATGTCATGTACAACGTGATTTACATGCCAGGCTCATGGTGCGCTGACGGCGGTTTCGCTAGCTTGATATACACCAAATTTCGTATTGCGTGACGTGACTGTATGACGAACATAAATGACAAGTGATAATATGAAAATCATGACATGTCATGTGCAACATGACTTGCATGCCACACTCATGGCACGCTCGCGGCCGTTACGCTAGCTTGATATGCACCAAGTTTGGTATTACGTGACGTGACTGTATGACGAACATAAATGACAAGCGGTAATATGAAAATCCATGACATGTCATGTGCAATATGACTTGCATGCCACGCTCATGGCACGCTCGCGGCCATTTCGCTAGCTTGATATGCACCAAATTTGGTGTTACGTGACGTGACTGTATGACGAACATAAATGACAAGTGGCAATATGGAAATCATGACATGTCATGTGCAACATGACTTGCATGCCACGCTCGCGGCGTTTCGCTAGCTTGACACACGAAATTTGGTATTGCGTGACATGACTGTATGATGGACATAAATGACAAGTGGTAATATGGAAATCTTGACATGTCATGTGCAAAATGACCTGCATGCCACGCTCAAGGCACGCTCGCGGCCGTTTCGCTAGCTTGATATGCACCAAATTTGGTATTACGTGACGTGACTGTATGAAGAACATAAGTGGCAGGTGGTAACATGAAAATAATGACATGGATGTCATGTACAACGCCATTTACATGCCACGCCCATGGTGCGCTTGCGTCTAGTTCGCTAGCGTGATATACACCAAAACGGGTATCGCGGAACGTGACTGTATGACGAACATAAATGATAGGTCCTAACATGTAAATCGTGACATGCATGTTATGTACAGCATGATTTGCTCCTTGCTGGCTGCTTCGCATTACATCGATTTCCACAATGCGTGGGATCTGCCGGTTTTAAATGCGAAGCATTTCTTTGCGTACTGCAGGCACTTTTAGCGTTTCTATCTGCGTATCTATCTATCTATCTATCTATCTATCTATCTATCTATCTATCTATCTATCTATCTATCTATCTATCTATCTATCTATCTATCTATCTATCTATCTATCTATCTATCTATCTAGCCGCCTACGTCTGGGTGATCTCGTGATTACCCCTTTAACTTGGGGTAGACCAAAATTAGTGTGTGAGAATAAGATGGTTTGACGAATATGACTCGCTGGTCGTGACATGAATAATGACAATCCCGTCGCTTACGTCGTCAAACTCTTTCGGGCAAAACCTGTGGCACATACCACGGGGCGGGTATGTGCCACAGGTATGCGGGTATGTGCCACAGGTGATTGACAGTTTCGACTACCCGCGGTCGCATTTCGATGGAGGCGAAATGGTAGAGGCCCGTGTACTGTGCGATGTCAGTGCACGTTAAAGAACACCAGATGGTCAAAATTTCCGGAGCCCTCCACTACGGCGTCTCTCATAATCATATGGTGGTTTTGGGACGTTAAACCCCAGATATTATTATTATTATTATTAGTTTCGACTACCCAGGAACGGCGAGACAAACATTGGTACTTTTAACGCCAGAGCGTTAAAAAGCTGACGTCATCAGCAGCGTTGACCGGACGAATGCAAATAATAAATGTCAGGGTGCCAACAGGAATCGAACCCAAGCATTCTGCGTGGCAATCAAGCATTCTACCACAGAGCCACGCCAGGTCTCGGAGCTGCTTTTCGAATAGACCCTAATGTTCGTGAAACATCAATTGTCGTTGCAGTGCTGGCTATCCAATTTTATAAACATTACATATGTACTCCGATGATACAGCCGTCACGCCGGGTTAACATCAATTATAGTAAAGCGCCATCCACTGAAGTTGATATATGTTGCAGTGTCCAGGGCTACCATCCTGGCGAGCACAAGCGCTACATATCAGTTTACCGCTTCTGGTGTTGCTACTGCCCATGATGCTGTTGGCATCGTTACGCAACTGTAAACAACTTTGTTATGCAAAACATATGCGACTGTAGAACATATGTCTGTGCGTACAACATTGGTACATATCTTTAGCGTAATTTCGGTAACGTTTCGCACAATAAAACATTACAACACAGTCACCTTCCCTCCGCATGCTTCGCATAACATCGATTCCCAAGGTACGTGGAATCTGCCGACTTTTTTATTTATTTATTTATTTATTTATTTATTTATTTATTTATTTATTTATTTATTTATTTATTCAAGTACATCACAGGTTCCAATCGAGACATTATGTGAGGGGGTTGTACATCATAATTCGAACAGCATGGAGAATGTGTTAGTAGATCCACAAACATGTAAGTTGTGCAATGTCAACGCTAAATACTAATCTTTTTAACACACTGAACGTTTTGGATTAGTAGTGATTTGGCCGGAAACGATATGAAATGCGCAATAATATTGTTACATCTGGAATCAAAACCACACTCGAGTAGACCATAATATTTAAACAATGAAGAGCGACACCTTTTGCACAAATCGAAACACCTTTATACAATGGCTCTATGTTCAAGGCTACGTGGAAGGAAAAAGCACAAATACTAAAAAAAATTAATAATAATGATAACATAACGTGAAGTTCTCGTTTGAAGACCTAAGGGTCGCCTATGTCAATCACTTTATCTGGAAGATCGTTCCAAAGTTCTGTGGCACGGGGCAAAGCCGATGAATTAAAAGCCTTCGTTCGTCCGAACATACGTTGCAAGCTTCGATGATTGCGAAGGCTACAGGATATACGATGCGTATGAGTAAGCGGTAGTGTAGATGTGCGATGACTGCAGATAATTTTATGAAGGAGGCTGATAAGTGCAATGTTCCTACGTGACTCCAACGATGGAAATTATAGTTTCGACTTCATATCAGACACGCTTCATGCTCGCCTGTAGTCCCCGACGATGAAACGAGCTGCACGATTTTGTATGGATTCGAGTGAATGAACCAGATATGCTCGGTGGGGCGATCATATGGATGATTCAAATTCGAGTCGAGGACGGACAAATGATAAATAGGCTAGTTTTCGAGTAGCTGACGGTGCATCCCGAAGGTTTCGTTTTAGGTATCCAAGTGTACGCGATGCCTTTGTGGTTGCTTTTTCTATATGGCTAGACCAAGATAAGTCTGGTGTCAGATGAATACCTAAGTATTTGTACATAGATGTCTCACTTACAAAATTATTACTAAGCGAGTAATGAAATGTCGAGTTGGCGCGTTTACGACAGAAATTAAGTAACTTGCATTTATCCGTGTTAAGGGTCATTTACCAAGATGAACACCAGTTGGTGATTCTGTCAAGAATCACCAACTGGTGTTTTACGAGCCAAAGTCACGATCTACTTATGACGCTGGCCGTAATTGGAGACACCAAATTAATTTTGACTGCATGGGCTTTCCCTAAAGTACACATAACGCTAAGTAAAACGTCGTTTGTTTTTGTTTTTATTTTTTTTAATTATTTTTTTTAATTTATTTTTTTTTATCATTTAGCCCACATCAACATGTGGCCATCACGGCCGGGACGGAACATACGACCTGAAGCTCACCACCGTGACTTATGGAGGACACAAAAGTTGAACTGAATAAAAAAAAATTCTCGTAAGAGTGACATTGGTATGCTGAAAAAAAAAAACAAAAAAAAAACGAATCAATTCTGAGGTACTGAGGAATAACATTCACTAGGTTTGACTTGACCACAAAAAAACCCTAAGCTTAATAACAAAAGTTTATTATTATTATAATAAAAATTATTATTATCATAACAGCCTCAAGCAAAGAAAAAAAAAGGGTCTAACAACTGGCCTGTGAACGAAATAAGTGATATAGCAGAATCTCGAAATGCGCGATGAAGGAACCTTTCTGTTTTGTTTTTTTTTCCCCGCGTGGGATGTTGTGCCGTGCACTAGCTTTGTCTACTGTATATTTCGCTATGCTGCCATTGAACTGAATGCGGGAGGCGCAACGCAGACAAAACACAATAAGCCCTGACACTCCGTGCGTACACGTTTGACCTTAGGTGAACTGCATAGTCTGTAAGGTCTCAAAAAACAGAGTATCGTTCAAACTGATAAGTAACATAGATCTGCAGAAACGGAGCGCAAGACGAAGCTCGATGATCCCACTCTAAGCCTTAACGAACATAAGAGGCTCCAGGGTGATCTCGGATGAAAAATAAACACAGACGGTGGTATGTTGTCATTGATGTTTTAGGCCTCCAGATTGTCTCCGGACGCTTCCTTTTGTGGACTTGGCGCCCTTTCGCTCGAGCTGATGAGGACAGACGTGATACAATTTAGCTACAGTCTGAACGTCGGTCGCTGCCTCGAAGATGGACATAAAAACCCCAGGGGCCGCGGAAGAGACAGTTCTACGTACTCCGCCTTCGTACGGGCTGTTTACTCAGCTAGAGTCTAAGCGGATCAAATGGTTGGCAGATGAAGAGACAGGACAGGGGATAGTGCTATAGAAAGAAACGCAACGTGTTCTTTTACAGTATGACGCAGGGTGACAAATAAGAAGACGATGACGGAAAATAAAATTCTTAAGGCAGCATGCAAACGTGACAATACTCTAATCAAAAGCATATACTAGGCGCAACTCGCGCAGCTCTGTAGCAATTTATGACACGCGCAAGGACGATTTGTCAGACAGACAAGTCCTTAAGTGCCAGACAGGCCTTCATAAGCTTACAGGCTTGATAAGCCTGTAAGCTCATAAAAGCTGATCATTTGAGCGCAACAGTGGGCTCATTATGATTAGAGAAATAACTTTTCCCTTAGCAGTTTAAAGGGACACTAAAGTGAAACAATGAATTAGTTTAGACTGATAAATTATACATAAAAAACTCAAGTGTGAATTTCACCACCATAGATGTATTGATAGATTAGAAAATTATTGTCAAAAGTTTCGCGTTTAAATTTCGCGCCGAAATCTCCGATGGTGACGTCAAGGTTTTCAAAGTGTTTCGTTTTTTGGGCATATTGACTCAACGACATTTCCTGAAGCTTGGTATGTTAAATCTCTGGCTCTCTCAGAAGACAATGTACTTCCTTTTTACCGATTGCGAACTACGTAGGCCCTCGTAGACGCCATCAAGATTCATGACGTCACGGCAACTGGTGCGGGAACCTCAAGGTGACGGCGCCACGCGCATTTTGTTACTGCGCGTTTTCTCCCCCACGAAGCGTCTTCTCGCAGCAAGCTTGGGCCTTTTGGTATCGTGAAAGAGTAATTTACCAATAACAGAAAAATCGTTTCTCTCTTCAGTTCCCCTTAAGTGCTCGAGCATTAGAACCGAGATAATAAGCATACGTTGGACAAGGTTTGTAGGTTGCTCTTAACCATTGCGTCCTGCCTTATTTTGCAAAAGGGCGCGGATATACCTTTAATTGGTAATGGTACGCTTCTTGGTAGATATACTATCGGTTATAATAGGGCGCTGTTCTTTTTAGACTATGCAATTTCATTTTTAATTGCGCTCATTGATGGCTGTGAAGTCGTAGTCCTGAATCTAGATTATTCCAAGAGGCGGATATTTCTTGCAATACAAAGCGACATTTATACTGAAATATTTAACGAAACGTCAATAAATAAGTTTTTAAACTAATTGTGTGTTCGGACACATCAAAATTTACCAAGTGTGGAAGGCGAGTTAGCAAGGCATACCCACCGACTTGGAAGGAAATGTCGGGATGACACATCAGAGATGTTTCGCCAGAAATGAGTCGTTTCACGTCGTTTTTTAGATGCGAAGCATCTTGTAGCGGCGGCATGTCCCGCGGCGTCGTCGGCGTCCGCACTCAAACTGCGCATGCACAACTCTCCTCTTTCCCTCTCTCCAACAGCTGCGCGTTACTCTCTCCACTTCTCTCCTACCACCTGCTTGCGCTTCTCTTGCGTTCTCGCTTCTGCTCTCGCGGCGCATGCGCTACTCTCCGCCTCTAGTCTCCTCTCCTTCAAGTGTGAATATAAAGCTGGTAGAGCGCTCCTCCTCCCCCGCGCTGCGGCCGCGCACTCTCCTCCTTTACGCGGGCGTTTACGCAGGCGTTCGGTCGCCTTCTCTCCTCTCCTCCCCCCCGCGCTGCAGCCTGTAAACCCACTCCATCCTCCCCCCTCCCCCCATTTCCTGTAACCGCGCGCGCTCGGTCGAGGAAGTACCGCTTGAATCGTGCGGTCGCTCCGTCGGTTCCTGGCCGCTGCAGTTGTCTCGAAAGCCTCACTACCCTCGCCGCAGACTCGCGTTGTCTCTCTGTAGCGGAAGCGATAGCTCGACGCCGACGCTTGGCTTCGACGGCCGAGTGAACGTAAACGGAAACTTGGTGTGCAGCCCCCAATGCTGCTTCGCATCCCCTCATGGTTCCCTTTAGTGGGAGATGGTGCAATTTTTTTTAACGGCGTCGTGTTACGCTAACACAGTAATTAAACCACCTGTGGAATTCGCCGGACACTCCAGGAACGAACATCTGGAAGCCGGAAATATGTGCGTGAAATTCGCCAGCTGCTATTCGCTAATTCCTATATGTAAGAAATATTTACAGTTTTCATTTGTTCAATATTAAAGTTAGTGCAGTAAATGTTAAGTAATTCCTGGCTGCGTGCGCAGATTGTCGTGATGTAACATTTTTAACAGGAAGGCATTTTATGCCAGGGTCCTCCAAGACTTCATTGATATCATTTCCATTGCTAAAATGCACACGAACAGATGACAAAGAAAAACTAGAAGAAAAAGTTTCGTTGACGTGCATGACCTGGGAGTCGAACACACGACCTCTCTGTCCGCAGCAATAGATGCCTGGCGCTCTACCCACTGCGCTACCGACACACAAATACACGAGGATGTACAAACGCGCGATATATATATATATATATATATATATATATATATATATATATATATATATATATATATATATATATATATATATATATATATATATATATATATATATATATATATATATATCTGACACCTTCTCGACGACAGAGACGCAAACTGCAAATGGAACGCCTTCGCGCGTTCACTGCTCAAGTATATGAACTCTGCCTCTGTGTTCCTGCGTTCTTGAAGTGTTGTGTGGTACACTGTAAAAAAAAAAATCTTGTGAGAAAAACAGAAAATGCATGGCGATTTTAGTGACATAACCATTCTGTTCTTGTCTGTTTTCTGTATTAGTAGTTTTCTGTAGTTTTGCGTACGTTCTCTGTTATTACTTTCCTGCTTTTCTACAGAGATTTTTCGTTTCTAATTTCTTCCCAGAAAACAGGCTTTTTGTATTTGCACACATTTTTTCTGTTATTCTATAGAAATTTTCCCTTCCTAGTACCAAGTTCAAATAATAAGGTAGGGCACGCTTTGTTCGCAATGGCGTCCAGAATCCGCAATGCTTTGCGGAATTCCCTGCAAATTGAGTGTAGTGCGGCATCGCCGAAACACCTTTCATTTTCTTCTCAGCGTTCATTATCATGAAGAACCTCTCAACAGAAAGCACATAACACGACCGCCGACATGCATATGGTATTTGTCGAGTTTGGCATTAATTTTTCTCGAAGTCTGAATTTTACTAATTTGCAAGATGGTCAATGTCGGCTTCACGCTTTGCTCTAGAGAAGGCTTTTATTTTACCAAGCGTCACATTTTTGCAGCGGATGAAGCACGATAGAAAACTTTTAGGCGAATTGGTGTGATGCCCAAGGTCTTGACAGCTCTAACATAACTTTTCGGTGAAAGAGCAGGTAAAATCTAACAACGTTTGGTATTAATTACGAAGTGGCTCTGATATTTACAGAAACTATTTGTTTACAGGGTTGAACTGACAAATTACATCATTTCAAAAACAGAGTATCCATTTTTTCCGAATCCAAGAAATTTCATGTAGGTAAACCAGAAAATACCTACATTTTTTACAGTGTAGTGTATGCATGGGCAGAGGCATAGGTTACCCTATTTCTGGGGAGCGTACACCTTGCCGTTTCTCTCCTCAAATGAGTATACGCTTTGAAAGGGAGGACGTTTGGGCGTGTTAATAGTTCAGTGCACTTCAGAAACCATAGCGCACTCAACGATCACGAGACAAGTTACTGTCTTCATCTTGTCTCTTGTTTGTTTAGTGCGCTATGGTTTCTTAAGTACGACGCTTTGAATGGGTGCATATCGATAATAATAATAATAATAATAATAATAATAATAATAATAATAATAATAATAATAATATCTGGTGTTTTACGTCCCAAAACCACAATTTGACTGTGAGAGACGCCATAGTGGAGGGCTCCGGAAATTTTGACTATCTGGTGTTCTTTAACGTGCACTGACATCGCACAGTACACGGGCCTCTACCATTTCGCCTCCACCGAAATGCGACCGCCGCGGCCGGGATCGAACCCGCGACCTTCGGGTCAACAGCCGAGCACCTTAGCCACAGATCCACCGTGGCGGACTGGGTGCATATCGAGTACCAGGGTTTATTATGTTCTCGTTGATGCGATCTTTGTGCACGATTAACCAGATGATGTGCC
The DNA here is from genome assembly GCA_030522465.1 of Rhipicephalus appendiculatus. NCBI lineage: Eukaryota > Metazoa > Arthropoda > Arachnida > Ixodida > Ixodidae > Rhipicephalus > Rhipicephalus appendiculatus. The sequence goes on along the minus strand of JALIZH010032945.1, from coordinate 9,659,307 downwards.
CAGGTGTATGTTTACTACTTCAACTACAACGAAGGTTTGATCACGATCATGGACTTTAGTCGTCAGGTTGGAAATGCGTCACCAGGCGTCAAATCGGGGCATCCACGTTAAATGGTGCTATAGCTGCCAAGCACCAATTGTGCAAGCTCTCATTTATCGATGTAAAATGAGCAATAAACTTCTATTGAGAAGACACGTTTCTCTTTCGTGTTATACGATTCCTATGACGGAGGATTCAACCATGGCTTTTTGTTCACTAATCACGCTTACATTTCACACCATTAAGCAGAGTCAGGCGCTCATTCCCCTTTTTCTGCGATCACATGCCAGCAAATCGTGAAGACGAATAATGTAAGAGAAGGAGGCCCACCAACGGCAAACTACTATCAAGCGCGAAAAGACCTTGAAGTTTAACAAAATACAAAACTCGCTGTTCCAACGACAATTAAGATTGATTAAGATTAAGGCGATTTGTAGACTTCAGCGCCAGCTGTAGGGACAAAGGCATTTCGAACTAATAGTGATAGCGCCGTATTATTGCTTTGTCCAGCAATAGTTTTCTCTTTGGAAAATAGAAGAGTGGCTTGCCGCGTGGAAACAGCTGAACTTTTCATGCAGGCATCGGGGTTCGAATAACCGTGAGGGAAGAGAAGAGAAAGCTGGCTTACAAACGAATCCCCACCTGAAACTCAATCCTGCGAGCCGAACCAACAATAAGGTCTAGCCAGTACACACGGGTTTCGCCCACACGTTTATTTCCATTTAAACAAAGCTGACAGCAGAGCCGGGGGCATGAACGTCGGCACAGTTTTTTTTTAATCTACGTTTGCGCTCAGGCGCCGTGTTCCCAGCGCTCTGGTCTCGCTCTGTCTTAACGGGGGTTTAAGCAATTCGATAGCGTTCCGGACCAAACGATAATACCCTTCCCGGATTCCGGAAGTCTTCCAAGACAAAACACTGAAGGCCACTTTCTGTATACACAGAGAAACGGAAGCGCAGCCAATCTTGGCTGTGCCACTGGAAGGCCTCGAGGTCTGGCCAGTATAATGGTCGCCTACAAAAATGCACTAAAAGATAGCAACATTTTGAACGGCATCGTATTAGACGCCGCGTAACTTCCGTGCACAAGCGACTGGAGGTGGTCGCGCAGCGAGGAATATTTCAGATATAAAACACAATCGCCTCCAAGTTCAGGTTGCTGCAAGAATATTTAGAAGTTCATTGCGTTTTTGAGAAGATGCGCTTCGCGGTGCTCCGAAGAGCTCTCGCTCTGCCTTTATCAGGCCTCGCCACGGTGCAAGATAAGGATTTACTTGGGCACGGGGTAATGACGCTTAATTATTCCACGCTTCCCTATAATCTCGCGATTCCCAAACCCGGATAAACCGCGAGAAAAACCACCGCTGGTTTCGTGCGCGCCAATTTTTGTGATGTTGATAAAAGCCGTCCAATAGTGGCCAAGCGCTGGAACGGCTTAACAATGGCGGAGATTCGAAAGAACGGAAGATCGTTACTTTTACGCCGCGCAAGGCACCGTGGTAACCTTTCATTACTATTTTTAGAAGCTAACAATTTTGAGATTCATTTTAATAAAATCGGACGATAAACTCGCGAAGTTCTTCATGCCCGAACAGTCTTTGCCCATGACTCTCCGTTTTCGCCAATAATATGCGCACCGTCACGATGTACTGGTACTTTCTCAAACGAATAATTCTAGCCTTGGGGGATTTTCTTGTGAATTCAAGCATATGTATTTGATGTAATACAGTGTGTGGCATAATGCAGTCAACGTTGAACGGTTAATTTTGCTTGAATAAGGCTTTCGTCCGAGCAAAATTTATTATCGGTCATGTTTTCGCGTTATTTGTAGTACTAATAGGGCAAATAGAGCATAGTTTAGAAAATATGTGCCCGTTTGATAATGTCCTACATCCGAGCATCCTGCACTATTGATGTGGTGCGTACACTTTAGTTAGACAACCCTTAAAAGGAAGCTTTGGACCGAAGGCTCTCACCTAAGAACACGGAAGTGAAGTAGTTGTTTCTTTTCTCGGCAGCTCCTATATATATAGTTCCGTGAGATTTCTTGCAGCAAAAAAGAAAATACCACATCTGGCGAATCGTAGCAAGCTGACTTTTAACAGCGGAGCTGTTTAAGCCGGCCGTAATTTGTCCAACGCGAACAAAAAAAAAAAAAAAAACTCCCCATCTCCCGCTAAAGGGAACCATGTGTGGATGCGAAGCAGCGGGGAGATAATTAGCTTGAGCGGGAGGAACGTCGCCGCTCTCATTTCACGGCAGCGGTCCGGGCGCTCATCGCGGCGCTGCACGGGAGAGAGAATGAGGCGCGCGCGTTCCGTCATTTTCATACCGCGGAACTACCGTGGAGCCCCCCAGCGGAGTATGCAGCTGTCACACCACCTGTCGTGCGCGCCGCTCCGTACAGGATTCCTAGAGGAAAGGACAGGGGGGGACCGTACGAGAGGGGGAGGGCATGTGCATGCGCTGTGGGACGCGGGAGCCGCTCCGTAGAGTAGAGGATTCCTAGAGGAGAGAGGGGGAAAAGGACGCGCATGCGCTGTGGGGATGTGGGACGCCGGAGCCGCTCCGTAGAGTAGAGGATTCCTGGAGGAGAGAGGACGCGCATGCGCTGTGGGACGCGGGCGCCGCTCCGTAGAGTAGATGATTCCTAGAGTAGAGAAAGGGAGTAAGCGTAGGAGAGGATAGGGGAGGGGACGCGCATGCGCTGTGGGGGGGTGTGGGACGCGGGGGGCCGCTCCGTAGAGTAGAGGATTCCTAGAGGAGAGAAAGGGGGTGAGCGTAGGAGAGAGAGGGGGGAGGCGACGCGCATGCGCTGTGGTAGTGTGGGACGCGGGAAGGAGGGACGGACTAAACCCCCTCCAAACACATGCAAGCAAGATCAAGGAATGGGGTCAACCTGGGCGACAGACACCACCTGCCTAGCCATTGCTAAGCAGCCTCTCTGTGCTTTCGGCCATGGCTCAAGGAATGGGGTCAACCTGGGCGACAGACACCACCTGCCTAGCCATTACTAAGCAGCCTCTCTGTGCTCTCGGCCATGACTCTGATGATTGTAGTAGGGTTGACGGCCTTCATATTACTACAGTGTTCTGGTTCGCATAATGGATGCTTCCCTACTTCATGAAAGTGGCCGGACGCGGGACGCGGGACACGGGACGCGGGACGCGGGACGGGGGACGCGGGACGGGGGACGCGGGACGCGGGAGGGACGGACAGAGCCCCGAGCATAAGATGCTTCGCATCTAAAACAAAATTCCCCATCTCCCACTAAAGGGAACCATGTGTGGATGCGAAGCAGCGGGGAGATGGTTAGCTTGAGCGGGAGAAACGTCGCCGCTCTCGTTTCGCGGCAGCGGCCCCAGGCGCTCATCGCGGCGCTCCGTAATTTTCATACCGCGGAACTACCATGGCGCCCCCCAGCGGAGTATGCAGCTGTCGCACGACCTGTCGTGCGCGCCGCTCCGTAGAGGATTTTTAGAGGAGAGAACGGGGGGAGGGACCGTAGGAGAGGAGAGAGAGGTAGAGGGGACGCTCATGCGCTGTGGTGGTGTGGGACGCGGGAGCCGCTCCGTAGAGTAGAGGATTCTTGGAGGAGAGAAAGGGGGGTGAGCGGAGGAGAGGAGAGAGGGGGGAGAGGACGCGCATGCGCTGTTGGGATGGGGGGTCGCGGGCGCCGCTCCGCAGAGTAGAGGATTCCTAGAGTAGAGAAAGGGAAGTGAGCGTAGGAGAGGAGAGAGAGAGGGGGGAGGGGACGCGCATGCGCTGTGGTGGTGTCGGACCCGGGACGCGGGCGCCGCTCCGTAGAGTAGAGGATTCCTAGAGGAGAGAAAGGGGGTGAGCGTAGGAGAGGAGAGAGAGAGGGGGTAGGGGACGCGCATGCGCTGTGGTGGTGTCGGACGCGGGAGGAGGGAAGGGTTAAGAAAGGGCTTCATGCTTCGTGCTACAAACAGGTGGTTGTCTATTTTCCCTTTCTTAACCCTTCCGCCACCTTGCGGGATTCCGCAGAACTCATTTGCATTACTAGTGTCCATGTGCTTCGAGTTGTCGATGAATTCGCCCTCGCGCTGCCAATTGCTAGCTTCCTGGTTAGCTCAATTGGTTGAGCGACCGCCCCGGAAAGGCGTTGGTCCCGGGTTCGATCCCCGGACCAGGACGAATTTTTCGGCAACTAACCGACTTTTCTTTCTGAGAAATCCGTACGGATTTCCTTGTGGCTTCGTGCTACAAACAGGTGGTTGTCTATTTTCCCTTTCTTACTCCAGGTC